>WBNM01002969.1:63200-391066 GCA_013399055.1 Ramphastos sulfuratus
TCCTGTGCTGGGGGCTCCAGAACTGTACACAGGACTCCAGATGGGGTCTGAGGAGAGCAGAGCAAAGGGTCAGAATCCCCTCCCTTGCCCTGCTGCCCACACTGCTCTTGCTGTAGTCCAGCACTCGGTTGCTGTCTGGGCTGCACTCACACTGCAAGCTCACGTTGAGCTGATGTCAGCAAGATGCCTATGCTCATGGGCTCAATGAGACCAGAGATACTGCATGGTACCTGTGCTCCTCAGATGGATGGACAGAGGATGGATCACACTGCCAAAGTCTCTCTGGGGAAGGACTGAATCCTTCCAGCAGCACACTTGTGTCTCAGTTGACAAAGAACAGTAGCAGAACACAGGTCTGTGTCACCCTGTCTCAGATAAATTCCGGTCGCTAAAATCCGTACGAAGGATGAAGAACTCCATTTCTTTCATCTGGGCTACTGAACTTAATCCCTCTATATCTTTCTTTTAAGCTCTGTGAAGACACTCCCTTTTGCCTCAGACTAGAGCACCCAATTCCAGTCTTGGTCCCAGTTAGTGCACCAGCTTGCGTGCCCCCACGTTTCACATGCAGCCACTGTCACCAATGTTGGGGATTGTACCTGTCATCCAGAATGATGGGAAAGAGGAATAACCTTAACCTTTTGACTCTTTAGGTCTTACTATTTTCCTTAATAATAGCAAACACATTTACATTAGTACAATGCATTGGAGGTACTATCATGAACCAAAACCCCACTGCATAAGACACTGCAAAGAAGGAATAAAAAGATGTCTAATATACTCTATGGGGACTTGGGGAACTCTGGACAGAAGCTGTACAAGCTAGAAAATTAGGAGCACTCCTAGCAGTATAGTGATTTAGCTACTGTTCAGCTGTGTGAGAGGCAATATAGCAAAAGAAAAACAGAAAAGATTTCGAGGAGGCTAGCGAAGTTGGTTTGTAACTGTTTATGAGAATATCCTACAAGTATGAACATTATCAACAGAAAAATCAGAAAGCATGTGCCTTGTCTCACAATCTGGGAACTAAAATTCATAGAAGCATCCAGAGAATGACATTGTAATAATAAACAACACAGAAAAAGCTTAGAACTCTCTCTAGGTGGTTGAAAAGGTAGTATATCCTGTATTTCACAGACATGCTACCAAAAGAATTTTCAAAATTTAGACATTGCTGAGTTGTGACTTCCAACAGAGAAGGTTAAAGGTACTATAAGAACTTGTCTAACTGATAGACAGAAAGATGCCTTTGCCTATAGAGAGTGGTAATAGGAATGGCTTGGGGGTAAAATGTTGGTAGGGTTGAGCATGAATTAAAGGCAGATTCCCTCAATTAGCATATCTTAAAGTTACTACGAACTTCTATGATGAAAGAGGGGTCATACCTGGAACAGAGAAGTAATTGGCTGACAAAAATATAACTGAATTTGTATTGTGCTTGAACTGTCCTCTAGACACAAAGAAGCAGGGGAAGGGACCAAGACAAACAGCAGAATGTCATGGAATCACTGAAGAAAGCCCAAGTTAGAAAACAGTGACTCTTCCAAAAGACAAATTACAGCAGCTACTTGAAATGTTGGGTGGACCAAGCATGGAAGCCAGAGAAGGATGAATTTTCAAGACAAAGATCATCAGGATTAATAGGTTAAGGAAAACAATGGTGAAAAACAGACTACTAGGCTTTGGGCTAGTAGGAGTTCATGCTGTGAATGGTTTCAGAAGACAGGAAAGGAAAGCTGAGATGCTATTTTGGATACAGTCCAGAACTGAACCAGAGGACAAATAGCAACCTTGAGAATAAAGGGAGAAAGCTTAGCAAGCTTAGCAGCACTTTTCAATGAAACCTGATTGTAACACAAAGGACAAGATCCTCTTGTGAGGAGAATGAGAGGTTAAAGAGGTTAAAGGGAATACAAAAGCTTGAGTCCCAGGTAAGGCAGAAGATGAAAAAGAACTAGGCCCTGATGCCAAGCAAAGGAGTTTGAGAAGCACAGATATGGAACATCAGTGTGATCAGAGGCATAGGACAGAGTTGTTGGAGGAAAAGGGGAGTTAGGGCTGTGAAGAATTTGGTGAGTGGTCAAATTATGACTCCAAGAGAGTAATGTGGGTGTCTGGAGGGCAGTATTTTCAATATTGGAAAATGGATTTCTGCTGTTTGGTATTATCAGAAATGTATTTCAAGTAGCTTGAAGTTCTTAAATTAGCTTTGTAAGACCACAAAAGAAAACATAAAAAGTCTGGGTTTGTTCAGTGATTTTTCACATGGGGGTCACTGACTGAAGTTGCCACAGAGCAAGTCAAAATGGACTCAAGAATGCTCAGTCACTCCATGTTTTCACTTTCACAGGGAACTAGCACTTCTTACCAGTGGCTCATCCCATGGTATAGAGTGCAAATTAAATCATTGCTCTCTTGGTCAGTTGGAAATCACAGTCCTTAAGCTGTTACAAACTCTGCATTTCTTTTGTTGGCATTGCTTTCAGCTTCTAGCAAAAATCATACTGAAAATGATGAAAACCATTCTGGGGCTGCTTAGTCTGGAGAANAGGACATAATTCACCCCCATTCTCCCATCAGTCTAATAATGCAGGACTAGAACTGTACTTGCTTTGGGAAATGTATTCTTTTACTAAAACATCTTTTTATGGATGTACATCCCTTTGATATTTTTCAGAGGGAGACTTCTTTTAAGACTGAGGGGAAAAAAACCCACAACATTCCACATAGTCTGACAGCAAAGGCATTAATATCAGGTGTGATGAGGTCAGGTTCAAGTCCCTGATCTATAAGTATGGGAGACAAGAAACTGTTTTCAATCATTCAGGAATGGGATTTTTCACTCCAGAGGTTTTTTTTTTGTTTTTTTTTTTTTCTTCTTAGAGTCATCATGAAGCTACAGAAGAAAACTGTCATGAAAGGGTTTGAAACATGCACTTAGTTGTTTTCTTGGAAAGTTTCAAATAGTTTTGGTGGTGTTCCAAGTGCAGAAGAAAATCACACGTCAAAAGCATGGACAGTTGCTACTTACTGGAACTGCTGTCTTTAGTCATCTCTATTTAACAATGCACACCCTGCACAGAAGGAAGAAAAGCAGCAGAAACCAGGCAATTTCCTTACAGGGAGAAAAGGATCAAATAAGCTACATCTTCCCTCCAACTATCCACCCTACATCACCTGATGTGCATGTACACTCCTATGCATGACATAGGAGAAGTGCATACAAGATATATCTATCTTCAGCCTGCTTTATACAGTGTTAGAATTTGTTCAGTTTCATTTTTCATTATTTTTTAATAAATTAGCAGGTTTGGTAGCTTTAATTTAACACCTGCTATAAATATAACTAGAATGCCTGTGGTAGGTCGACAGCTCATGAAATACTTGGAAACCTTATTTTGTTCCAAGGCATAACAACTCATGAAACTGCTTGTATATAATCTTAAAGATGTGATTGCTTAATTATGTTAAATGTAGTCACAGCATCTAAGACCCTTCCATATTTGCTTGGTGAAGAGTCCCTGCTTGCACAAGCTCTTTAACAAGAGCTGGGTGAAGAGCCTTTGTTTTTCAGGGGCTGCTATTTTGCCTAAGTAAAAACACTGTATCTTTGCAATGAATTAGCTGGTGCACAGAACTGAGACCTGTACTTGTCAATGACACAAATAATCCATTTACTGCTAAATCCATACTCTAGTATATGTGTCACAAGACAAAGACCACCCTTTGCAGGAAAAAACAAACATGGTAAGCCACTCTACAACTGAGCACGTTGCTTATACTGCCTGTAAGAAACGATTACTGTCTAGAAGTTTGAAGTCTGATAGATTCCTTCACACTGGGTCACAAAGTCTTCAAGAAGCTGTGTTGATTTGATGGGATTACTGCTGGCCCAAGCAGTACTGCTAATACCACATAATCATGACTCATATAGACCTCCCTGAACTTTTTCATTAGATATCTATTTTTGAGACATTTATGTTTTCATAGCTTCAAACATCTCTCCGCAAGACTAAAAGCTGACTTTAAAAAGTAATAAAATGCTCAGAGCTGGGGCTCCAAATGAATGGGTCTGTTGGAGTGGGTCCAGAGGAGGGTCACAAAGATGGTCAGAGGGCTGCAGCAGCTCTCCTGTAAGGACAGGCTACAAGAGCTGGGGCTCTGCAGCCTGGAGAAGAGAAGGCTTCCAGGAGACCTTAGAGTAGCCTTCCAGCATCTGAAGGGGGCTACAAGAAGCTGGAGAGGGACTACTGACAAGGTCTTGCAATGACAGGACAAGGGGCACTGGGTTTAAAGTGGCAGAGGGGAGATTTAGACTGGATGTTAGGAGGAAGTCCTTTACAGTGAGGGTGGTGAGACACTGGCACAGGTTGCCCAGGGAGGTTGTGGCTGCTCCCTCCCTGGAGGTGTTCAAGGCCAGGCTGGACGAGGCCTTGAGTGACCTGTACTAGTGGGAGGTGTCCCTGTCACTATCAGGGGGTTGGAACTGGATGACCTTTGCGGTCCCTTCCAACCTTACCATTCTATGACTCTATGATTCTATGATATCCAGTAACAAGATGCCTCCTAAGATCTTGCAGCAGTGAGGACAGTGCTATTCAGCATAATTCAGGATTCCAAAATATGACTTGTCAGATTTTTCTACTTTTCTTTGGAATTATCGAAACTTATTTGCTTGGACAAGTTTTTTTTTTAATGAAAGAAATATGCATTAATTTCATTCAAAGAGTAGCACAGGTACACAACATCATTAGGATGAAAAAAAAAAATGTCACCAAGGAGTTATTGGTGCAAATGCATGAGAAATCTACAAGCACTGGCATGCCCTGGAGGTGCCCACAGAAACTTACACTGGGACACAGGTGTGTGAGCATGCACAGAACCTCACAACACTTCTTTGAAGTCCAGCTTATATTTGAAAGGATCAAAATTAAGACTCTCATTTCTTTTTCTTCTTGAAGTATTAAAGAATAGTGGAGGTCTCATTAGCTACACTGGCTGAAGAAAACTTGAATAAGAACTGGGCAGCTGAAAGGCCTCTGTTTCTGCTGTTCTTGAAACAACACTTCTGTCTGATTCTGGATAATGGGCTTTTAATAAAAATATCCACCAAAGGAAAACAATTAAACAATACATAAAGCACCAGGGTGCAATCTAGTTGTTCTGTTACAGTCTGGAGCTGTTCCAGCAGAGAACATGTGGATATTTTTTACAGGCTACAGTGTAGTTCTCCAAAGTTATTATAAAGCAACAAAATGTAAATTGGGGCTGGACATCTATACGATGGCTCAGTGTTGCTGTAGGACTTCTAATTCAGATCTGAAATTTATCTCCATCAAAATGCATCAGATATTTTGATTTTAGGATTTAAAACATCTTCTGTACTCTTGCCGCTGTTTAATTTCTTCATGGATGTTTCTGGTATTATTTCTCACCTTCCCATCAAAGTATTTGAGAATATGGCAATTCTTTATCCATACACTTCCACTCTTTCATCTTCCTGGCTTGGCAAAAATTGAAAAATGGTTATATTGGAAAAGAGCTCAAGCATTTTTCAGTACTTTGAAACTACAGACCATGTATGGTTTGGGGTTTTAATCAAAATAGTTTTTAACCTGAACCATATAAACCTGACACATGCCATATTTTATTATCCTTTTTCCTCAACCCCCTACTCAGCCATGTCCATAAAAGAAACTCTGCATCTGTAGAAATGTAAGCTGACACTAATTAATTTCTGTAATGAAAGGTTTCATTTCTGTAGCTCCAGGGAATGAAAGGAGCATCATACACAGTTTTAAACATTCTGGTACAGTAAAGATAAAGATTTAGGGTGATTGGTGAGAAAAAGTTAGATTTTCCAAATAAAAATAAACAAGTAGGAAGAACAAGAGGTCACAGGTTATAAACAGTGTTGCCAGTTTTAGTTTTATGGTGAACTTTGAAGTATAACAAAATGTTGAAAAGCTGTTTATACCAGTATTTCAAATGCTTTTAACTCTGCTTCTCCATTTCCTAAGTACTTTGTCCTTATCCCCATGGTACTAATCATCTGAATGCTCAGAACATTTGTAGGGAAACAAGAAAAAAGCATGAAAAATTGCCATTATTAAACAACCTTCCCCATCACACACACACACAAATATTCAAAAAGCCACAAATCCTGAAGACTATTGAATATTTAGATATGAAACTTACACTCTAAGGAGATTAAAAAAACCCAAAAAAAAACCAAAACCAAACAAAACATACACGAAAAAAACCCAAACCAACCAAACAACCAAACAAAACACCCCCAAAACAAAAAGACCCAACAAAACCAAACCAAACAAAAAAACAAAACCAAGAAAACTTCTACCTTCTTCAAAAGGAATTGCTCAAGCACTCTTAAGTCATCTTTTCATGGCGGTTTGGTGTACCTTCGAATTCACCTAAAGATACCTTCTATGGCAGAAGGGAAAAGAAAGTAATCTCTTGTTGAAATGCTCATTGATTAGACACTTGGGAAAAGTGGACAAAATTAGAAATTAAAAACTGACTTATGGCTGTGCAGAGTGCTGGGATGACTGAAAGCAAACTACATGCATCCATACAGAAACCGCTGTAGAGATTTCGTAGCGCTTCCATGACTGTGTTCTGCCCAGCTATATTTTTCTCCATCCAAAGCAGGACTATGCCCAAGAACATGCAAAAGGATTGCAGAAAATTAGCACTCTCCATAAGGTCCATCCATGTTTGGGTAAATCACTATCTGCCTGCCATACATATGATTCAGAGATTCTGCCTTCTTTAAGCAGTGGAATGCTAAAGACATTGGTGTCAGCAAACAGACAAGAGGCAGAACAATAGCTGGGATAACCTTTACCAGTTATTGTAAAGCAAAACATTGAGAAATTATTTTGGTTAGTAAAGATAAACATGGCATTTGCTAGACTGAGGCAGCTGCCAATGGCATTCACAACAGATTAAAGTTCTGAGATGTTAGTTCTGTCTACTTATTGTTCTTTTAGCCATGAGGCTGAGCAGCTAACTTGGCTTTTTTGCTTCCTCTCCCACACTTTGGTCTGTTTATCTCTTCACATTTGAATCAGAAACTGAGTCTTACCACATATTTTAGACCCAGCTTAGCATAATGTAGCCTCAATAGCAGCCTCTGGACATTACAAGCATAAAAAATAGAAACATTAAGTTACAGTTGCTTAGAATTACTGTTTAACTTTCTCAGAAGTTATAATTGGTGTAATTCATTAAACATCATCATTGTTCTGTGCCTCACTGTAAATAGTTAGGTACAGCTACAAAAAAAATGTTGATTTTTGTCTCCTATGTTCTTGTTCTATGTCTATCAGAAAACAAAGTTTCTACTCAGTTATCCAAGAGTGCAGAAAAGTGATGCCAAAGCCACAATAATATTCAAAATAATCTAAATCTATGGTTCGCCCTCATGTGGTGTATTTAGCTCATTCCTAGGAAACAGCAGAGCTTCAGAGAGGAGCAATTAAAATGATTTGGCAACTGGATAAACTTCTAAATGAAGATTGAAAAAAATAAAAAAACAAAAAAACCCAAAATATTACATTTTGAGAGACCAAGCCCAGGAAAGAACAAGAGAATGCATTTAAAATAATAAATATGGATAGGCAAGAATGTGCACTTCATCTCCATGTGTAATACATGGCCAAACAGAGATTTAAGGAAACAGGAAGACCAGTGATTTCAGCTATAACAAAGAATTTTTGTTTTTCAGACACACATACTTGAGACCATGAAACTCAACACCAACAGGATGCAGAAAACTCATTAAAGCTGTTATCTCCAGTTCCTTAGTGAGCAAAAGTTATAGAAACAAAATAGACAAGAAAATTAAAATAATATATATAAACAGATACATAGTATGCTCATATGAAAAAGTGTAAGGGAAATACAGCAATATTTTCAGTGAGTGTTCTTTTTAGGGTTTACATGTGAAATTGTAACTTATAAAGTGAAAAAAAAAATCTTAGCTCTGCTGAGATGATTAACAAGGAGAAGATATTTGACGAACAACAAAATACATTTACAAATCTTCTCATCTGAAATGTCAAAACTAAATGTCATCAGAATGGCAAATGACAAATAAGACCCCCCCCCCAAAAAAGGGTTGTTACACATCAATGCAGTCTCTCATCCTTAACTATGCTCTATAAGGCTACAAGACTACAACGAATGTATCTTAATAGTTTTGACCAGAGAGTTTTCCACATATTTATTTTCTCCCAAATCAAGCACTGAAAACTGTAAGGCAGAGTGAATCTTTTCTGCACACCTCCCTTTCCTTTCCTCTTCACACTTTAACATGTGGTTTCAAGTACCATTTCAATTTTGAATTTGCTTTGTTTAAAAGTATTTGGGAGTAATTATAAATTTTGTGCTGGGTTTTGTTTTTTGTTTTTTTGTTTTGTTTTTTTTTTAATTAAATCATGGATACAGCTCATCCTCAACTCTGCCTTAACATCACTATGTCTTTTGAATTTGTTCACCTTCTTAAATTAAAATCATGTATGTGGCTCCTAGAAGTTGAACTCAAAGATAACATTATCATGAGCTATTTCTAGTCATTCCAAGAAGCACACACACTCATTTCATTTTATGTAAGCTTTTATGGCCAGGTTAACTGATATGCTGCTGCTGTTTTGTGCTGCTCTGGAGTAGAGCAAAGCAGCCAGAGCATACTGGCTGGTTAAGTTAAATTTACAGCTCCTTTGTTGAATAAAAGCAGTGCAAAGAGATTGGAAGGCACACTGGTTTTGTCCTCTGCTTCTCCCTCACTCTTCTGAACACTCATATTTGTTCCCACTGCCTCCTGCACCTTCTGTATTCTGTTCTACTTAAATACAGCTCTCTTGTCCTCTGCAAACTCCAAGCAGACAACTACATGCATGCATGTACAACACAGACCTCAGTCTCTGTCTGCTGCCTCCTTTACTGTGCACATCTGGCATAGTGTGGAGCTTATGAAAATAATTATTTGAACATTAGTACTTAACCATTGCTCTTATTTTTTCTATAACTGTTGGCAGTGGATTACACCCTCATAAACTCAAGTGTAGAATCATCCTCTTAGAAAATAGCCACCACCTTCTATTGTTCTCAAAGGGATTAAAGCAAATTTAACCTGGATAGGTGGAAGTAAATGATGAAACAAAACTCTCAGAGGGAAAAACTCATCAGGCCTTAAAAATAATGGAAAAGAGCTGTGCTTTTTGGTTATCACAGGGGAAAAGAAAAGATGCCTGCCCTTTAGAAAAAGGACATACTTTCAAGCACTTTTGCAGCTATACCTGTTCCTTTGCTATAGTAAACATCAACCAAAACTTTCCTGGCAAATTTAAAAGGTGCAGTGATTTGATTGCTCTGCTTGTTTTCCATTCTACAGAAACCTCTCCCTTCTATTTTCTACTGCATCCTTGTACTTAAAGTGAGCATACCTATTTTCTTAGAAGAAATGGGTGAAAACAATGGGTGAATACTCCTTACTTCAATGGAAAGAAATGGAAAGTAACTGTTTTATTTTACACATGAAAGAGGACTCTTCATCTTCAGACCAGCTACAGGCAATTTAAACTTGATTTTGTACCAGAACGAGTTTAAAAGTACATTAAAGATGCTTCAGGCAGCACTGAAATCAAAATGGCAGACACAAATCAGCACAATTTTCCCTGTTGCCCAGTAGAGTCCCACTGGAGCACCTCACTCAGCATGCCTTCCAAGTCATTGCCTCTAACTCATCTGCAATATTTTTGCATTTTTGACAGATAAAAATTGATTTTTCCTGGAGAAATAGAAATATTTTCTTGGGCAGCCTGGAGGAAGAGTGAGGTGGAATCTCATTCAGCACCAAAAAGATTCACTTAACATAAATTTATCTGGTGATTTATGTAGTGGAAAATACCTAATACTCAGCTTCCTGCATGTGTATGTGTGTGTGTGTGTGTTTTGTGTTTGTGTGTGTATGTAAATGTTTACAGTGTTAGACAGATTCCAGCCTAAGAACTATATACCTGGTATCAAATCCATCATCATGTATCATACCTGATTATGGGCAAAACTCTAGAGGCAGAAAAAAAAGCCTTGGTCTTTATGTCTTCATGACCATTATCATTCAGAAGGATCTCTCCTTTAGAATCTGACAGCAAATCAAACAGTAACAGACTACTTAGTGTCATGACTGCTAACACTTCAAATGTGCACTTGGTTCAATGCTAGTATGAAATGAGGGCTCTTCAGGTGAGGAAGTGAAGGCTATGTGTAACCCTTAGGGAGATTTAGATTATTTTAATGCAAATTTTCCAGTTCCTAAGAACTCAAAAGATTAAGCTCTCAAGCCTTAAGCATCCAGAAGCCTCAGCTTCTCTAGATACAGGCTCCACCCACCTGCAAACTTATTCACACCCTGGTTATTTTGGAGAGAACCTTCACCACCACCCTCTCCTGCCTTCACTAAGGACAGAATACTGCATAACCTCTCTGCCTACTAGAGAGCAGGTATGAAGGGAAAACCTTTCCATTTTATCCCTTATTTGTCTCATATAATTGAGAACACCCAACATTTTCTCCACCCCTTATTGGGATTTAAAAACAAAATGAAACAAAACAAAACCAAAAAAACAACCAAACAAGAAAAAAAAAAAGCTCAAACATTTTCTACCTACAAAACTCACTGTTTATTTTCTTATAAACTGACCTGTTGCAGATCAAAACTCCAAAAGCTGACTTGTTGGGGTTTTTTTTTTATCAACTCTTTGATTGATTTTCTCCAAGACTTCTTTTTCTATATATGGTTAAAGGACTTAACTTTGAATCTGTTTTTCCCTAATACAGTCTCACGATTCTCTTCCTGCCAAACTGAGAACACAGCCTACATCACATGTGACATTTTGGACAATAACAGAGATAGATTCTGGTCCACAGACTAAACATCTCTCTACTAGGAGCTGTAAACTTACCTACCATTCAGAGCAGATCCATAGAAAACAGCAACTTGGCCTATCCCATGTAATCTGCAGATACTTTAATTTGCAATTTTAAGTTCCATGCTGTTGCTTCATTGATCTCAAATCAAAACTGCCACACCAAAGCCATGCCTATAAGCACTACAGAGGGAGCAAAGAGTGTGCCCAGGGAAAAAGGTGTAGGGAAACATCCCTAATCCTTTGGAGAAAATGAGAACAGCAGCATCTATTGTAATCAGTCAACAGCATTTTATGTCTTTAAAAAAACCCAAAAAAGGCAGTTAATGATTTCACACAGTGTCTAACCTTCACCTTAATTACAACATTAATCACAAAGCTAAATGGATGAGTTTAAAAGAGAAGCATTACAATTTGCACCATCAGCAATTTTTAAGGGAGTTTACCTGCATTAAAATAAATAATTACAATAATTAAATAATTGTGTGTATATATATATATATATATAAGTATATGAACATGTATTTTAGTGGTATGTCTGCACATTAGTCAGTGTGTAGCAGTCTAGGTGAATTTTCCTGAATCATTCTGCTTTGCTCATGCACAGAGATTCAAATTCCCTCTATATGTGAAGCAAAGAGGTACAGCAGCAATATTAGCAGTAACATTAGCTGCTCCAAACTATTTATTACTATTCCCTAAGCTAAAACTGTAAAGTACATACTTGAAAATGTATTATTAGGCCCAGGTATTTGTCATCAGGATAGTAGGAGTACCAGTTATGGCTGTGGCCTCAATTATTTCAGTCTTCAACAACCTAGGACCAGAATTCTCTCACAGCATTAGATGGCCACATTAACTATATTATTATTGAGATGAGTTGGATCCCAAACCAAGAATTTTGAAGTGATCATGCTAGGTATAGTGATATCAGACACTATTATCAGGGATTTGAACCACTCGGCTTGCATAAAATCTCTTCAAAGAATAACACAGACCTTGGAAAAAGCTTGAAGCAATACTGAGGTGCAGAGAATTTGGAGCCTGCCACTAACTATTCATTTAGGCTCTCTTTAAATACAGGCAGGTGTTGTAAATAAAATTGCAACCTTTTTCACAATAACAATGCAATACAATGAAGGTGTAAAGCTCTTTCTGTGTCTAGGGCTCAGACTTTGAGTTCAGATGTGTTGTTTATCATATCCTCTGCATATTATTTCAGGGTCTACACAGAAGTGCTTCAGGAAAAGGGAAAAAAAGAAAAAAGGTCTTATAGTTTTGGTGATGTATTTTCAACAGAACACAATCAAACACACTACCTGAAACTGAAAGCCTTGAAAGTGGTTGGAGATACACATTAGTTGTCTCACTGTCTTTCTTCATCAGTTTCCACTAAATGAAACTTCTTTTAAAATGTAACATTACACCCAGCCTTGAGAGGTCAGTGTCCACTAAACCCTGCCACTGGAGTGCTTTACAATGAAAGCAAATGGTGCATATAAGACAACACTACTGAAAGTATAAAATAGTGTAGTTTAAACTGTCTTTATGTCCCCTCATCCCATGAAAATAAGACTAAAGATTATGATGCATCACCTGAGAAAGAATAAAATTGTATTTAGAATGAGCTATGGCAAAGAAAGAGAAGCACAGCATTCAACATTTCCTATCATTCTTACTGAGTAAATAATTTACTTTTAAGTAAATAATAAAGTATTTACTTTTAAGGAAATAATTTATTCATTAAGTAAATTATTAAGTAAACTTCATAGAAAAAGCCAGTTGGTCAAATCTGTGAGCATCATGATCAAACTTTTAAGTGAATGAGGAATATTGGATTCAGACCATGCTGCACATTGCTTTCTATCTGCTCTGCTTGCGTGCAAACTGCAATTAAGGTGAATGTTTAGATTCAAATTTTGAGGTTAGAGAAGTGAGCAAGCTCAAAATCATTTTACTGGCATGATATGATTATAATATGAGTTAACCTATTAAATCATTAGACCTTTGGGTTTTTTTGTTGTCATTGTGGTTTCTGAGTGGATGAGCACAACAATTCTCCATTTTTATTATTTACTAAGGTTTCATATAGTGAGATGCCAGGAGTAAGTTAGTTTCACTGTGGGGCATTCTTTCATCTTTGAGGAATGTATTAGCTCTCATTTGTGTGCTTATGTTCTACAAGCAGGTTTCATAACTTCTTCTTTTAAAAAAAGCTACCAACCTGAACGCTGTGAGATACTCAACATCACCCATAGGAGGATCCAAGCCACCTGTCCAAGCAATATTTATGTTATACCCTTCACCAGGGCCACTTCCAACCTGAAAAACAGGAAGAAAATGCCAAAAGGAGTGAAGGGGAAGAAAAAAGAGAAGGAAAAGAGAGAGAGAAAGGGGAAAGAAAAAAAAAAAANAGCAATTTTGATTCAAAAATGAAAAAAAAAAAAAAAGAAAAAATTCTCCATCGTGCTTCAGAAACAAACATCAAACAACATGTCAGGTCAGCCCAGCCTTGTTTGACAAGGACTGTTCTGGGTTATGCACTTGTTCTCCACTGGTGCCCTGCTCCCAGTGGACAATTTGGTAATCTGGTGTAATTTAAAGAACCAGAGAAGGACAAGAAAATTAGGGGTAATCATGCAACGCAATTACCTGAAAGATACAAATAAAAATGGGGCTCTAAAGAAATAAACCTAACCTCATTTGGGGCTCCACTGCCGGGGAAGAAGTTGCCTTCATCATAGCGATGGAGGGAAACATACAGGATGCTGGGGTCAGCATAAAAAGCCTGCTGTGTACCGTTGCCATGGTGAACATCCTAAAGGAGAAAGAAAACAGATGACAAATGTAATAATGTCCAACTCGGTGTAGAGCTCAGCTCTGCTTTCTTTTACCCCCCTGTTTCTCTCCCTCTCCCTTGCCTTCCTTTTGTCTTTCCCTTTCCCCCTCCCTTCACCACCCCATACTTCCTGAACTTTCAGGCAAATTACTCTTTAATGCACTCATTTTTTAAACTGGCTTCTAAAAATCAGGAAACCATAGCGAGCGTGCCCTGGAGACTCCAGATGAGCAGTCATTGAGAAATCCCAGTCCTTTTGTACAATTAGATATTTATACACCGGCTCTTTGTACTCCTTGCCTCAGTGATGGAATCTAGCATCCTGTTTTATGGAGGAATTTTATGACTTATTAACTGCCAACAGTTCATAACCCCTCAGGCTTAATTAACTAGCCTCATTGGCCTCTGAAGAAAGACTAATGTTTAAACTACAAACTAGTATTTTGCAGAAGGATCTATGGTTTACAGAGCTTTTTCACAATTCTTGACAGAACACTAAACATAAGTGTATTCATTGATTTGCCAAGTTCCACTATTGAGGTCAAAGGCTCTGCGACCAGCTGAGTAAATTGGCTTTCTTGAAACATTCAGTTCAGTTAGCAGTCCCTCAGCAGTTAGATCCACATCAAAAGAGATGCCAGATGCAGAAAGGACTTCATACTTCATTTTTGCAAAATCATGACGGCAACGGTTGAAGACGTAGGAATATGATCTCATTAGCTATTAAATCATCTGGCAGATAGGATGGTGCCTTCCACAATCAAGGATTGACCTTGGCTGGTCTCCATATTTCAAACATTATATAAAGCCAGTGAAAAGAAATTCTGTCATTAAATAAAATACTGGGGAAACAAGCTGACAGTACATCTACAGAACAGAGGCTGATGATGTGGACTTTCCCTCTTTTTCGGTTTTGTTTTCACAGTTCTACTATTGTACTAGGTGGTTAGACACACAAGAAATTTTACAGGTAGAAATGGAAACTCCACTTGTCCTCTAGTAAAAGAAAGGTGAGTCCTTTTTTGGTAAGTTTCTCCACTGACAGTTGTAAGAATCAGAAAAATTGTAGATATTATTGATCCTCCTCCTTTGATCCATCCCTTTGAAATTTCTGCTTTAAAGAGAGAATTCAAAAGGAGGACAGACAAAGTACTCTGAATAGCAACACTGCATTTATGTTACAAATTCTGTGAGACATGAACCAAATTTAGTATCAGAGAAAAAATTGGTTGCATTTGCCTCAGGATTCCTAGACTCCAGGAGGATTCAAGTTAGATACACCCTGCCAATGGTACAGCAGGCACTGCTGCACATCGCTTGTGCCCTTCGCCAGCTGACGTAGCCCATGACTTTCACCCACACTGTTCAGGATTCTCTACACTGATTGAGTGTTGCTTGTACTGCATTGTGCTTGACTTGGACCTCCTCTGGGATCACTGTGGGGTAATATTTTAATGGTTACTTTTCTTTTCTCCATTGAAAGTACCTGAAACATGAGGATGAAGTTACAGTTCAACCGTGACTTAATACCAAGGTTAAATGTAACACATGTTGGAGGTGCAAGGTAGCACACATTGGTGTGAGGGTGTTGGAGATTTGAAGGCAGCCAGCATTATGCTAGAGGGCTCTAAATGGCAAATTAACTAAAATCTGACATGCAGACTAACCCCAGAATCTCGTTCAGCCTTCAACTGAGATAGCATTAATTGGTTCACTCCAAAGAGATCCAGATCATGCTACCATACATGCAAGTACAGATGATCTTGGATTGAGGACTGCAACAACAACCTGAGAAGGTATGTTGGCCATAATGACAGATCTGCAGAGGTTATGGCTAAAAAAATATTCATTTTAGTTAGTTTTCATTATCCATGCAGATCTGGAGCTTCAGATATGTCCTTTCAAATGAGAATTTAAAAAATGTTAAATGGGCATTGAGTTTGTTTTTTTTAAAAAATATTTAAATCTCAAAGCTTAATTTCTTGCCTAAACTTCAATTTCACCAAGGGTTACACTCTGTTTTGAAGAGCAGTAACTTCTCTGGTTAGACAAAGGAATGTGTTGTTTCAGACTGGGAACTTTACACTATGTGGGAAAAGTGTTCATATTCTGCCCTTCATAGAAGAAATGTGTTCAGGGTATATAAGTCAGTGCAAAAATGAAGATTTATTCAAATGATGAAATGAGGAAAGAAAAGCTGACAGCTGACAGAGAGGTCTTTTAGTGTGGAAGTAAATGAAGGGAAGATTAAAACCTTAAAAGTTAAGGATTTATATACGTACACATGTGGCAGCTACGAAGACTACACTTAATTTACAACTGGAGTAGAGTTTAATGTGTGGGATTGAATATTACTACTTTTTAATATTTACAGCAGCTATGAAGACTACTTTTAATTTATAACTGGAGTAGAGTTTAATGTGTGGGATTGAATATTACTACTTTTTAATATTTACATTGCCGTAACACATGCAGCTGCCAACCTGCGTGGGGTCCTGCTGTGCTAGTCACTATCAAAATATAAAGGTTAACTTCAAGTCTAACATCTGTAATCCCATTATTCCATTTTGATGCCCCAAACTCTCTGTTAGTGCACTTAAAGGCATCACTATTAACTTGTTAATTCATTTAGTCTGGATTGGGACTTTTCCATAGTTTGCATACATAAGAAATTCTCCGTATCAATTTTTTTTACCTCATTGCATTAACCATGGAGCAGACTAGGGACCGGACTACAACTGCTCCAGGAATGAAGTCATCTTTGTCAGATATATATTTCTCTCTTTTCACCAGCTGAGCTGTTCTGGCCAATGGGATAAAGCCAGAGAGAGGCTGAGCATTCCCTGTTTACTTTCCTGGGTAAGGATAGGCAAATTCACAGGTAATCATTTGCACAGGTAACGATTTTCACATTTAGTCTTGCCTTGAAAAACTGAAGTTAATTTCACAAGTGCTTATTGGCTAAGCAGGTCAAATGGAATGATTTCTTTTCCCAACAAGGCAAACATAAAGCTTACAGTCAAGAAGACTTAAAAACATTCACAGAATTCAAATTTTGAATAGGCTTTTCTTACTAACAAGAAAAAAGCCAAGAATAAAGAGAGTTCACTTTCAGCCAGTATTTACTCAATGAACTGTAAGAGTCAAGTCAGCAAACAGATGCAACATACAGTGGAAGTGAACTTTTCAAAACCACTGGTTCCTTGCATTTTGTGTTTCTAATTGATAGCAGAACACTCAGAAATATTTGTAAAACCTTGTAAGAATATTTAACCTACCCACAGACTTACCCACCATTCATTTTTCACTTGCTATTCCTACACCCGCACTCCCCCTTTCTCTGCTTCTCTTCAACAGCCAGTACTCATATTTAACTGAACAAAAGTGCTAGATGGTAAGGCCATGACTTCACAATAAGATTTAATTATGAGTGCAGATATGAACAAGATTTAGACTATTAAGCCCTGCACTTCAAAAACCCTTTAACATATTTTGTCTTTAAATCTTTTATCACCTGCAAAAATTAATTAAGTGCAGATGTAACAGGTTAGGTTTTGATGCCAAGGTTCATTTCCTGTCTATGCTTTGTCAGACACCCTATTACACCTCCTCATGAACTGTAGGAAAACAAAAATGTTGCTCATAAATCAGCATTCAACTTTCCTTGGGCTGTGTGCATTGAGCTGATCCTTTAAGTGCAAGGCAAAGCTCCAATTCATTATTCATGAAATTAATACAGACAACATGCCAAATGTCATCTGTATTTAAATAATCCATTTGTTAAACATATTAAGTATTGTGTAAGAGTGCCTTCTATTTAAATACAGACTAATCCAATGAAGTGGATTTTTAATCACATAGCTTTCCTTCAGGGAACCATCAAAAGCTGGCATACATGAGTTGAAAACTTCTTAAAGGGAATTACCTGTTGATTTGTTTAATAATATTGAAACTACAAAACAAGTCAAATCATTGCTAGCTGGGGGGAAGTGGCCAGTTTGGTTACCAAAGCAACAGCATTTTCTAAAGCACATCTGACTAGTTAAAGTCTGTATTCTGTAGGGAAAAGTAAACTTGGGTTCTGTAGGGTTATTTTAACAGTGGAAGTATCAATTCATTTAAGGACCATAAAAGTTGCCCTGATCTGTGCCTTCTTCTCATTAAATTGCAGTTAACACCATTAAAGTGAAACATAGATGTTTATGGCTTCAGTACTGCCATCCTGGCTTTAATGAGTTCCCAAAATCAGAGGAAATGCACACCTTTATTACTTGTAGGTATTAGAAGCAGGAAAGTCTGACATATAAACACAAATCCATTATCTTTTATCTAGGTGCACTGAAAGTGCGATGCTTGCCAAGAATACATACCAGATCTACAATCAATATCTTGCCTATATTTAGCTTGTCTCTCAAGTATTTGGCAGTAATTGCAATCGAATTAAAAAAGCAGAACCCCCTGTGGAATAGAGAAGAACAGAAACAAGAAAGCAAATCAGTCAGGAAAACAGCTATAAATAATGTTCAGAGCATTTTTAAAAATGCTATATGATCTCTGAGGCCATAAATCTGCTTCTGGGAGTACCTAGAAAGCCTTTTCAGTCATCTGCTAACAATTACAGTTCTTCAGAGACATGCACAGCACAGGTGATTGCCAGTAACCTTAGTGCTCCAAGATGGGCAATATTCCCTGGTACTTACATGGCTGTTGATTCTTCAGCATGATGGCCTGGGGGCCTTACAACAGCAAAGCCATTCTGTAAGAACAAGATAGGTTTTCAATTATCAGCTTAAAAAAATACTTGACTCTGTGCAAAACAGAACAGCAGGCAGACTGCACTGAAATCTATTAGAGGCTCTTGAGCAATTTTTCTGTCCCCTCGCCCTTTCATAGTGCTGCCAGAAATAATACATTTGAGAACAGTGGCATATAACTTATATAAATACACATGTGCACATACATATATAAACACACAACGTGATCTAAAGAGGAGGGAAAAGGCAGAATGAGAAAGCCTTGTTATTGATTCTGCTGTCTAGAATTTGCACTTAAATAAAAGTAGCCTGAGAGATATATTTTACATAATTACTCAGTGTTGACCTTAACTCCTGTATGGACTAAATGATAAATACACACACACACACACACACATATGTAATACCTAACAGCAGAAAAAGGACAACAATTAATATCCCATATTTCTACAAACTATAAATTAAACTTGGTAACCTGCCATGTTCAGAAGCTTAAAAAAAATCCACAAAGTCAATTTCTAAAACACTTTACAGAACTGTATATAAAATTCTTAAAGTATAGTACTAGGATTAGTGATGATTGAGGTATTTTTTGCCTCTAGAGATCTATCAGACTGCAGCAAACTCAAAATATAATGCAAACAGAGTACATCTGTAAGAGTGTATTCTTCAGGCCACTGTTTAAAGAATTTTGGGGATTTGACATAATTTCTTATTTGGAGTGAAAAGTCCACATTGAAAAAAAACCAAAAAACACAAAACTCTAAAGACTGAACACGTGCATACATTACATTTAGGAAGGCATCCCTGGTGGAATAGAAATTGCCTATGGATCAAACATACAGTATTAAAAAAAACCCAACCTGTGGATGGCACTAATATTCAAAAGTAAACCAGCTTTGCACTCTTAACTAAACTCCCCTTTCTTATCCTTCAGAGGGTTTTTTAATGTTTCCTTTTCACACAAAATATGACTTAGAGAAGACTTCTGTGAAGACTTTTTGCACTTATGAAAAAGGGGGGGGGAAAAAAGGCATGTGTGCACCAAGGAATGTACAGATAAGAAAGTGAAAAATGACCCAGAGAAGAGGGGTTTACTAGGCAGAGAGAATCATGCTACCTGTATTTTATTCACTTGATATTTCTAAGAATCTGGATAAAGTTTATGCAAGGCTTACAGCTGTCCCTGCTCAGCTTGCAGCTCATCATCATCTAACTTTATCAGCATTCCCAAGAGATCAATATAATTAAGATTATTATCTCTGGAAGGATTTCTCAGAGCAATAGAGAGACAAAACAAATCGATAATGCTGTTTTTGACAACATGATAGTTACAGTACAGGTTTCTCTTTTCTGTTTCCTTAGGTTGACAAGACCATTTGTGACACTAAGCTAGCTAACTTCTGCTCTCAAGCTTAAGTTAACTGTTGCAGTTCTCCATGAGTGCTGTGACCATGGTTTTTTTTATGTGTTTTTACATTACAAGAAGTTCAGTATTCACATGAGAGTTTTTCAAAGCTACAGTGCCTATGTTATGTTGATGATAAAGCATATAACCAAATCATAGAATCATAGAATCATAGAATGGTAAGGTTGGAAGGAGACCTCAAGGATCATCTAGTTCCAACCCCCTGCCATAGGCAGGGACACCTCCCACTAGACCAGGTTACTCAAGGCCTCGTCCAACCTGGCCTTGAACCCCTCCAGGGAGGGAGCAGCCACAACCTCCCTGGGCAACCTGTGCCAGTGTCTCACCACCCTCACTGCAAACAACTTCCTCCTAACATCCAGTCTAAATCTTCCCTCTGCCAGTTTAAACCCATTGCCCCTTGTCCTGGCATTGCAAGATCTAATGTTAGCAAACACTGAAAACTACTTCCATACAGTATTAACAGCCACTTCTGTGTAATTAATAAAACACTTCATTTCCCCTACTTTCAGCCTTTGCATGAGCACTCTGTACATCAGCACGACATAACATGAATTCATTTATTTAGGCAATATTTAAATAGCAGGCTGTGAGTTCAGAACAGTAGAGAGGTAAAGATCTGCTTTAAAGACAGAGACTAACACAGAGCAATATGTCGAAGATTAAATTAATACACATAAATTCAAAGCGTTTTTTGGTACAGAGTCTTATTTACCCTAGAATACAGACACAGAGAATACAGATATGTAGGGAGAACGGTAAACTTACAGGCATGAACATTAGAAAAAAGGATACTTGTCTGTTCCATTCTATGTTTACCTTTCATTGAACTAGAGTAAAAAGAGCATATTTGAATAGAGCATATTTGAACAGCAAAGGGAAGTCTGCCCAAACTCCGTTTATAAAGATCCATTGCAGACAGACCCACTTAGTTAATGAAAATTAAGAAAAAATATTAGCTTTTTTCTGCAGTAAGCCAAGCATTCTCTTCTTTCATGACTTCAAATAGGTAGTTGGATGTTCAATTGTCAAGGAACAGAGCTGCACATCGTACTGTGTCCTTGTCTTTGGTGATAGAGTTGATTCCTTCCTGTAGTGTGTGCAGGGTTAGAGTGCTGGGCTATACCATGCTTAGGCATCTACTAACCTCTCCCTGAACCTTTCTAAGAAAAGCACTCAAGACAATACCATAACACAGGTGGTCACTCCAAGGTTTGGGACTGACCTATACTCTTATCTACAACAGAGTTCCACTGGTTCTACTATACAAGGAGATAAAAGTAGATACAGGCAAATTTTCCTAGGGCAATATGTGGTGACTGTGGCATGGTGTCTTTCACCCACTTGAGAGTGAGGAGCATGCTCTGCCTAGATTCCAAATGGACCAAAAGCAACTCAGCCTGCTGGCACTCCAGGTATGCTGAGAAACTTAATGATGCACTGATGTGCATTCTAGTCTCAGCTTGGTACCACTCTAGTAAAATCAGTTGGCTTTTTGTTGACCTCAAGAAAAGGCCATGCCATGCAAGAAATAGCAATGAACCTCAGCAGGTGCTCCAAGAGCACTTACTGAAGTAGTAGAAGACTCAAGTTCAACTCTTCATTAAACTGATATATTTGTAAATATTCTTCCCATATTTGTTCTTGTATTTAGATTATGTGGTTGATAAAGTAGATATTGAGCAGTATCTTTTCAGTCTAAGTGAATTTTCTAACAACAGGTCTAGAGTCATGCTCTTCCTCAGCTCTTATTCAAATGTACAAATCTTTAATTACTTCCTGCACAGTAGAAATCCTTTGATGGAGAACAAAACACCACTGAATCTCAAATTTAAGATGAGACAGTTTTATGTGGAGTGTAAAAATGGGTTCCTTCCAGCTGAAAAGAAGGAATTTAATCTCTTCTTGTATTTTAAACTGTAAACCCCAGTATGAAAGAAGAATGCCATCGACCTCAGCTATTTAAGAGGCAATGAGTACAGAGACAGTAGAGGCTCCATCTGAACATAGGTTCCTTTACTGCAACAGTAAATGAGTAATTCAACATCTTTGTCACTGCCAGGGACAGAGGCATTGAGTGCAGCCTCAGCAAGTTTGCTGACAACACCAAGCTGTGTGGTGCAGCAGGCATGCTGGAGGGCAGGGATGGCATCCAGAGGGACCTGGACAGGGTGCAGAGGTGGGCACAAGCCAACCTCATGAGGTTCAACAAGACCAAGTGCAAGGTCCTGCAGCTGGGTCGAGGCAATCCCAAGCAGAAATACAGGCTGGACAGGGACTGGCTGGAGAGCAGCTCTGAGGAGAGATATTTGGGGGTGCTGCTGGCAGCCCAGAAAGCCAACCAGAGCCTGGGCTGCATCAGGAGAAGTGTGGCCAGCAGGGCAAGAGAGGTGATTCTGTCCCTCTACTCTGCTCTGTTCTGCTGAGACCCCACCTGGAGTATAGCATCCAGTTCTGGAGCCCCTGGGACAAGAGGGATGTGGACATGCTGGACTGTGTCCAGAGAAGGACCATGAGGATGCTCAGAGGGCTGGAGCTGCTCTGCTGTGAGAGAGTTGGGGCTGTTCAGTCTGGAGAAGAGGAGGCTCCCAGGTGACCTTCTTGTGGCCTTCCAGTATGTGAAGTGGGCTACAAAAAGCTGGGGAGGGACTTTTTAGGCCATCAGGTAGTGACAGGACTGGTGGGAATGGAGCAAAGATGGAGATAAGGAGATTCAGATTGGATGTGAGAAGGAAGTTCTTCAGCATGACAGTGATGAGAGCCTGGCATGGGTTGCCCAGGGAGGTGGTTGAGGTTCCATCCCTGGAGGGATTAAGGTCAGGCTGGATGAGGCTGTGGTCAGCCTGATCTAGGGTAGGGTGTCCCTGCCCATGGCAGGGGGGTTGGAACTAGATGATCCTTGTGGTCTCTTCCAACCCTGACTGATTCTATGATTCTAACAGAAGTATTTGCCCAGTGAAGCCTTCGTCCCTGGAGACACACAAAAGTCATCTGGACATAATCCACAGCAACTAGCTGTAGGTTGCCTTGCTCAAGCAGGGGGTGTGGATTCAATATTATCCTGAGGTCACTTCCAACCTCAGCTGTTCTGTGATTCTGTGATTCTATTCAGAAGCTCAAAATATTTGAAAAAAGGCTTTAAGGAAAATGGGTGAAATCCCTAATGGTGAGCAAATGTCTTGGCAGAACTTTGTTCCATGCACTAATTGCAGCTGCACACACTGCTAAGGACAACTTTCTCAAGAATCTCTATGGATTTCACATGCAGACCAGGTAGCTAACTCAGGGCCTGGATTCCACAGTTGAAGTTAAACATCCTCCAAGGTCAGGTGTTAACATTTCTACTTTCTATATGCCTACACCTCTTAGCCCTTAACTCTAAGTTAGCAGTGCTTAAATGTGGCATTCTTGGACATTCACTTGTTTTTAATGCTATGGTTTTAATTTTGCTTCAGCATGCATAGGCTTCAGAAGAAGAAGCAATTCACTGAAGCTAATACTTTATTTCTTTTGTAAAAACTTCTTATTCTATAGAAATGCATTCAATCCTCCTGTCAGAATTGATATTCCTTATGTTTTATGTACCCTTTATGAGTATTTGATTTTTTTTTAATGTTTTATATATCCTTATCTTTTATATATGGTATATAATTATGTATCCTTTATGAGTAGTTGATATATTTTTTTAATGTTTTATATATCCTTATCTTTTATATATGGTATATAATTATGTATCCTTTATGAGTAGTTGATATATTTTTTTAATGTTTTATATATCCTTATCTTTTATATATGGTATATAATTCTGTATGTTTGTAAAGCTGCACATTTAAAAGGTGCTCATATAGTGTATTTGAGAGGGTGTAGCCTTTGAAGGGGTCTTTGTGCCTTCATTAACCCTGCTATCTCTGGCTTAGTTAAATCCTACAAAAACAAACATGAGTGTTGCTTTAAGTCTCAGCTGCCTACAACAATCTCCTTGCCCCTGCTACCTTGAAGATGATAACCATGTTCTTACCAGTGCCACTTATGCTGTAACATGGTCCCTAGATATACCATCCTGCAGGAAGGGCAAGAATAAGAGTGAGAGGTGTAAGGCTGAGGCAACCTTCAGGTACCTGCTTAGGACGATTTTACAATCTCTTCATACTGCCAGAGCAGGAGCTGCTATCTGGCCCTGGGGGTCTATGAATGCAGTTAACAATAACCCATGATTTAACAGAACAGTAGGGGCAGCACATAGATTTGCCAAGAAAACTGTAATGGACTTGAGGGAATACCATTTGGTCTTGCAGAGGAAGCTAGAAGAGGCCAAGAACACAGAAACTGACACTAAATGTTTATCTCTGTGATGAAAACAGAGAGTTCTTGGTCTGCTTTTCTGAAGGTCTAAGAGGACAGCACCAGGCTTGCACACGAAATGTTGGTGATTGAAGGCTAACTTGCATACAGAATCACAGAATGGTAGGGGTTGGAAGGGATCATCTTGTCCAGCACCTTGCTAAAGCAAGTTCACCTAGACCAGATTATACAGAAGTGAATCCAGGCAGGTTTTGAAAAGTCTCCACAGCCTCTCTAGACAGGCTGTTCCAGTGCTTCATCATCCTCAAAGCAAAGAAGCTTTTCTTTAAAATCAAGTGAAATCTCCCATGTTCTAGTTTGTGCCCTCTGCCCCTTGTCCTATCACTGGGTACCACTGAAAAGAGCCTATTTACATCCTCTTGACCTCCACCTCATAGATATTTATATACATTGATAAGATCCCCAAGTATTGATGGCCTGTTTATCCACTACAATTGTTAACTATATTGAGAAGGAAAGCAGAAAGTGAGTTTTAAAAAGCTGGTCATGGAAATAAGCTATGGACCACACATGTAATTAAAGTTGTACCACTATATGAAATAAGTCATTCAGCTAAAATTATAACCATAATTGATGGGATAAAATATCTAAGAAATGGTTCCCTATGAAATTTTGTAACTTTCTAAAAAGAAAGAGTACAAAACACTATCTAAAAGACTGCATTGGTAACTTTGATGGCTTTTGTCAATCAGATCTTTAGTAAAATAAGCAGTCATTTTGTATTCTTTTTTCCACAGTGTTCATTGTTAAATATGCTGTGGCTGGGCATGGAAAAAAAATGCCTTTTTTTGTGCCTACCACACATCACTCAGAAATTTTTTTAAGGCAAGAGGGCATTGGGTGAGACAGAGAAGCAGAAACAAGGGTAGCATAGAGCCTGCAGGAGTACTGTCCAGGAGACACTTGAGCACAGAGCACTTCCCAGGAAAGGAGATTATCAATAGTAGGCCAGAGGAGCTGTGGGGAGTTTTGTGCTGTTCAGGTAGGCACAGAAATCTGCTATCCTGAAGCTTTACTGGAAGGAAACTGCTGGGGGGGGGAGGAGCTCTTTTTATTATGTCTTCAGAAAGATACTCAATTTTAGTTTTTCTTCTAATGAAAGTGGAGCTGTGAGTAATGGCTGAGTGGGTTTTGTACAGAATACTTCTAAGACTACAAAACTAAGAGTGTTGGGTGGGGAGGAAGCTAATTCTGCTTATTTACTGTATTAGTACAATTTGCCATAGGGTCATTCCCCCATAGCCCTGTGCAACAAGGGCATTGAGAACAGTAATAACTCATTTGAAATGAGAGTTTCAAGTTCAATTTAAGTTATCCATAGATGATACAAAGACACTTGAGTACCAGTGACCAAATGCACCAGGTTTATTTTGGTATTGATTCAACCTGACACAACAGAAAAAAACACATTCCAGGAATGTTTCAGGTTTGGAGGAAACTCATTTCAATTTCTTTCATTCTGTTAAACAACCCTTAACCATCAACAGGGCAACATTACACTTGCATGTGTGCACACACATACACATAAGGCAGAAAAAGGGCTTGTGCTTCATTCAGCTGAAGTGGATGTTCAAAGCAGTCTCAGAGCACTGTTCAACTTGTGTCCTTCTCTTGAGTCTCCTTTTGCAAAACCTCTTCTCAATTCATTCATACGTTGTTTACTTTACATGAGGAATAGCCATACAAATCCTACCAGGTCTTACTAGTTCACTAAGTTTGATTTTCAAACTAAGAATAAATGGCACTCTTTGCATTTATCCCATATCCAGGGCTAAATTATAGCAATTGTTCTATCACAGAATCACAGAACTTTAGAGGGTGGAAGGGACCTCCAGAGATCATTGAGTCCAAACCCCCTGCCAAGGCAGGATCTTCTAGGTTAGCTCACACAGGAATGCATCCAGGTGGGTTTGGAAAGCTTCCAGAGGAGACTCCACAACCTCTCTGGGAAGCCTGTTCCAGTGCTCCGACACCCTCACTGTGAAGAAGTTTCTGCTCATGTTGAGGTGAAACCTTCTATGTCCCAATTGGTAGTCATTGTTCTTTGTCCTATCACTGCTGACCAGCGAAAAGAGATTGGCCCCATCCACTTGACACCCACCCCTCATTTATAAACATTGATCAGATCTCCTCTCAGTCTTCTCTTCTCTAGGCTTAACAGCCCAAGGTTTTTCAGCCTCTCTTCATAGGGGAGGTGCCTACTCCCTGGTTGAGAAAGGAAATCAGGAAAAGGAGAGGAGACCCAGAGGTTCGGATCAGTATGGATTTAATGAAACAGCAAAATTAATCATTATGTAAATATAAAGTATACAAAGTTATACTCAGCCCACTGAGTGTACAATGGTCACAATAGGCATAAAAGCAGCCATCAGGAGAAGAATAATGAACGAATCCCTCCAGGGACCAAGCAAAGCAAGAAGAACTCCCATCCTCAGCAAGCTTCCCTTCTTTAATGAGCATGACACATATGGGACACACCTGGGCAATTGCCCTGGCTTTTGCCCCTCCTGGCTGACTCCAAACTGCACATGGCCTGCATACAATGGCTGCCCTAGGATTACACCCCACTAAAAGCAGGACAGGCACCTACATGTCTGTGTTGCAGAAAAGAGCACTGCCATTGTCAACATATTTAAAGGATATGCAATGTAAACTAAACAGTAATCCTTACTGGGTACTGTACTTAAAGTAATTTCAGCTTTTAACAGTACTGAATGGGGTCATCTAAAGCTGAAGAAAATTAAGGAACATTTCAAAACTATTCCTTTGGCTGTTCAGTAGTTCCATGGCACTGAAATGTCTGTGATGATGGAAGGTCATCTCCCATTGTAGAAAGAGGTTCTTAGGTATACCTTTTTAAAGTTACATTTACCACTGATACTATTTTTTCCCCTCTCCCTGACAGTCCATCATAAGATATTAAGGGACAGCCAGTGAAAAATACAACTTGTTATTCAGCAAAGAAGTGAAGACACATTTAATCTTCACGAAACATCACAAATTAAAACAAGTATCACTAGAACAAATAACATCTTAAAAGGACATTATTCAACAAATTACTGAAAAATTATAATTCTGTCATAATTAACTATCTGAATTTCAACTTCTTAAAAGCAGTGTTTGTCATTTAATAAACACCAAATATATGGCAGCAGCAACAACAACAAAAAAAAAAGGTGGTGGCATCAGCACAAATAATTTGGTTGAGAAAATGGAAATATAAGCATCTTAACATTTTTCAGTAAAACAATAATTTGGCAAGCTTAATCCTGAAGGCAAGATTCTCTGAGAGCTCTGAGTTACAAATTAAATCCAGAACTCAAGAGAGATCACAGATGCAGAAACCCTCCTTATTTTCCTCTAGAAACTTGTCTAATGAGGGGTTTGGACAACCTCTGTTCTTACCCAGTTCAGCAGCAGAAGGGAAGCATATGCTACACAGGACAACTGGATGCAGGCAAGGGAAGAGTCTCTTTGTGCCTAGTTGCCTGTGAGTGAAGCAGCACAATGGAAGGGAGCAGAGGTCAGCAGAGTTGAGCATCAGAATCAATCTAAGGGAAGCTGCCAGGCTGGGCTTGGAAAAAAATGGGAAGGCAGGGCAGGACAACACTTTCCAGTGTCTTCAGACCTTTAGACCAAGTGCTCCTGAAATCTGCCTCTATATTGCAGAGCAGTGATTGGGACACAGAGTTTCTTTTGCAACATACTTCTAATACATCTCTAATTTCCATGTGGGAATGCAAGGAAGGAAAGCAATCCTTAGGAGACACTTCATGGGGCATCTTTCTGAAAAGTCTGGTCATTAAGTAGAGGCTAGAGAGGAAGATTTTGAAGATCATGAGCTATACTGCAAGTTCTCCATGGGCCAACGATGTGTTCTTGTGGCCAAGAGAGCCAATGGCATCCTGGAGTGCATCAAGAAAATCATGTCCAGCACGTCTAGGGAGGTTCTTGTCCTCTACTCTGCTCTAGCGAGACCACAGCTGGAATACTGTGTCCATTTTTGGGCTCCCCAGTTCAAGGGAGACAGGAACCTGCTGGAGAGAGCCCAACAGAGAGCCATGAGGATGAATGGGGGATTTGAGCATCTTCCCTCTGGAGAGACACTGAGAGCCCTGGGGCTGTTTAGTCTGGAGAAGAGAAGGCTGAAAGGAGATCTCATCAATATGTATAAATATCTGAGGGGTGGGTGTCGAGTGGAGGGGGCCAATGGTGGTCTGCAGTAATAAGACAAGAAGCAATGGCTACAAATTAGAACATAGAAGGTTTCACCCCAACATGAGGAAAAACTTCTTTACAGTGAGGACCACAGAGCACTGGAACAGGCTGCCCAGAGAGGCTGTGCAGTCTCCCCTGGAGGCTTTCCAAACCTACCTGGATGCGTTCCTGTGTGAACTACCCTAGGGGATCCTGCTTTGGCAGGGGGTTTGGACTCCATCTCTGGAGGTCCCTTCCAACCTCTAATATTCTGTGATTCTGTCAGAAATCCTATGCAGGGTGCTATGTGTATTTCTATCCCAAACAATATATCATAAGCTTTCTCTTCTCTGTCAAAATTATTTATTTGATACAGCTAATGACTGCAGCGGAATTACACTCAGCCAGTTCCAAATACTTCACTTTTCTAAAAATCTATGGTCAGGCAGCAGATTATTAAAAACCATCTGTATAAATCAGTTGAGGAAATGAGGAAAGAGCAAAGGTAAATACAGAAAAGCAACTAGACAGGAGGGCAGTGGCACTGAATCCAGGTAACAAATACCTTATCTTGCATCAGCAGGTTTTTAAATTCAAAAAAAAGCTTTAAAAAAAACAAAAAACTTTTTTATTTTGCAGTATTTAAGCTCATCTCCTCTTGTAACATTGCCAAGGTGACATTCATCATACATGTAAATAAATTCATGGAAAAAAGAAAATCACAGTAACTGACTTGGAATAACATCACATTTGTCATGCTATGCGTTTCAGTAGAGTGATTCTTTATTCTCTGTTAAATATTATCTCAAATGGCTCTCAGTGAGTGCTCATTATATTAAAAAAAAAAATCTAAAAATCCTTAATGTAGATTATTTGATGTAATCAAATACAAGCATCCAGATTGAGGCTTCTTGGTGAAGGGGCAATTTGTCCTGATTTTAAAAAGCCCACGACATGGTAATTTACTATTATAGCAGCAGCGGCACTTCAGTAAACCCTACAGTTTCACATCCTTAGCACTGTCATACTGATGCTTTCCCCTAGCCAAGGAGATCAAAGAAATCTGATGTTCCACAAGGGATTTGAACTACAGTGAAGAGAACTCCCAACTCCTGGTCCATTTTTGAACACTGTCCAAATGTCCAGATGAAAAGAATGTTGCTGTTCTCAGACAAGACTTGTGTGAAATGGGAATGATAGTCTCAGGAAATTTGGAATTAAAGAAACCTTTTGCCTTGTGTGTAAGTTTGACCCTTGCCCAGCTCTTCTGTGAATCTCTCAATGGTTCTGCAGCCTTCCATAAGATTACAAAAAAAAAAAAAAAAACACAACCCAAAATACATAACACTTATCACAACAGCATTTACCTATAGTTCTAACCTATTACTGTCACTCTATGCAGTAGCAAGAAATATGGAGCCATACTAGAAGTGGGTAGATTCAGATTGGATGTTAGGAAGAATTTCTTCACCATGAGGGTGGTAAGACACTGGAACAGGTTGCCCAGGGAGGTGGTTGAAGTCACATCCCTGAAGGTTTTTAAGGCCAGGCCAGATGTGGCTCTGAGCAACCTGGTCTAGTGTGAAGTGTCCCTGCCCATGGCAGGGGGGTTGGAGCTAGATGATCCTTGAGGTCCCTTCCAGCCCTGACAATTCTATGATTCTACAGTATCAGTAGAGACTGTTGAATAACCACAGAAATCAAAATGTCCTGTTCCTTCCTAAAATACACTTTGTCAGATGCCAGTCAATGAAGAGTTATGCTTGTTAGCTTCAGCACTCTGGCTAGGCATAAAAATATTTATCTTCAGTATTGTACAGATACATTTTTTAATTAGCTGAATCTGTATCTGAAAATACAAACTATTATATTAAATCTTAGAACAACCATGTTGGACTTTTAAAAAAGCATATATATTGATTCATAAAGGTGTAAGAAATAATTTTTGGGCTTCTCATACCCAACCACACTGATAAATTTGATCATTCTCATGTCAGAACAGCACTTGTTAAACAATTAACTTTGGCTTCTCATACCTGAGGCTTCTTGTCACAGATTTTGTTTATGCTAGATAGTTTTACTCTGTGGTTATCCTAACGTTGCCATGTCTGTTCCAGAAGAAGACATTTGTGATTGTCCAGTGCAGTGGGTAGATAATGCACTGCCTCCTCTGCTGCAGTCCTGAGCATTGCCCTGTGGGAATTTCTTGCTGTGCATTGTAAATCTGCCACTGTGGACTTCAGGACGTGCTGCTCTTCTCAGAACTCTGGGATTTCAGAACAAATCACTATGTCTTGTCTCATAATTTACTTTTTTTCCCCTTTAGATGACACCAAACTGACAGCACACCACGTGACAGCAATCCACAGTGGGAAACTTCCAGGGAAAAACTAGGGAATGTTCCCCTACTGTTCTCATCTTGCTATTTACATGTTGCAGAGCTGTTAGGGCTTACACACAATTCTTGGAAGGCACTATTTGTTATCCAAAGATTCTGAAGCTGCAGCAGATCATTCCAGATTCTCATCAGAGTTTAATCCTCCCACTCAGTGCTCACAGTACAGGCCCCAGATGCTTGTTTCACATGCATATTTGCTCAATGAATGAACATGGAAGTGGTCAGCTTCACTTCCCTTCAGATCTTTACAAGTACACTAAAAACAAAACTGGCATTTTCCCTATACTAGAAACATGATCAATGCAACGTGTATGTTTCTGGAGGAAAAATGGCAGCAAGATGGAAAAGAGATACATTATGTCATAAGACTAGATTGCAGCATACAGATGCATAGGGCTAAAACTGTACAGCTACATAAAATATCATCCTGAACATCAGGTAGAAAACCCTAGAATACACTGCAAACCCCTCAATGTCATTTATCATGTGAGGGTAGTGGGAGCAGCTTGCCAGCAAAACCCAGGTTTGTATGAACGAAGTGACAAAGCAAACATCAGAGGACTCTGCCAAAACAGCTAATGTCAACATTAGTGCATTTAAAAAACTTCTGCTAGCATGCTCTCCTTCTGTCAGTCAGGCCTTAACCTTTCCACAACCTTAAATTATAAGACTGTTAGTTCATACAGTTGGTATGGTAGCATCTCTGTCATTAGCCTTCGTGCTGGAAGTTTATAAGCAGGTTAGATAAACACCTATTAGGAATGCTGTTAATTGTTCCTGGTTTTCTTTTACAGGAAATCCTTTCCATTCCTGTTTTCTTGATGATTTGGTATAAACCAACCACTTGGCGTGTCCATTGAACATGAACCTTTCCTATGCCTCAACTGCAGCTTCATAAGGCCGTTTCAATTCTAAAAACTGTAGACAAAGATTTTATTTAGGATCAACTAGCACTCAATTTTAAACAATTTTTCTTCCAACTATTGCAATGTTGGTAGCAACCAAGGTCTCACAGTGGCTGATCTTGGATTCTCTCCATCTGTCCATCACACACACTTTAACAACTAAGAGCATTCATTCACACTGTGATAAGATGCCACAAATACACAGAGGTAAGATGCCACAGATGGTCTTGGTCATGTCAACTGCACACATTATTATTACCCAAACTTGATTTCACATTTCTCTAGAGACTGACTTATGTCCTATAGTTGCCAATAGTAAAAACTAGCTAAAAACAAAAATATAAATCCTCCTTCACTTTTATTAGTCATCTTGAGTCAGAATAATACCATGAGCTGTGTGTTGAATCCTATTGTTCCAAAAAAGCTTAATGAGGATGAAGTACTCATCAGAAAGGATGCAGAGCAGCACCCTCTATGATGTGCCCTGTCATTGATGTGAAATGTCAAAACGTCTACATGCTGTGTAGTACCTGGATAATGACTTCTGTGTCTGAATATGAAAACTGAATAACTGCATTCAGTTGGTTCAGAGCTACAGTACTGTATTTCACCTGAGCACACTGTCATTTATATACTTATATAACCTGTATCTATGTTTACGCATACATAAATATATGTAACCCTCCTCAAATACGTAGCTAACATATTTTGACCAAAATGAGACAGAAATACAGGAAGAAAATGCTCAAATTCAAAACCTATTTGGAATTTTAAAAATCATTGTACCATGCTAATAGTAAAATATTTATTTCTATCTTAATTTTGGAAACAGGGCTGAATGCATTAGGACTTGGACTGGGAGGTGGACAGCTTTGTTCAGGAGACACCTTAGCTCCAACAGTGTTTATTGGGGCAAGCCTGCGCTCCGGCTGCATGTGGTGCACCTTTAAATAGGGCTGTTAAAATACCAAATAAAATGTCAAAGCCCGTCAGGTCTGGAGCTTTTATAAATTGTTTAGACTGGGGATAATTTGGGTTTTGTGCATCACGCCTTGTGAGCGCCGAGATAGGGAAGGGGGCCGGGGAGAAGAACGTGGAGCAGGCAGCCTGGTGGAAAGGCACCTCCTGGGTCATCTCTCTCCTCACCACTCACCCACGGCCTGCGGGCCCCCACTCTTTGCCTCCCCTCTCTCTGGGTGGTATCCTTAGCTCACAACCATATTAAAAACCACTTCCAAAGGCAGCGCTACAGCCACTTGCTGGAGATGTTCACGCTAGAAGCAGCTTCGCTTTGGGCTGCAGCCAGCCCTGCCCTACAAGCACCCAGCGATGCGCCAGCATCATCGATGGCAGGACCGAACCGAGCCAAGCCTGGCAGAGCCACCCGGCACGCCACACCCTCACGGCCATGCTCCCGTCCCTCCCCCTGCCACCCTCCCCGGCGCGGAACAGCCGAACAAGGCCTCCCTTCAGCCCCCCTCTGCCCCTCCGCCGTCCCGGCTCTCCCACCCACGGCGCGGCCCGGACCTCACCTTCAGCTCCCGGGAGGCCACGCGGGCCGCCAGCTCGATGACACAGCCGACCGCCATGCGTGCCGCCCCGGCCGAGTGCAGCTCGTTCCAAACGGTGTCACTGTCCACCTGAGCAAACAGCCGGCCCCGCGAGGAAGGCAGCGGAGAGAGGGAGAGGGTGAGGGAGAGGGAGAGCATGAGAGAAAACAAACCCGTGAGGGAGGGCTGGCAGCCTGACAGCCCATGTACAATAACAGCACTCTTCCGTCCTGGCCAGCTGAAAGGCCTTCTGGACATGGCTGTGCTTATGCTTTTTCTCTGCACGGGCTTCTCCAATGGAAACACATTCCTGTCATGCCTCGCTGCCATTCCCTGTTTAGATTTCTCATTACAAACAGTGTTACATGGACCAGGCCGGGCCTGCTCGCCAGCCTCCAGACACCCCGCTCCCGGTGCTCACGCCGCTGGGGGAACGGGGACCTGCCAGCGCCGGGACCAAAGGGATGTGCCCACCGCCAACAGCCGGTGCGGGCAACCCCTGCCACCAAAACTCAATCGTGGCTCAGGGCGTTACCCTTTAAAAACAATAAAAATAGCAGTAAGCATTCGTTTTTCCTGCCAAGGCAGGATTGTTTTCATGGGATTGAAATCAGAGTAATTAGCTATTTGGATTACTTTCATTAGTCACTATTGTCATAGGCAGATATTAAATTTAATCAAGTGTAAACTCTCGCACTCTCTCCAGTTTTCATTAAATAAAGTTAAAGCTGAAAGGCTTTAGGTCCGCTTTATAACAGAGGAACGTGGTTACCTAATGCAGAGAAAATTGCCTTTTGCCTTCTAAATGAGCAAGTGCGACATGTAAAACATTACATGAATGCTATCAAAAACCAGAAGGATAAAACATAAAATATTGTAAAGAGAACATTATAAAGATGAATAAGCAGCAAAGACAAAGCATTCTAAAGAGTATAAAAAGAACATTATAAAAATGAGTAAGCAGCACTGCCCTGCGTCTTCAATCGCTCTGCTAAAATTTTACTTTAGAAATTTACTTTTAGTAGCTATTTGCAGAAACATACCAAACAAACAGGTGAAATGTTGTATATCCCTTATATGATGCTGTGCCAAGCAGACATGGTGGTGTGAATAGTCTGCAAAAGTTATCCAAAGAGCCTGCCAGACTTCCTCAGCGCTCCACGGGAAGTGCATTTAATTGTATCATATCATATGAGTTTATCATGAAAAGAAAAACGTTTAGGGATAGACAAAATACTGTGGCAGATGCTATTTGGATAAATGCCAAGCACACTGAGACATGTTTTCAGTTTGGATCAGAAGCTTCTGTTCCTAATTTCTTTAAAAGAAAAAGAAAGAAAGAAATCCAGTAATTGAAAATGGATGCAAGTGCTACTCGGTTCTGATTAGTCATTTGAAACAGAAAGAAGCTTGATCTCTCTACACCTGTCAAATATCTTCACCATTACTTTTACAATAATATTATATTCCAAGCTACTAAAGTGATCTTATTTATCAGAGGGCTAGGCTTGAGTTTTCTATCATTTCCATCACTTGTGTGTGCATGTTGCAGGACTAGTGAAAATAGTTCATGTTCACAGTAGGCTGGAGTTTGCTTACAAAATTTAGAACAACAGTAATAACAGCACACTGTTTTCATCTGAGACACTCAGAATGTTGTACAAACACAACTAAGCATCATTGGCTTGACACAGGGTGATTTATCCTATTTATTTTGCAGATGAGTAGCTGGAGATTTGAAGGAATTCCGTAGCTTTCCCAAAGATACACACAAATCAAGGTAAATAAGGAAATTACGAGAAAGAAACCAAAGTATTTAACATTAGGCAAACCTTCAGGTTGCCTCACTGTTGCTTTTGCAGTGAATATGAATTAATTTCCAGCTTTAAAACTAATAAGGAGATAAATAAGTAGAGGTAATTGGTTAAATCAATTTAATCAAGCCATAATGAAGTTTGGAAAATACTGTGCAGTACTTTAAATAAAGAAGTATCAACAAGAGGACTGGGAGGGAGTACTTTCTCACCATTTTTATGGCTAGCAAATTAAGGTTAACATGAAGGAGTGGCTGATGAAAATGATTCAATGGCAGCTGCTCTGGACACTAGGGCACAAGCAGGAGCCTGCATCCTCAAAGGGACTATGATTCATTTCCAGGAAGGCCGATTAAGTTAAAATTGTAACCACAGCTTGAGAGTACCCACCCTTCAAGACAGTTGTCTGCTCTGACACATGAGACAGCAGTCTCTCCAACCACCGAGCTCTGAGTATTGGCCAGGATAAAGCATTTATCATTTTCCTGCTTTCAGCCGAGTGTGAGGAGACTGAACAGGGGCAGTAAGACAAAGTATCTTCCACAGAAAAAATTCCCCTCGGATCACTTGAACGGCTGCTACCTAATTTTATCCGGACTGGAAGTAAAAATGCACAATCAGGACACAAAACAGTGTTTCCTGAGGAATTTTCCAAAATGACCACCTAAATGTACACAGGAATTACAGGATACTTTAGCTGATCTCTTGAGAGTGGTACATGTAACGAGTGGTAAATTTTTAAAGTCAGGACTAGCCAAATGAAGTTACAGTACCTTAGTGCAGTTGTTACAATACAAAAAATGCAACAAACCTATGTCTAGTAATCCTGAGAAGGCACAGCATTAGAAACTTAGATGTCAATTTCTGTTTCATACTCATGCAAAATTAAGACTGGATTTCTGAAGAACATCTCTTGAAGAAGAGCCTAGAATAACTTTCATCCACAGCCAACGCTTGAGCTGGAAAATGCTATCTCACTGTTTTATCTTTCTGTTACTCCTGTGTATTGCTTTAAATGTTTCAGGTGTTTAAACAGAGGTTTTCTTTAAGTGTTACTCAGTGTTTACTTTATAAATTGCTGTTGAAATACAGTGATCTAAATGGCAAACCCATTAAAATTGCAACTACTGGCTGGCCCAGTTGTCAAGCTGTATATGAAATGCAGCTATGTAAATCCTACTACATATACTTGCCCTTATTCCTGTGAGATGAAATGGTTGGTTTTTGTACAAGTAAAGGGAATAGGATTAGACACTGTGGTTTCTGGTTCTAGTTCATGTATAGATCAGATGTATCTGACAGTCTATATAGATGCTGAGTATGCATGAATTTGTGACAAATGTGATGTTTTCTGAATCGCAGACTATGAAAAAGTCAGCTGGAATTTTATAAGGGGTTATTTTTGTTCTGCAAGTGCTTTGGAACAGCCAAAGAATTCAGTAAAAATCCTGTTTTGTTTAAAGTTATTTGAAAATGTTAAAGAAAATTTACACAAAACATAGGATTTGTAACTTAATTTTAACACGGACTCTTAGTGTTTTGTTTTTTTTTTTTCCTTAATTATAGATGTTACTTTCATTTAAGATTCCTTTAAAATAAAAAAGTTAATAGGATAGGGAAAGGTTCCAAATGCCTAACCAAATGAAAAGAACATTATTTGTAAGCATCAAAATGTCAGGGTTAAACTATGAGCGTACCACACATTTCATTATCAGAAATCCTATCAGTGCTGGAGCTCTTCAAAGAAGGATTGTGCATGATAGCGCCGAGAGCCAGAAAACACAAGCCCTATCTGAACACTGCCTTTCTCACACACATATGGATTTACTTCAGGCCAGGTTTCCTGAATGAGCACTGTAGGTTGTAGGCTTTTTCAAGCACATTTAGTATAGCTCAATCATTGGCATGTGTAGCAAAGCTAATACTCTGTAAAGCTACAGATGATAGAAATTAAGCTACCTGTCCCCGAAGTGGATGTGGAGGCATTAAAGAGGAAGTGAATGACTTAAGTGAAAAGAAATGTAGGTAACTTTTTCTGATTGAATGCAACTAATGTTTCAAGTCCTGTGTGCAGGAATTCCCTGCTTTGCACTACAAAAAGAACTTGATATGAATGCTTCCTGCAAGAAAAATCTATGTGATAACTTGACTTTCAGAATGAAGACTTTAAGCATACTGAAAACAAGCTAAGAAACAAGAACCCTTTGCAGCAGAGATGGTTTAGCAGATAGAAAGCTTGTACCATAACCCCTTAGGGCTGGAATAATTCATATAAAGGAAAACTATATAGTTTAAAAATTACCAGCTCCTTATACTGTGCTCTGGTTGTGGCACGTGTATGTGAAGGTGGAGAGGAAGGATATGGAAATGTATCTGAGAGATTGTTTTCCTAAAGGCTTTTCTGAAATCACTGCAGGTGCTGAAACTGCAAATGTTACTTGCCCTGCTATTTATATTTATCTTAAACTTACCTCAGAGAGGCAAAAAAAGTAGCCTGAGTAATTCTAAAACTATTTTGGAAGGTATCTATAACTGTATTTTGTTTTACCTGTCCCTTTCCCTGACAGAGAACCTTTTCACTCCTCATCCTCTATTTCAGTTCCCCTTCCTTGAGGAGCCTCCTGGGATCTGCCTGATGATCAGTGGATCAGAATTCTGCTGACCAGAGGTGCTGCTCACCATCTGATGTATCCTTTCATGTTTCATGCTCTGAATGGTGTATTCATACAAGTGAGTTAGTTGTCTTTCCTAAATAATTATTGCAAACTCTAAATTTGCCTTAAGTACACATCCACTGATAACTGGATGGCAATATAATAGAGCCCAAGCTATTGCTTTGAAATGGCTTCTGGCAAAGCATCCTAGGGCCTGCCTTCTCCCTCTCTCCCTCCCTCTATTTTTCTCTCTTGCCCACACATACACACAGAATTTAAAATTTAACATAAATCCATCTTCCACAGTGGAATTCTGATTTCACTCCTAAAAGGAATTAAAAGTATACTGACTCATTCTGCTCTGGATTCTCTGTATAACTGTTGCCATCACTAAAATCAAACCCAGTCCTCTTAGAATTACCACATGTCGCTACCAGAGATACTCTTAGGATTCTCTAAGAATAGTTCCAAAATGCAATCTGTCATCTATTTGTTCATGGAAATGTTGACCTCTGATGATCCTTTGATATCAGTGATTGTATGCTGTGTGTCCAATATCCTGAATGACAAGCTAAAACATAGCAGTTCTCTAGAGTAGTTTAAAAGGATTCTTTACCCTTTCTGTAAAGAGCAGAAGTTGAGTTCAGCTGCTCTTGGATGGAAGTTAATCTGATACGCATTTCAGATGGATAAATTTCAACACAGCTCTGGAAAAACTGCTACATTTAAAGAAATAAGTTAGTTTTACAACCACTTATATTAAGGGACAACTGAGAACTAAATAAAACGTTGTCAGCTAGCAATAATGTAGCCATATGCAGTGAACAAATTGATTAAGAAATCTGTAAGAAGTAATATAGGAGAGTACAGACCTCCTTAGTGATACTGCAATGTAATAACATTTGTGTATCCTGTGCTTCAGCTTTAAGTGTTCAGATACTCACACTCTTCCTCTTATGCCAGAGAAAACATGTTTCTCTCATTGGGTTTTTTTAGCTCCTTGGCATGAAGATAGAGAGTAAATATTTCCCTTAAGTGCTGCAACCTCTGAAAATTGTTGTGTGGTATTTTGCTATCACTTCCAGCAAGGAGTCTGTCATCCTTGGAGACAGTTGGTGCCAGCAAACAGTAACGCTTTAAGTTTGTAATGCTTTGCTCCTGACCATGAACAGTGCAACTTCCCAGGTGCCACGCTCATAGCTCTCACCTCCCACTCCTACAGATGTCTTGGTGATCATTCATCACCTCCACGATTTTCACTAAGCAGCAAAAGGTCCTCAACGTGCTTCCCAGTTGCTGTTTCATCTCACCATGACTAAAGCAGCAAAGGTGCGCACATCATCTCCAAGGAACAAGCTCTAATAAATGGCCTGCCAGCCATGTCTCTCGTTAAGGAACAAAGGAGAAAAAGTTTGCATGGCTGACGTCTCTTCCATAAATCCCACAGACAGGAAGTGTGTAAAAGTGGGCTACTTTAGGACAAATATGTACAGTGAGCTTCCTTTATTTTCACTGCTGTTTTGCAGAGATCTGTTCTAAGGCATTTCCAGTTGCTTTAACCTAAAATTCCTGCCACAGAGGGTACCTGGAATATCAGCTATTTGTACTTTCTTGCCTCCCAGTGCAGTTCACAAACACATCTTTGCATTTGTAAATACAGTGAGGATGCAATCTTCAGGATCCAGTGCAATGAATAGTTCAAAGGATCATCACAAATCACTGCTTGAACAAAACCTATAAAATTCATTTGGGCTTGTACTGGCTTCTCTGTCTAACTACAGTAAGATAATTTATCAGCAGTAATATTATGGAAATCAACTTCTGAAAAGAATCTTAGAAACTGTTAATTCTGACCCCAAAAGTCTCTTTCCTGGGCAAGAAAAAGGATTGTGGACAGTACATATGTCCACTGTATACAGGATACTTAGCATCTTTCAGTTTTTACCTGCCAGTAGTGATGTAACTTACAAGGTTTTTTATAAATTAAAGCAAATTTCAGGTAAATTGCTAACTTTTACTGAGTATTAATTCCTAGCAGAGTTACTAATAGTGATAGCCAGCTACTGGTAAAAATGCAGCACTCCTATACAAATGGAATTCACCTTAAAGCTTGTAAAAAGGCAAGTAAATGTATGAGGTCTGTGTTAAAAAATAAATAACTTTGTATTCAAAATGAGAAGAAGAGAGGAATTGGGCTAAGTCATGCTGGAAGCCCATAATGAATATCTACAGATATAGAAGATACAGAAGAAATAGTTTGACTCAGCTACTCTTTAACTTTTATGATAAGCATTCAGAATCTGAGTCTCATAAAGCATATGTTAGACACCCTAAAGGATCTCAAAATCTTAGTTGAACAGGGATGTGTAGATCACCGGTAGGGGGAATGGATGGAGGATGGCATGGATTAGAAGTGGATTAGAACTTGTTTTTAGAAAAAACTTATAAATAAAACACTTAGGCCCAGATTCAAGTCTCAGATATGTGGCATGTATCACCAGATGCTTGTAAAAAAAGTTACTGCACTTTCAGACCTAGCCCTGAGTACTCTATTAATTTGAACTGACATTTGCTTTAGTATTTAATGGATTACTGTGTGCAAATGCTTGTGCAACTGCTATCTTATGGCTGATGATGCAGTTTTCAGGAGTTCACAGCAAAACAGAACAACCTGTCAAGCCTTTTTAAAAGTTTCCTCATTTGCTGCTGAACACATTTTAGCAGTACATAGAATTTTGCCTTTCTTCTTGGATATAGATGATCTTTATGTTAGAGGCCATCATGGAGCTGTACTCGAACTTGGTGTTTACTCAGAAAAGCAACACATGAACATTTCCTGTTTAGAAGGCTTTTCTGTCCATCTTGGGGACTAAATTCATGATGTGTTATTAAACTGGAAAGGTGAATTCTGCCTTAGCTTCACAATTCCCACCAAATCTGTATGTGCATGTGCAACAAAGTCTGGGGGAGTGAATAGTATCGGTAAATTGTGTGTAGTATTATTCCACTCTTTACATAGAAATATATTTATATACAAAATGTTTCATGTTCTGGCAAAAAAAGAAGGTGTCTTTGTCTAATGCTGGCCTTTGGCAAACCATTTTTAGGAAATGCACAAAATGAGGTAACATTTAAAGTTTTTAAATTTCAAGATTTGAATATAAAATAGTTCATTAATTTCTTGATAGTTTTCTGTGTTCCATGTGCTGTATTTTTTTTTCCTACAATTTTAATCTGGTCTAGTACCAAGGTAAAAAGGTCTCCTGTTAAAAGGGGTGGGGAAAAAAAAAAAGTATCTGAAGGACCAAATTTTGTGTTTGATGAGTTGGCAGATTACCACTCCTGAGCTTTCTGTCCTTGCCTGATCTAAGTAAAAGGAGTCTGGGATGATTCTAATGTGTTCTGCTGTGCCCAAAAGGTTGCTGAGAAACTGTCTGCTAATTGAAGAGTTTCACCTCATACTGTTCTAAACATCTGGCTCTTTGTTGGATGGCACAAGGCCACCTCAGTGCCACTGAAGGAGAATAATGGGACAAAATGTCTGCCCCTTAGTGCTAAGAGGTTTTCCTTTTTTTGTCGTGATATTGATATGCTAAATGTGGCTTCCTCTCTCTGCCCAGAAATGAGACAGCATTGCACTTTCCACAGATGAAGTCTTTGTACCTCAGTAAAGAAATATATATATTTGTGCTCTGATCGTGCGTGTTTATGTTGTTACACTTAACTTTTTTTCCCCCTAAAATTAATGTGCTTAAAATTAGGAACTTATTTACTTCAAGTCTCTGTCCATAAAGGAAATCAGCACCTCATGTCAGCTCTTCTGATCTATGATGGACTGGCTTCTGCTCTGCTGATGCACATAGCTCTCTAATGGTTATAAAGACATGCAAGGGTGGTCAGGGTTCCTCTTTGGCTCTTTCAGAAACTTGTTTGTGATTAGGTGCATGAAGCTGGACTAGTGAGCCTTCAGAAAAATGTTTGGGTTTTTTTTTTTTTTTCCTGAATGGAAAATAATATGCAGGGTTTATCTCAATTTTCTGTTTCTTCTTTAGTTTACTTGGTCCAGGAATCTCTGAGTTGTCAGCTAGAAAGCCTATAATCCTCTATGGATTGACTAAAGGCTTGACTAAAGTGTAATTTCAGTTGTCTCTCTCTTACAAAATGTAGTCCACTGAAGCAGCTGGCTCTCATGAATTACCAGAAGTGATGGAGGATACCACCTAAAAAAATGTGATCACCACCACAGCTGGGAGTACATTACACTCTGATTTCCTCATCCTGTGGATAGCCTAAATAGATTGATCTGGAACTGCACTGAGTGAGCATCCAGACCCTTGAATGTTCTGGGATGATAAAGATGTTGATTGTAAAGATGTTGAGAGATTTTATACCTTTACGTTTCTTCTTTTGGTAGTTACAGGCTGAATTCTCTTCTGATATGAAAGATCTAAGCTACATTTCAGTTAATGAAACAAAGCTAACAGTTAAGAAAGAGAATCAGTTTATCCCAGCCGAAAATCTGTTTTACAGCAAAATTAGAGGAAATGCATTGGACTTTCTGTAATATGTACAAGCCATTCTTAGCCATTCAGATGGCTCACTATTTAGCTCATGAACCACTCTGTTCATGTCACTAAACATTTATTCTGCTAAAGTCTGATTTCTTGCAGGGTGTTGTTCTCCCCCAGCTCCTCCTCTTGCAATTTAAAGATCTGACTTTACACATTACAGGTTTGCAGCAGTGTCATTTGAGGGTGGGGGCAGAGCAGGGGGGATTGGATAACTGCCCAATTTCATATGATAAAAGGGAAATTCTCTTCTGTCTGCAGGAAAATCCCCAGGGAACAAAGTATGAAACCCAAACTTAAATAAAATCATATCCTGTTTGCAAACATCATATTCCCTTTGCTTCTCAGTAATCTGGACCCATAAACCCCAGCACAGCTTGAGAGCCCATTCCTCATCTAAACAAATGCCATAAGCCCCTTTATACTTTTACAACCATGTCAGAAAATAATATTGACTGCCAATAGTGATGTGATTGGAGTTGCCTCCTCTGAGCCATAAAAGAAGTAGTCTGTTATCAATTTCTCTAAATGCATCAAGGGAATTATGGGTTGGTTCAGTTCCAAGTTATAAATGACAATTCAAAAGCCGCAGAAGCGTTTGAAGCTGGGAGCCGATGATGACATTATCATAAAAGCCTGCTCTTCTCTGCTTTTGTGGGGGTTTTTTGGCCTATCAACTAGACAAAAAAATATGGCTGAGAAATGACTTCAAGATTTCTTCACACAGCAGCAGGTCAAACAGGCAGGAAAACAATCACTATTTTTAGTGACAGACTGAGGCAAGGAGATGAAACTTACTCGTATTAAAAGTAGATTTCTGCCTCTCTTACTGTCGTTTTCACAGCACAGCAGAAGGGGAGGAACTGCAATAGATGGCTACATTGATCACTTAAGTGATCAGTTATAGCTAACCCATCATTACAGATCAGAACATCTGTTTGCAGATGAACAATTGCAGAATGGCCTGATAATCACCAGAACCAAAACTTAATTTCTGATTATGCTCCCCATTTGGCCACTTCACCAGCAATCTAGCCACATCTCCTGGAAACCTTTTCACATTCCAAACCTCTGACCAGCTGCAAGAAACATCTCTTGTTATTAAAACTGCTGGCTGTAGACCTGCTAGTCTCTCTGACACACAGAATTTCATCCTCTCAATATTAGAATTCTTTAACAACAGTTGGTTCTGGAACACCATTAGGCTGGGGGAAAAAAAAAAGAATAAAAAGCATTATTGCAAAGGGGTGCTCCCATACCTCAGCAGATGTTATGCTGCTGACCCTAGATAGTCATCTGATAAAAGATTAACTATCATTGAAAGAAAACTTGTTATGGGAAAATTGAGGTGGTTAGATTTAGCCAGTTGTTTTTTTTTTTTTTTTCATTTTTATGTGTTATCTGTTCAATTTGGCTCTCAGTGTGAAGCAGATTTGTTCTCTTAGGTAAGAGAGCTAATTGTTACTTATATAGGTCCTTGTAAATCCTATTGTTTGAGTTCTTCTGAAAGCCTAACATATACCAAGCCAAATTTGCCAGTGACACTGACATAGTCACTACTTGAAAGGCAATTCATGTGGATGAGAAGTGTTTAGATGATCAGGAAACAGTAGCTATGCATGCATTTTGCACTGATACAAACAATTTAGAGCCACGATGGAAAAGAATCAGAAAACTTTAGTTATAGACACTTTCTATACTGTAATTTTCTTTTACTGTAACTAAAACTAATGTTCAAAGAAGAGGATTCCTGATCTTGACTGTAGTTTATTGGTGCTGTAAGAATAAGGATAACAACAAACCAAATATACTAGCATTAGAGGTTATAGAGGTTAGTTGGAGCTTTGTAAAGAATGCAAGCCATCCTTTATTCATGCCAGTGCAATCTTTATTGCCTGTCAGCTGACCATGTTCTCAATGCCTATGAAGTCATAGGTTCCAGTCCTTGCTCTTAAGAACAGTTTCCATTTTGTCCAGTGTTCTTTCACATTAAATGTCTATGCTTTTTGTGAAGCAGGCGTTCAGACCTAGGACTTGACGTTATTAGTAAATGATAGGTAAATCATAGCCTTAGATACATGGGCTTTATCCTACTTATACTCTGTCTTATTGGCCCAGTGCTCTTTCCAACAGTGGCACAGCTTCAATGCATGGCCCCCAACCAGAAACAATCGCTCATCTCCTCAATGCTAACATCTGTGAAGAGATGAGGTCCCTGATATTAAATCCAGCCTGGCAGTGGAGAGAGATGAGCCTAGGTTTCCCATCTACTGTGTGAACAGTCTAACCACTAATCTATTTAATAATAGAAGGGCTGCATAGTAACAGCCAGCGAGGTCCCCATATGGTTAGAAGACAATAGGATCAAAGAGCTCTGAAAATCATCATTCAAGAGACAGCCATAAAGTCTCCCTGCAAGAACGATTTTTTTTTAATGCATTCTCATTGTATTCTTTAGGAAACAAGCAAGCAAATAAAGGAGAATGAAAATTAATTACTTACTCCATTCCTCCTTAAAATCTTTGCATGAATTACTCTTACTGCTTTACATTGATTTCTGCTTTATAGCCCTCAATAAAGTGGAAAGCTACTAATTAGCAGTGCCCCTTCTTTCTTTCCACCATCATTTTTGAAAGTAAACTTAAGAATGGCTTTCCTTGCAGTTTGGAGCAGCTCCCTTTCCCAGACCTCATCTTAACCAATAGACAGTTAAATATCACTGAAAGAGAGCTCCTAATCTGATTATTTACCTTGAAAAAGGTCATAACCCATTCCTTTAAAAGAGCCCCAGAGCAAGCCTGACAATAATATGTAGAAAGGCAAACCAACTAGAAAAAAAATAAATAAATGCTCCAGTTCTACAACATGCTCTTTAATCCAATTTTCATTGTTTTAAATAATAAAGCAAATGGACTCAGAACAAAAAAAAAAAGTCCAGATAAATTAAGATGCTTTTAAAATTTAAGTTATACTGAGCATTTCTGGCATGCTTTAGTTTTAGAATGGAAAATAACTTTTAATTCATAGAATTTCAAAGCACATCTGTAGTCATGATTTTTAATGCCACAATAACTTGCTTTATAGAAATTTTACATCAGCTCCTCTTTACTCAGAAGCCTGAACATTTTTTCTTAACATTATCCATCTCTCTTTCAGTTCTCAGTGTGAAAGATTATCTTTTCTTTCTACAGAAATGTGTGCATATGTATGTGTTTAGGTTGGACATGAGGAACAGTGCTTCAAGGGTGGTTGGGCATTGGTTGGGCATTGGAACAGGTTGCTCAGGAAGGTAGTGGAGTCACCGTCCCTGGAGGTGTTCAAGCAGTGTGTGGCAATGACACTTCAGGATGTGGTTTAATGGCCATGGTGGTGTTGAGTTGAAGGTTGGGTCTGAAGATCTTTGAGAGCTTTTCCAACCAAAACAATTCTATGACAGCACAATACTACTCACCCATGAGCTTCCAGTTCATGCAAGTACTTCAGCTTCATCATGAGTGAGCAGAACCAAGCAGCTAAACATAGAGGAGCTCAGCCTAAGTAAGGAGGCCCAACCAGCACCCGTGGGTAATGTTAGAGTGAGCATCAAGTTCCTATCCTGTCTAACCGGGGGGCCACCAGGCCCCCCGGCCTTTGTTGTCCCCTTCCCATTCACCTGGTGTGCACCATGGGGACTCACCAGTGATGACAGGAGGAGGATCCTCTGCCCAGCTGGGCAAGCTTAAGGCTTGCCTTCCCTGAGCCCCTTAAAAAGAGGAGTGGGCAGGGAGGGCAAAGTGGTCACACCTGGGGTGGAAGGAGACTCCAACAGGACCCAGGTGCTCTGGGTTTGGGGGAAAAAGGGGAAAATGCAGAGTGGGGTGGGAAAGGAGCAGGTGTGGTGGAGATGTGGTGGCTATCATCATTCCAGCTTGACTGTTGACATCAATAAATAATGGACCCAGCTGGACCAAAAGGGTATAACACTTCTGTATGAGAATGCCCTGGATATGAAATACTATTATTTCCCCTCTATATTATCCTCATCAGAATTTAGTAGGAGCATCAGTAGAAATTATTCATTCTACATGTTTTTCATTAATCCAGATAAATTCTTTTTCATAGTGTGTCAATAGATTTTTGTCTGTACATTTTCATCTACTGTGTCCCAATACTCAAAAGGCTGTTTTTCAGAATGAATCCATTTGAAAACAGGACATAAAAATACTCAAATAATGTATTGGTTTAACAGCACCTGAGTTAATAGCTAGCAGGAAGTGAGCACTTCTCATGCTACATGTTAGCTTTGGTAATTTTTTTATCCTTTCTGAGAAATGTGAAGCTATATTTACTTTTCAACAGTACACAATGATCCAAAAACTCATTCTGCTAGAACAATTGCACTCATATTACTTTCCTCAAGTAACAGAGCTCACCTGAAAATACCATAGTGGGACAGCTAAGAAATGTGCATGTGATCACCAAGTATGTTTCTATCTAACAGTTCCACATGCTGATTGTAATATACTGCCTTCTGTGTCTTTGAAAACACAGTATGATAATGGCTTAGGTTTCATTTTTCTATCAGCTTCTGAAGACTTTGAACAGATAATGCAATAGCACTAAAGAGTTCATGACTGAATACACAGTGCTGTCCCTCTTGTGAAACAAACAAACATCTACTTACCCCAAGTCCCCCACAAGGCAACAAGGAAAAGAGTTTTTGAGACACGTTTCCTATACGTTAAACAGACAAACAAACAAAAAGAAACAGGAAGCATGATTTATCAAAATGACATTTCAATACTGGAACAGTAATCACTCTCTTTTTGCTGCAATTCAGATTTCAGTATTGCACATTGAAAATGCCATATGTTAGAATTTAAAAAGATATTAATAGCACATAGCAAATGAGCCATGGGATGTTTAAGGTATTCTTTTGCAATAGTGGCAAATTTTAATATTAGTAAGCAGTACTTTCAAAGGGGCATAGTGATCAAATCTCCACACAAAGTCAGGCTGAACTAGGGTGACTGCCCCAATATCTCTAGATGCTAAGCAGCTTGTCTAAGCTAGCTGTCTCAGTTTCTTCTACAGCCAGTGGAGTGAGATAGGCAGCTCTACCCAGCCTAGATGACTGATGGGATGAATTATACTTGAGAAGTGCCTATGTCCTTTCAATGACCACAGAAAACCTTATTAAGGTTATGGGATAACTAATTTCTTCATTGTGGTAGTTTAAGGCTTATTGGAAAATTATACTTGTAAATTTAGCTTTGCTGTAAAATGTAGCTCTATCTTACTTCCAAGCTGTCTGAGCTGGTCTGGTACATTTCATTTGGTGTGCTGGGCAGTTCCCAACTCACTCACTACATTCACTTCATCTCTCTCAAAAAAAAAAAAAAAAAAAGAAAAAAGAAAAAAAAGGGGAAAAAAAAGAAAATAAAATCTTCTTTGAAAATCTCCTTAGTCTTTCTATCTCTGCAACAATGCTGATGTCTTATTTACCTGCCATCAATGAATACATTAATATTTTAAAACATATAAAGTGAAATACTACTGAGTTTAATCCACTCACTAAATAACATTCTACTAAAGTGAACGAAAACTGAACTTTAGAATCAAATTTTAGCTTACTCTGCTCTACACATTAAATAATGTGATAGGGTTGGTCTTAATATTTTTACTTGCTTTTTATTCATTCTTTTTTTTTTTATTTGTTTGGGGTTTTTTGTACCACTAAACTCACTGTCTTGATAAGGACAACATAAAAACCAGGTAAGGATCTCAGGATTTGATGCAGTTCCTACCCCAGCGTGTAATCTGATCCTAAGGCAGCTGTAGAAGAGAACATAAGCTTTTCCCCTGCTGTATCACAGAACTGGTTTTGTAACTTTGCCATCTGGAGGAAACGTTAGATAGTGAATCATTCAAGCTACCTAGAGGAGCCACCCGTTATTAGGGAAGGGGTGAACGCTGCATTTTCTCCTGTTTAGCAGGTGCCAGTGAAATGCTTTATGCCTATGACAATTATAAGCCGTCATCTTTCATGTACAAGAGACCAGATTGCAATGCCTGAGATGAAGAAAGTGCTTTACACTTTGAGTAAAATCCAAGATGCATTTTTAACTGACTAGAGGCCTTTGATCAGTTTGCACAGTGGGTGAGAGAAGCCAAACAAAACCTCCTGTGGAGCTACCAGGGGAAATGCAGGTGCAGCAGCTATGCAGAATGTTCTCATACTGTGAGTCCTATTGGCCCCAGATAGGCAAGGAAATGTTGGCTAAAGGAGATCATCAGAGTGGAGGTACAGAAGGACTTCCCAGATCTCTTTCTAAGCAGATCCAGGGATCAATGATACCAGCTGGTTTTCACTTTTTATGCTGTGAAGAAGATCAAAATATTCTTGAGCAGATAATGAAAAAATTAAGTGCTGCTAAACTGACAGCAGACAATAATGGAAACATAAGCTGTAATTTGAGATAAAATAAGGCATTTTTAGAATATTGAATGACTAGACTTGTTCTCTTAAACTCCTTTGCAGGGCTGGGATATAAGAGAGAACAGATAAATTCTCATTTATCTCCCTGCAGCCGGCACATTGCATATGGTAAACACTAATAAAACCAACAAACACAAAGTTAAAACAGAAAAGCAGATGGTGAGGAAGGACACTGAAATCAGTCAACAGATAGCACTGAAATGGGGAGAAAAAAGCATGAAGCAGTGTATCAGGAACCTTGCTAGGATACTCCTTATTGTGTAATAGTCAAAAAAAAAAAAAGGCAGATTATGGACTTTGCAGAACAAGAAAAACATCAAGATTTCAATAAAAGAACAATGTGAAAGGGTTCTACTAAGAAAGAGTGAAATGATCACTTAGCTAATCTCACAAAAAGAGATCACAACACCTTTTTTGCCATAAATGAAAAGCAGTAGCAAAAAGCAAACCCTGAAAATTAATTAAAGCTAGAATTTCACTTTGCATTTCGAGTTGATGTCCCAGCAGAACTTGCTAAATAGCAGTCATTTATCAGTAACACCCTGGGGTACCTCCAGAGTAATATTTTTAAAGATACTGGAAGACAAATTATAAATTCTCTCTCTCTCTTTTCTTTTTTTTTTTTTTTTTTTTACATCAGGACAAAGTTTGCAGTCAGCAGAAAATCATTTGATTAAAAAAACAACAACAACAACAAAAAAACCCAAGAGAAAAGACAATTTAAGACAATTTACTGACAGAGCTAAAAAAAATATATCCAAGATTTGTATTCTAAAATTTCAACCCACAAACACATTAGAAGCTGGTTGGTCAAATTAGGTGCAGAGGCATCCATCACTGGCTGAGGTCAGGGCACCTAATTAAGTCAGGGAGGCTGCTAAGGAAGTTGGCAGCTGGAAACTGAGAGTCTGATGAGCTGGAAAAGTGATGGGCAAAACCTCTCTTAAAAAAAAAAATAAAAAATTAAAATGCCTTCTGTTGTGAAAAGTCACAGTTTGAGGAACTTGATTTTTTTTCTCCCTGTTGTCCCTCAAGAACAAAGCCGTTTCTGCTAAGTGGTCGTTTTCCCACTAATTTGAAATAGCAGTTGCACAAGTGCACTGTGAATACATCTTTTAGTTGTCTTTGAAACACTGCCTCACTGTCAGGGATGTGTTGACAGCGTTATTTCTCACTGCTACAAACTCGCAATCATGGGAAAGTTGGTTTTTAGAAACACTTTCTTAATTATGGTTGGAGAAGGAAAAAGCAGGCAAATTCGTAACACCTGTTTGGCACCAGTCTGCCTTTGAGCTTATTCAAAGAGATTTGAAAGGTTGTATTCTGTAATATGAAATCATAACTGAGGCGTAGAAAGTTCCATGTAAACACGAGGAGGAATTTTTTTCACTGTGAGGGTGACAGAACACTGGACCAGGCTGCCCAGGGGGGTTGTGGAGTCTCCCTCTCTGGAGATATTCAAGACCCGTCTGTATGCATTCCTATGTGATGCGGTATAAGAGATCCTGCTCTGCAGGGGGGTTGGACTGGATGAGCTTTTGAGGTCTCTTGCAGCCCCTGACATTCTGTGATTCTGTGGTAACGGGATGTGATACATAGTCTGCATATTAGTTTCCTTTGTGTCAAGTCAGTGTAGTGCACCTTAACTTCTTGCTTAAAACACCACATTGAAATCTGATCACTCAAAAACTTTGCAACACAGTAATGTATAAGTGGAAGTGATCGTTTGCACTAGATGCATTTGTAGGCCCTGATGCAGGGAAAATGAAGTCGAGTTCAAGCCAGTTTCTACTCTGAAGATATTAAAAATATGTGAATAGTAACTGTGTGCATAGCTTTCACTGATTTCAGTAGTTTATAGCCACTGTGCTTTGCTGTTTCTTAGAGCAGAGGTTTTTTTCCTGAATGAGGACACTGAAATAAGCATTTATTGCACAGCTGTAGTTCAATTTCATTTCTTCAGGTGTTTCTTTTCTGTTTGAAAGAAACAGAAGCTACTTGTTAGCCACAAAAAAAAAAAAAAATTAAAAATGCAGCTGTACTCTTCTGAACAGGGACAGGGAACAAATGCTCTTCTGGAGCATAAGAGGAGAACAGAGCCTTTATGGATGGATAGGGAAAGGTTAGGTCCTCCTTTTCTTTAAGATGCAAAGTCATAATTTCATGGAACAATTTCTATAAGAAAGAAAAAAACCACTTTCATTGAAATAGAAATGCAAACAATGTTGTTATTGATGACAGGGAATATTTCCTTTAGATTTTTGTCCTTTACTGTAAACACCATTTTCAGTTTCTAGCTATACCAAATTGTTAATTTTAATGTTAGGTTCAACCTCATAGAGCTGGGGACAACAAAAGATGAAATGGTCACACTGCATTTTTGAAAATACAAAACACAATTAAGTTCTTAATAACAGGAGTCTGGAAGCCTGAATGATTAGAGCTTATAACCAAAATAAAACAGGCACATGCAAAAGCAAGTGAGGAGGGCATATTGTTGACTATTGTCTTCATCATCATGTGAGGTGTAGCGAGAAAACATCCAAGAAACAGGCAGAAAAGGGCTTTACTCCAAGGATACACTCAGAATATGTGCTAGGGGTGTGATCTTGCTATCAGCTTGGAGACTAAATGTTTTGGGCTAAGAGTCAATTAAAAAAGGCAGTGTCAAGTAAAGAACTGTAGTCAAAGAAAGGGTTTTCTCAGATTGTGTAAGCAAAACTTTCTACATTCCCTAGAAGCTGGTAGAAACACAGCAAGAATACCTGGGTCCATTCCTTTTTTCTCACCTCATAGCTGCAGCTGTACACTGCATCCCACATGCTGGCCAACCACTGAGATCCAAAGTGGCAACGATATTTTATATCAGTGCATGTAATATTAAATAGTGTGAACATTAAATCAAAATTATTAAACCCAACAAAATGTAAATTAAGTGCTCGACTCTATCAAAATTGAACATTTTCACAACAGTGATGAACTCAAACCAAAATGTTTCCAAATTTTTGTTTTGCAGGAATTTAGAGGTTTTTCTTGGAAATATTTTTTTTAATGTTCAGAGTGGTTTTGTTTGGAGGATTTTTTGTGATTTTTTTTTTTTTTTTAAAGGGTTTTTTTTCTACCTTGGAAATTCAAGCTCCTGAGAATCTATCATACTATCATACTGTATTTTTCAGTTTTGACGTTGCCTTGGCTAAGAATATGTATGAACTTAGATAACATTGTGATCAAGACATTCTTCTTGTCTACTTTTATGACTCACTGGAGCAGCAGCCTGCCTTACAGAAGAAACTCAGCATAAGTTTCCAAAGCAAAATAATCACTACCTATTACTAGAACTGTCTCTGCAATTTCTTTTCATGGCTAATATTGGGTTTGCTTGGGTTGAGTTTCATTATAATTAGGAAAAGCTCCACATATTAGAATAAATGTTATTAAAATAGCTGAGAATTAGGATGTTGCTTCTAGTGTGCTGGAACATAAAGGGTAAGATTTCACTCACATTATTTTTAAAATGCACTACTTTTTTGTGTGATTCCTTTCACATTCTAGGTAAGTTTTGTGCTACAGTCAAGGGAGAGCTCAGTTTAACCCAAATATTCTATTATAACAACCATACCCTGTGCAGAAAGATATTTGATGTGAAAATCCTGTCTGTTTTCTGCTATTTCATACATCCACAGGTCCATTTCATATTTTAATGTTCCCCCCCCCCCCCTTTTATTCAGAAAGATATCATATCCTGCACAATGGGAAGACAGTACAAAATCAAGTTCACTTATTAGCATGGTATCTGCACTCGGTGTGGCTGAAATAATTGAAATAGAGCAAATGAGAACAGCAAACAAGCAATTCTGACAAGCAAGTGTATTTTAAACTCCCCTTTTCAAATCAAAGAACACAGGGAGATAGAACACCAAATTGTGTTCCAAAATTGCCATTGACCTCCAATGGAGAGCAAATTGCAGTAAAGGGTTAACCAGTGATTTTTTTTAAGTGAATGAGGAGAAACTTCTATCACTGCTTTCCAGCCTGCGCATTTTGCTAATCTATATTTGGCTTCCATTGTAACATTCTCCTTCCACATAGCAATGCATTTGGAAAAAGTGAATTTTTGTCACACTGCTTGCCAAGTGTTTTAAACTGACACCAGCTATGACTAATGACAGTGCTGGAATGTGCTGTTCTCAGTAGAATAGAGGCCTGTACAGACCTAGCAGTTTCCTGGGGTCCAGCTTCTGTCTGTTCAGGGGGCTGGTGCCATACAGCAGTGAATGATGTTCAGAGTGAACCAGCTGTATTTCCTCCAGACTGGCTTTTCGACCTCGAATTCGCTGAAAGAAAACAGCAGAGGCCTACAATATTCCACTGACAATATTTAGGGAGAAGAAAAAGAAAAAAAAAAAAAAAAAAAANAAAAAAAAAAAAAAAAAAAGAAAGAAAAAAGAAAAGAAAAGTAAAGGTCCGAAATAACATTTAGTGTGATTAATAATGGGTTGAAATTGCATCATGCAGGAATGTGACACTGATTTGTTTATTAAAGTAATGCTGTATGAAAAACAAATGCATGTGTGGTTTATCACAAATGCTTCACTGAAGTCTTAGCAGAGTTAATGCAAGGTTTCACATACAAGGGAAAGATTCTGCCTCTTTCCTACATTATATTAAGAGATACAAAATAAAAGGTGGAGTATTTCTTAATTGGCTGGAAAAATTCTAATGTAAAAAGCAAAAACTTATTCACACCTGTGAGCTGCAGATGTGTTCTAAATGAGGACAAATGGTTTCTGCATCACTACTACTACTTGTGATTTACGCTGCTAGGAAGAACATTATCACAGTGAGGAGAGCCAGGGAGAAGCATAAAAGTAAAGTTTAAATTAATTAATAAAATATTTACGTATTTTTTTATTTTGTTAATTATGTTCAATAACCCAAGAACATTTTTGCTGTTATGCATGCTGACTCATTTGCTTTCTTACATTTTTGTGAGTGGAGTTTGCCTCTTTGTTTCTCCAGCCTGTGCTCTCCCCACTTAAATCAGTGTTAAAAATGTGGGATGTCATTCTATAAATCCATTGATAGGTAATCAGCTCATTAAGGAAGGAAGACAGGAAAGAAGGAAGACAAGACAAAGTTAATACTTTCTTATTCAGCAGATCTGTTCCTTGTATGTATTTGGATTTAAAGCTTGACATAAAAATATTTAGTTCCCTTCTTGTACTACTGCTGCACAACCTTTGCAGACACAGCAACACGAAGCAGTTTTTTGTTCAGGTTTGGGCATAATAAACAGCACTGTCAACAAAGTTCTGGTCCCAAGATCATCTTTTCTGTTGATATTGGATAACACAGAGGGAGAAAACAGCCCATTTTAAAGGTCTTGGACTCCATTTGCAGATCTGGTCATTAGCAATACCTGGGGCAAAACCTCCCAGTACTTAGATTGTGGATCTGTCCAATTGTCAAAGTCTACAGACAGACTGGTACAAAAGTTACCTAAATAGACCATTCTGGTTTTGATAGGCTGATTTACCCATTAAAAAAAAAAAAAAAAAAAAAAAAGCCACTGGCTTAGAGTTTTTTAGAGTTGAAGCTGTAATTCTAAATATATCCATCACTTATGCACGTACATCAGAATGCACCGATGCATTCACAAGGAGAGTAAAGCAATATTACAAATATTAAAGAGAACACGACTGTGGAAGAAAGGAGCTGCCTAGAGAGGGTCAGAAGAACCATGCCCAATTTCTATTGAGTTAAGCAGTGCCATTTTTTCCTGACTAATCAGAAAAATTGTCCTAAGAGTCAGATTAGATGATTGTGAAACAGGCTTCCCCTCTGGGAAATGGTGGAAGCCCTGTTTCTTGCAGTGTTCAAAACTTCACTGGATACAGCAGCGGAAAAAAAAAATATTTTAGGGAATGATCCAAGAACTAAATGACTTAATAAACCCTTTTTCATCTCTAATTTCTTCAAACCTCTCCCAGTCTCACATGAGAATTTGTAGCAGTGGACTCACATCCTTTAAACACACAGTTGCACAATCCAAATCAGCACATTATGTTACTTCATGAAGTCAGTAAACTCTGTAATGGTTCTTCTGGGGCAGATAATATGTTTTTTCTTCACAAGTGAGGTGCCTGGTAACATGTATTTGTTCATCCATCCTCATTAAAATCCATGTTTCTAATAAGATGATTTAAAACCCACATACCAAATTCTTCACAGCAAAACTGGGAAATGAGGCTGGCTTACAGAGATGATCCAAGAGCTGGAACACCTCTGCTGTGAGGGTAGACTGAGGGACCTGGGGCTGTTCAGCATAGAGAAGGGAAGACTCCAGTGGGGGGGACCTTATAGCATTACAACGCCTGAAGGGATCCTACAGGCAGGATGGAGAGGGACTTTTTGTAAAGGTGTCTAGTGACAGGACAAGAGGAAATGGTTTTAGGCTGAGGGAGACTAGGTTTAAACTGGATCTTAGGAAGAAGTTCTTCAGTACGAGGGTGGTGGGACTCTGGAATAGGCTGCCCAGGGAGGTTGTGTACACCTCCTCCTTGGGGGTGTTCAAGGCCCGTTTGGATGAGGCCCTGAGTAGCTGAGTCTAGTTGAGAGGCATCCCTGCCCATGGCAAGGAGGTTGGAGTAGAGGATCTCTAAGGTCCCTTCCAACCTAAGCCATTCTGTGATTCCATGAGTCTGTCTATATCTGGCTCTTTTTAACGTGTTAAATGCCATATCCTTTGGTCTATAAGACCCACAGCTAGCCCATTATTGTTACTACAGGGAGCTCTGTGATATCCTGTGGAATACTGGTCATTAGCACTAATAGGATAGAGTTTGGAAGTAGCCTCCTCAGAATGTTTGGGCAATGAGCTAACTACAATATTGCCACCTGGATTCTCTTGGGAAGGAATAGGTTGTGCAGAAACAGATTTGATGTGGAAATCTCTGTGCAACCTGTTCCAGTGTTCCATCACCCTCACTGTAAAGAAGTTTCTCCTCTTGCTGAGGTGGAGCCTCCTGTGTTCCAGCTTGTACCCATTATTCCTCGTCCTATCAGCGGGCACCACCAAAATAATGCACACATGTGCTACTTCTGTGTTCCCATCTCTTCATTTACTTTCATCCCACTCTTGTAGTATCTCTGCTTGTCAAGCCATTAAAATTCCAGCTATCCAGCTCTACATAGAGGAAAAAACACTTTGCATTAAAAATTACCTGCAAGAATTGCTAGGAACAGTTCTTCTTACACAGTGATGGCAGATCTACAAAAGCACATGGCATACATCTGTTGCCAGGATCTGGAATCGTGTAACTTCAGTTATGCAAAGCAATAGTTTCTGACTCTCACTGGCATGAGTTATCAGACACCATAAAATATGCATTTGCATAACTTTACACATAGACTTTTATCCACATCTTTTTTAGTTTTAAAGTGTCTTTCTTCATTTTCGTCAGCCCTCATAGTATCAAAAGCCTAAAATGCAGGAGAAAGCAGAAAACTGGCATGAAGCCAGTAAAAAAGGGAGAAATAGAATAGGTGAACTTATGAACAGTATTTGTTTTATGTGGGGGATTTGAATGCTACATGCATCCATCTCCTACATCCTTAGTAGAGGGCAAGTCATCCTTCTCTAATGTGCATGACAGTTTGTGTGTTGGTTTTCTCCTCTGACATGTACAGCTCCCTCATCAGCAGAGATATTTATATCCCTCAAGAGAGCAAAGTACTGCACCTGAGTGCTTCAAACAGATCAGTCTAGAACTGGAAAGTTTTTCTCCCTACAATGGGAACTTTAAGGTCAGAGGACTGTCTAGTCTGGTCTTACAGTTAAAATAGACCATTAAATTTCCATACAGATGGCCTCTATTAACCTGCAGGTTTTGGCTAGACTCAGCAGACTAAACTCTTCCACGCTCAGAGGTTCAAAAAGACGAAGGTGACATTGCCTGTTTCTCTGTTAAGCTAACAGGAATTGTTGACATAGCTTAAGGAGTATTTCTCACTTCTGTCTCTCTGTGCAAGGTGTTCATTGCCTTTCCTGCAGCTACTTGTATGGAGGCAGTGTCTCTGAAATTCCTTTAGGCTATCTAGTTTGTAAACAAGGTCTTCAAAGTTTTTTACTGCTTTTCTGGGATTTCTCATAGCTGTTACATTCTTTCTTATGTTTAAAAATATACACAGGCAAGGTGGGTATTTTGCCAGTCAGTACGCTCACATGGCTTGCTCTCACATAAGCATCCACATAGAGATGAATTTACTCTCTTCATGCATTTTGTTCTCTCCAGTGCCTAAACTAAATTTTCAACACAAGGATTTTTGCATGAAAGACTATAGTTTCCTGTATTATTTCTTCCTTAGTGGTAAATTGAGGTTCACAGGATGGATTTATATATATATATATATGTATATATGCATATATATATTTCAGTCTATGTGATCTGGAAGACATAAAAGTTTTTAAATCTTTACATTGTTTCCTTCTCTCCCCTTCAGTCCATGAGATGTGGACAGCATGAGGTCTAAGATGTCTCCCTAATCCAGAAAACTACCAAAATTCCAGGCTGAAAAGCAAAAATGTTGCTGGACCACAATCCCTACAGGAAGTAGAGGTGGGGGCAGAAAGTGGAACCACATCTACATTCTTCATTTCCAAAACTGTGCTGATCAGTGTAGCCTAATGTCATTCATGTGTGCATAAATTATAGCCCCAAAGGAGGTATGTAAATACTTACTCTCCCTAGAACAAGTAGAAAGCAGATACCACTACCAAAACATAATTTAGTCCTTTTTTTCTGTTGTCCCAGAGGTAGGGCAGCTATGCATTTGCTCCTTACCAAGAAAATATTGGGGAGGGGGAGAAAGGAAACAAAAAAGAAGAATGTTTTTATCCCAATCTTTGAATCTCTTAGCTGCCCTGTTCTGGTGCTGTATTTGATAACACTGTTCTACATCTGTCAGCCTTTAACTAAGACAGAATAAATATTTCAGTAAAGATAAACTAAACTTTTAAACTAAGGCACAAATATCATGTCTTAATTGTATTTTCCCAGGACATATATACCAATGCTATAAAAAAGTGCATTATGGGAGGAGATCACTCCACTCTCTTGCCCTGGACTCAGTCAGGGACTGGTCTCTCAAATCTGTCTTTCCAAGTTAGCAGTGGTCTGAAGGTGTTTCTCCTTTGTCTTGGGGAAGCCAACCAGGGAAGTAATCTATCTGTTTGGAAGAGTGATCTGATATAAAAGAAAAAAAAAACTGAAAGCTGTAACTTCTTTCTCAATTTAGCAAAACTCCTCTAAGCTTTTGCTTTAATAACTCTAGAGCTCAGATATCTATGGCTAGAAAGACAAAATACAGTCTGGGGAAGCAAGTCCTTTTGGCTGTGTCTGCAGCAGCAAATTAAGCAGTGCCAGGAAACATTCCCAGGCAGAGGAACACAATCATCTCTGCTATTAAATTGCTAAAGTGGTCCTTCACACTGTTTTGGCTGAGTAGCAGCTAGCACTCTCCCAAACTCCCAGACATGGTTTGGTCACTGGCATGGGTGAGGGAGCATTCCTGGTAGCATGAACATGGGCCTTTCCATGCCAGTTGGCTGCAGGGGTAGAGAACAGTCCCAGGAATAATTTATTTTGTAGTGGAGACACAGTTTTGAGTACTCCAATCAAACCTTAGGATTTTACCAAGATCTTTTAAAAAATGCTATATACGGGCACAATATTTTTTTTTATATATATATATATATATTTATATACACACAAATATATAGATATAGATACACGTATCTATAGATATATATAGATATATAAAAATTGCTTCCACCATCCTATACTCAGAAATGACAGCTCTTTGTGCACTTCATTAGTCATCTCTCCAGGGCCATAGACCTGAGCTGCATGAGAGAGATTAATACACACCACATGATTTAGGAACCACATTTTTTGCCCTGCTGTGGATAACAACGATTGTTCATTTTCATAAGGGTTTGTTAGGAGTAAGAAAATAGGAAAAGTCTCCTGGCACAAGCCTGTGGTTAAGGATACACACATTGCTAGGTAACAACATCTGAGCCACCTCTGACTGAACTAGCTTTAATCCTGGAACACCTCGTCAGACAGAGTAGTACTGCAGCCCTCTTGTGGGACTACTGCTCTAGTAAAAAGGAGAAGAAAAAAAAAGAAAAGATTCACAGTTACAGCAGAGGATTTCCTAAGTGGCTGTTACAGGCTGCTGTTCCTCATATGCCCTTTAGACCTAGTGCATGAGGCAGTGAATGCAGCAAAACCTGACCAGCGATTTCCTCACTCCTTCTGACAGAAACTGTGGAAAATTATGTTGAGAAAGGATATTAAGAAATACTACTGTCCATGAGAGGACATTCAGAAGTCAGCAAAAGAGGCAATGCAGTTGCCCATGATGCTGTGATTCCACATCCTCAGTCTGGTGTATTCCAGAATGCAGTTTAAGACTGCAATTATTTCCTGAATGATGCAGTAGTGACCCAACAGTGTCACAACAGTGTGACACAGAGTGTCACAACAGTGGTGTAGTGACACAAATCACACGTTCATCTGAATAACTTCTCTAGAAAAATCAGAGCACCAATTATGAAATCGCACAGCCTTCCTTGTTTTGAAAAGTGAGCAGATCTAAGGATGTTTGATGTTAAGCAAGTGCTAGAGAATTCAGTGAAGCAAAGAACAGATTCAATCTTCTGTGCTTAGCTACTTAAGTGGATTGAGATAAAACCATCTACACAGCACCTTCACAGTGAGGTTCATCACAGTTTAATCATCAGAGTTTACGTGTTGACAGCTCATTTCACATTCCAGTCTCATTTCAAAGTGCATATTTGGAGTCACACTTAACTGAATGCCACTGCACGTGAAGTGACTTATTTCCTCTCTTCCCACTCACTGGAGTTCGAAAGACCTGATAGGCTATATTTCAGTTTTTGAAATTGCAGAAGTCTAAAAGGAAACTTTAAATCTTCCAGGAAACTATTGGACTGCACGCACCTCAGACTAACCTATACCACTTTTCTGATTTACACCATTTGCAGATCCACACAATTCACTGTTCAGCAATACCTCTCCATTACCAAAGAAAGCACTTCCCTTTTGACTTATTTTCTCTTTTTTTGTGTGTGTGTTTTCTTTATAATACTAGTCCTGAATCAAGAAGGTAACTAGGCCTTATTTTAATAAAGCACTCAGTAGTGTGTTTTACTTAACCCTTAAGTATGCAATCCCACCAGTGCAACAACTCTCGTGATATGTGGCCTTAAGGGCCTTGCTGAAAGAAAGTCTCCTTGAAGACTGAAAACATTATCCAAGCTAAAAGAATTAGCCTGTTAGAGTGCTGCCATCTAGTTAGATGAGTGTATACAACAAAAATCCACTTAGCGTGCTTGCAACATCTCACTGCCCATTATGCTAAACTACCTGCAGAAGATCTTCCTGAGCTGTCAGTCACAACTTAGTCAAAGGGACCTGTTGTACCAGTTGCTTTGGGTTTGTGAAAAACTACCTATATAAAGAAAAGTAATTCAAGAAAATAGAGCCGTTTGGGATCCTGCAAATCATAAGCAAATTTGTGTTGAACTTTGTTAATTTGTGCTGCAGTGCAGTAAGCACTCTCAGCTCCCACAGGATTCTGCAGAAGCTGAGAGTGCTGTACAACTCAAGGGAAGCAGAGAATGGCAGGAAAAGGCTTTTTATTCAGTAACCCAAGCCACATATGAACCTCAGAGCCCATATTTGGTTTAAGAGTGGTGTTTCAATGTATGATTTTGTGAGGAAAGTCATATCAAAAGTTCCCCATTTGCTCTGATACAGTCTAGAAGACTCTGTTTGAATGTCTCAGTTTTAGGCAAATGAAAATTATATGAAAAGAGACTTCAGAGTCTGAAATAAGATGTTGTGCTTATGGATTGATACAAACTACATTATAAAAAATCAGTGTTTTATGTTTTGATGCATGTGGATAACTGACTTTCAATGTGTCAATTCTTTGGTTTTGGTGGGGAAGTCTGTTTTCCTAAAATGCACTGTTTTAATATTGTCAGTTAATTCCTAAGACAAACAATGCTTTTGTAACAGAAACAAGACAGATTTAGGATTTTTTTGGTTGTGCCATTTACTTTTAAGTATCTGGTTTTTATTTTTTTTTATTTACCTCGCACTTGTTTAGCAACCCAGTTTCTTGCAGCCTTGACCAGATGCTTTGGATCCTTCCAGCATGTTCAGGGTGATTAGCATAGTTGCCACACATACACTGGTGCTTCAGCATCAGACTGTCATACACCACACCTTCAGCACAAAGACAACACAATAAGAAAGAACAAGTGGGAAAAAAAAAGTGAGTTATACCGTTCCATGTCAAACATGCTGTAGCAAAACTGGATTTTATTTGACAGAGGAAAGAGAATATTTTGGATCTTAATTCTCCTTTCCTCTGGAAGACTGAATTTTGATTTACAGGGTACATCTTGTGATAGTGGTAAGGCATAAATCAGTGCTAAGCAATTATATTAATAAATATAATGAACTGTAAAGAAGGAAGAAATTGGGTGGTGTCTTGTTAAAGCTTGAATGGCCACAAAAACTCAGCCCTATTATGAATCACTTATTTTCTTTTCCTTTAGGGAGTAAATTTGGTTAAGGCTGTTAGCCTATCTACAACAAGAGTATATGTTTATAGCTGTCTAAGGAAAATCATGCAGAAAAACCTTTTAAAATAAATCTGAATTTGCACTGCTTTACTAATACTTTATTAATTCCAGATCTCAGAGCATATCAGATGAAAGATTCAGAGCTGCAGCAGTGGCAGCCAAAGTCTTTATTCCTTAAAAAATCCCACCCACTACTCAATTAGGACCAAATTCTGCTGTTAGGCTGCAATGCAAGGTTCCTTTTGAATTTGTTACGCTCATTTATTCGAGGACAGGCTAACTTTATATGGAACAGCTATCAATATCACATTGCTCTACATCCATGTATTGGAAGTAAAAGAGACCTTTCAAAGAGCAGGTTCAAGCTAAACTTAATTTTCAAGGCTTGAAAACACTGAAAAAAAATTATTTATTCCCTTGTTTGCATTTCTCTCAGACGTGTCTGGAACAAAAAATATTTTCCTTACCCCAGTGAATCATTTTCATTTGGGAAAGGTTTGGATTTTTCTTCCCCTCACAGTTGAAAGGGACTCACATTAATAGTTTCTCCAAGCTGAAGAACTTGACATGCAAGAGCTCTTTCTTACGTGCCACTGCTACTGGGGATGCCAGCACAGTTTTGGGAAAATTGTGTTTGTCTGTTACTGAAAAGTCAGCCAGTGGAGGAAATACAGAATTGAAGACCAGATTCAACAATGTGCTCAATACTCCTCTCATTTAGCAAAGTTTTTGAATGGATGTTGAGCTTTAATAATGTGTTTTAAAGCTCTGTTGAATAAAATGATGTATACATTGCGGGCAATGCAAAGTTAAGATTCTGAGATAATTTAGTTAGAATCCAGCCAGAAATTATGCTGCTCTAGAAGTATTTATGCTGCCATACTTCTTAGCTCATGCACTTTAGGACTGATCCCTTGGGATCTTGCTGTTTAAGCCAAAATGGTAATACAACAGTTGTGTTCAGCATAAGGGGAACACAAACATAATACCTGTGTGAAGCATGGCTAAATTTATGCTAAATTATTATCTAACGAACAACAATTAGCAATAAATTCTTGTGTTTACTTTCTTGATTTGTTTTCTTTTAAAGAAAAACAGAAAAAAAAAAGACTCAGTGAAAATCTGGAGCTAATCAACTAATGCAGCTTAAAATCTCTGCTGGCATTTTCAAAGTAGTTAATAATTTCCTTTCTCTGCAGTTATTTGCACTGTACCATTTATAAATTTTGCTGCTTTATCATCAGGTCTTACAAACTATTTGAAATAGCAAGTATGCACACAAATAATGCATGCTCACACACCTTGCTTTCCTTTTCTTGGCATACAGAGTCTTAACTTCTACGAACTGTTGCATACCCAGATTGTACAGTGTGCCAGTAGTCATTATGCCATTAGAGAAAGTTTTCCCTCCCATCCCCCTTGCTCAATAGAGAAGGTGTTTAGATGCTGCATGTACATGCATCAGGACTTTCAGAAGCTCTTAGGCAGAGTAGGCAGTAATATCAATGAATTGGAATGGAAACACTTGTTAAATATTAACAAATAAAATATATAGATATATATTACTGTGTTCTTATTGTACAGCATCAAGATGTTATGTAGTAATTACTCTTTGATAACCTATATCAGGGTTGCAATTAAATTTGATTTAAAGTAAAATGTTGAAAGTGTGTATTCAGAACACCTCCTGTGGGTGACATAAGCATCCCTTTCTTAGCTGTAACTAAAAAAAAATGTAATTAATGATTTTGTCCAAATAAATAATGGGTTTAATCAAGTCAGGGCAGTATTGCATGGCAGAAGCATCTGCTCCAAACTTTGAAATGCTGAGATATTCACACCAATGAGTGTAAAATTTATTTATAGCAGGATTAATTGACTTAAGAAAAGACTTAAATATATGTTCTCATTTATTGCAAACATCTAAATTGATTTAGGATGTGCAAGTAATTCAGATGTGTGGCTGCTGGTCACACAGCACATGTGCTTGGTACGATACCACAATGCAGCAGCAGAGCTTACTGCTAAAATTAGCCTGTAGGATTTCCCTAACAGGATTCAGCCAATAATCTCCCCACTCCAGCAAACAGAGTGGGAGACAACTGTTTTCAATTGCAGGCTGCTGTGAAATATTAATAAAAGATGGTTATTCTGTCTCTCCAGAACAAATGCCTACAGCCAGATTCTGCTCTCAGATTCCTTGTGTAAATTCGAGGAGCTCCATTGAGACTGGTGGATTTATCCTGGATTTACACCAATATTACTGAGGTCAGAATGTGGCCCTGATGACAGACTGGAATGGTGGCACCACTGAACCACATAATGATAAAGGACACAGGACAAAAGAAACAGAATTTGCAGTAAGTCAGAAAAAACAAAATTTTCCTGGTGAGGACCCCTTAATACTCAGTCTTTTCCAAAATATTTTATGTGGGTCAGCTACTTTTAGTAATATTTGGAACAGAGGGGAGAGCAAGAGACCTGAAAATTGTTGGCTAAGACCATGCTTTGAAGAAGGTGAAATGCCCTGGAGAACAACAGTGCCAATAAAAAACTCCAAGGGAAGAATATCTAATAAATTGTTCAGAAGAAAACTCTGAAATGAATAATGTCAAATATTCTGCAAACCATCTAAATGAACATCAAGTAGACTTCATGGTTTTTTGCATCTTTAAGTGATTATCTTGTGCATATACTGTGTATATATTGCATAGCTCTCTCACAACCATCACCATTCTGATTCCCTTCAGATATTTGTCTAAGAGAATTTTCCTTCATGGCTCACAAAAACATTTATTTTGATCCGTGTGTAATATTCTGCCACAAAAGTTTTCTTTCTACCTTTTTTTTTTTTCCCAAGAGCATATTGTCTATACATAGAGAAAAAACAAAAAACAAACAAACAAAAAAAACCCAAAACCAAAAAACCCAAACAACAAAATAGTAAGAAATAATTCAAGGCAGGGAAGTGTGTTTTGCATTGATTGCTAAAGCCTGAATTCAACCTCATTTCATGGTGTACTAGAATTTTCTCCTTTTCTATCCCCTTGTCCCCCCCAATTCCTTCCTTTCTTGCTTTAAAAAAATGGTAATGTTGCTGTGGACAATGACTGCTTGGATCCAGTAAGTCACAGATCCTTAATATAGCTCAGTCTTGGTAAGTCATAGATCCTTAATATAGCTCAGGTTAGCAGGGAACTCCAGAGGTTCACAAACCAACCCTCTGCTCAGAGCAGGTCAAGCATTGTCATCACACCAGGTTGCTCAGGGCTTTCATTCCCAAAGGATTTTGGAAAGGCTGTGTAAGAACAGATGAAAACTGGGTCCAGGAGAATTTTCTTTGACTGACCATTGAATCAATGCTGAGGCATCATCCAGACTCAGGAAATACAATGCACAAATAAATCCATTCTATACCATACCATGACCATGTGTTAGTAATACACATATCAATTTAGTTACTCTATTGGAGCTGTTGATGCTGCAAAGTTTCTGTTCATTGTCACTCCAAAGGTGTTAATCTCATAATACAGAAAATCACTCAGTTTCCACTGTACTCAGAAACTGCAGTGATAAAGTTTAACTATGTAAGTCTATAAGCCCAGAGACAAGGAAAGGAATTTCTTCAAGCAGAAAGGAAATGCAGAGGTATGTGCTCTGTTGGACCTGTGAAAGGGTCAGTCACCCTGGCCATTAGCATAGCTACAGCTTGAATACAGCTACAGCACTGCACTAGGTCTTCAGCCAGCACCTGGAGGATAGAAAACAGGTGAAGGTACAGAGCCAAAGCAGACAACCTGAAGCATAAAGTTGTAGAGAAACTGGAAATAGGATTTTTTTTTTCTGTATTTAAGTAGAGATGATTACCTTTAAATAGTGGTGCAAGGTCTGAAAAAGATTCAACAGAAGAAACAAGGATTCAAGAAAAAGATATTTTGGGTTTGGGGAAAGGAGTTCAGTGAAGGATTGAGAATCTCAGTTGGAATAAGATGTAATTTTTGTCTCTTTCATGCTCTTTCTCTCTGTTGTTCATCTTTAGAATGTTCATCCAATATCAGCACATCTTGCCTCTGCATTTCCATTGCAGAACACACCAGGCTCTCTCGTGTCAGATCTTGACCCCCTTTTATGCCTAGTATGTCCCATTTCCCATCTCCATTCTGTTTTGTCCTATGTCATTTCATTCCTTCTCTTACTCTTCCATCTCAGCTTCACATTTTCTTTCTTGATTGGTTCCACCGATGTCACAAGTTTCCAGATATACATGAGCCACTTGATGCCAGTGCCCTGCCAGGGACTTGTGAGGTGTTGGTAAACCTTAGCAATCAGACTGCAAGAGCAGCCTGTACATTTGTATCTCTGTTCAACCTTTCCAGTGGAACTGGTGATTTTTGAACACTCAACAACATTCAGGCCTACACATAGTGAGCTCACTTTTGGTCTGCTCTATGATTTCGTTTAGAATGAGTTTACAGTGTTTTGTGAACTCTCTGAACCACACGTTGAAAAAGAGTGCCTTTTATAATTATTATATAATAATTATAAATTATAATATTGTATATAATTATAATATAATAATTATTATGCCCTTAAGAGTAGTATAATAATCCTCTCTACACAAAACTCATCTTTCTGCAGAAACCTGTGGGAAGTGAATGATCTTGTGTCTTTCTGTTCCATCCAAAGGTGTGTTACCCAACAAGTGAAATTCCTAAACTGACAGTGTATTTAATGAAGAAGTTATGTTTTTCATCTTTGAATGTCATCTTGCATTCATTTACCTACTTACTTGGAGTGCTTTAAAGGCATCTCCTTTTCTTTTGCAGGTTTTTTGGTTGTTGTTAAAACAATGAATTTTTGCTATCCAAGTCTACATTCTAACTGGAAAGGTGGCAGAGTACACTGTCTTGTACAGTCACATACAGTACCCATTAAGGACCCTATCCTACATCAATCCATCATCACAGCCTGAGGAGTTCTAGGCTTTCAGGGCATGGCAACTTCTGCCAACCAGTGTGAAGGAATTAATACTTCTGGCAAAAATCTGAATAAGCAGTATCTCCAAGTATTTATCTGCCCTTTCTCATGCACAGAGTAAGTGAATCTTCACTTCTAGTCATGCTGTAATGTTAAACTGAGATTCAAGCCTGTAAAATCTGGACCCTTTTGCAAGTGTGGATTGCCTGTAATAAGAAATGGGGTTTCTGTGGTAATTTTTCTTCCTTTCACTGAAGATGTTCTAATCACTCTGCTTTGGATAGCCCAAGCTGTATCAACAGTATATGTTCCCTCAGTGACTGAACTACCCAGAGCATGACCAGAAAACTTTCCTCTGCAGACTCCACACAACTGCTGAAAGACACCACAGCTGTAGCCAGCAGCATCCTCTACTCATGGCTACAGCTTTGCTCTTTCTGTAGGGAGAGCAACCTTGTAGCACAGAGTGACTTGTCAGATGAAGACACTGAGAATTATATTGCAGCTTTCCTACTTAATGCCAGTCTTTTTTCCACTCATTCCTGGTCTCTTGATAAAATAGGCAACAAGAACACAGAGGAAAGAACCAGAGGATAGGGAAATGAAGGAAAAAAGCTATAAATGACTTAAAGGCACCAAAAAAAACCACCTGTTGCTATATTGCCAGAGCCAGTCAACTATAATAATTTATGACTATGTGAATATTAACTCTGTGATTTATCAGCTGCACTGGTTGACTTGATGCCAGTGCAGTGTCATGAAACTGAGGAACAGCAAGGCTAAAAGTGAATGCATTGCTGCAGGAGGTATTTGAGGCATTTAAATCTGTTGATCCTACATGAACAAACGCATTTGCCCTGCCTATTAAAAGCAGTCTTTAGGGAATCCTACCAGTTGTGTAGACATGCTGGCTGGGCTGGTCCACGTCTGGGTGAGGTAATGTGGAATCAGCAGGGGAAGACGGGGTCCTGGACACCGACCGATGTTTATCTAATCCTGCCATGCCAACTGTAGCCATCTGAGCCTGGTAGATTTGCAACTGCTGGACACGCCGATGTGCCATGAACTCCTGTTTCCAAGAAAACAGCACAGTAGAAAGAAATGTGAGACAGGATCAAGTAAGACACTGAGGGAAACATGTCAACAAATGAAGTTCATTAGGTCAGGGCTGTAATAAACAGTGTGGAAAAAAACAACTCTCAACAACTCACACCTAAGACCTAGTCAATAAATCCATTCAACAGATGTTTTCACACTGACAGTGTGGGCTGCTGACTTTGCTGGAGAGGAGGTGATGGCAGGCAACCTGTCAGTTCTCCCTGACAGAAGAGAAGACAGCTTCACATGCTGAGGCTCATAAAAGTCAGAGGTTTTTCTCATATAGAGAACACATAATATGATTTTAGATTCTTTAAGACACTGCACAAATGAAAATAGAATCTTCCTACAGCACAAATAACTCAGTACCAAATTCACTGAACGACTTCACAGTCAAGTTTCTTCAGAGGACTGAGTCCTGGAAAAGAGGAACAGTTTGCAGATAGGTTTTCACAAATCATTTAGAAATTCAGGAGCTGTTACATGAGATCCCTCTTAGGGACCTTCTTTCTTTTTTTTTTTTTTTTTTTTGTCATAACTGTTGCTGGCTCTAGGCAGTGCCAAACACTTCAGGAAAGGTAGCAGGAGTGAAGAGACTGCAAGAGAGCAAAAAGGAAGATTCTGGTTCAACAGATGGTGACTTTTGCTGACATGACAAAGGCTGAAACCCTGCTGAAGTCAGTAGAAACTTTCCCGTTCACTCACTCCACAGAGCAGGATTGCTTCACAAGTCCTTCTCTTTATTTTCCATGTGTATGTCTGTGTGTGTGCATAGTCCTAGAACCTCAACAGAAAATGAACGCAAGAGATTTACAAACCACTTTGCAATATAAACTCAATTGAAATTTACACTTCTGCCTTAGAACCGCAGACTGCTTGCCCTCACCTGTGCTCTGTAGCCTTGCATGCAGGTATATATATGGTGCATATATGTTTTGGATTTGGTTTTGGTGTTTGGTTTTTTTTTTAAACCCACTGACAATTAGGGGTGCTGTATATTGTTGCTTGGAACAGAAGCTTAGAGACCTGGCCTGACCAAGGAGGGAGTGCTGAATGCTTGGGGAGGTGAAGTTGAGTTCAAGCTGTGTGGGAAGGCAGGTGGGAGTACCTGGGAGTACTCCAGGCCCTCACACTGCAAAATGAATCCACAGGTCATGGGAAGTGAGAATGTTTACCCTGCATGTAAAAAAAGCAGCCTTTATGAAAACAAGTGCTCATCAATAACAGCTGAAATGAGAATAAATGCTTTAAAAGACAGTCTCAAACCCCACATTAATATCTAGGGTCACCACTTCAGTGAAAAAACAAAGGTCATGGGAAGGGTAAATCACCTGGGACCTTGTCATAAGTGACTAAACAAAGAAAGAAAATCTGAGTAGGCAAAAAGAGGTTTTCCAAGAAGTATCTTGGTTTAGGGTCATTGAAATATTTCCCTTTCTTTAAATACAGTCTCCAACTTTTACTATTGCTTTTTTAATGGATGATGACAGGATGGTTCCAGAAAATATCTTATATCTGAAGAGGTCTACATATCCCCTTTCTTTGTGAACATACCGTATCTCAACAGACAGTGTACCTCAGTGCCTTACAATAATTTCTTTAACAAATTATTTTAATTTGTTAATTAAGTGTTGAACTTGTTAAATAAATTCTCAGAGAAGATATTTTTTGTGCATACACATCTGATTGTAACCTTTGCTGGGAGTGTGTGTGCTTAGTGAGGACAAATGAAGAATGTATGGATGCTAACGTGTTCAATATTTTCCTTATGGCAAACAGAGAAATTCTTTTGTGAGGATTTAGCATTCGCTTTGCTCAGTGCTGGCTGAGTGTTCAACAAAGGAGGCACAGGATGTATTTCGCTGTCTGTGGCACCCTTACTTCCTGCATCCCAGGGTCAAATGGAGACAGCAGGACTGTCTGTCTGATGCTTGTGGCTTCACCATCTCCTGCCTATTATCCCAAAGCAGGAGAGCTGTCTAAGCAGTTTCAAAGAAGAAAAGCTTCTTTCTTCACACAGTGTTTTACTGCCATAGATGAAATCAGCAGATTGGTGATATTTCTGCTGCTCTCCTCGACATCATAGGTTGCATTCATTGCATTCATTACATTGCTGCTATCTCTGTAATTCTTCAGTCAAGGGCATTTTTGATACTTTCAGTGTTCACACTGAGTAATGATAATTGAGGTCACTTTTCTGCTAATTACTAGAATACAGAAGAAATAAGGGTTTGCTCCCTATTGGAATGCTCTTTGAACTAGTAAGAGTACATTGATGTATCTTGGCAGTCTACATTTAACAGTATTATTTAAATATATTTATAAAGGAAATCTTGGAAATTTAGCTGTCAGTGGGAGATTCATAACGTGCACAAGTGTCTGGGTTTAGTGCTGGTAGGCTCTGAGCCTTTAGAGCTCCTTTGCTTGCCTTTCTTTTATCCTCCTATCTGGAGTTCACTTGTGCACAATCTTTTTCAGTGAAGCTGGAAGTTTGCTATTCAGACAATAAATAGCAAAAATAATCTATCCAGGTGTTTGACCTGAAAAAGTCAATTTAAGTGATTTCTTTTTGTAGATTTGGGTGGGTTGCATGGTTGGTTTTGTTCGTTTGTGGGTTTGTATTATTTGGTTGGTTGGCTTTAGTTTTGGGGGGGTTTATTCATTTGTTGGTTGGTTGTTTTTTTGGTGGGTTTATTTTGTTGGGAGTTTTTCTTTGTTTTATTGGGGTTTTTTTATGGTTTCTTGAAGAAGAAAAAATTCAAAACCTGATCTACTGATCTGATCTAATCGGGGGTAGTTTTTTTTAATGCTAATCAACTTGTGTGAACGTCACGTAAAAGCCGGGCAGCCATATCTTGCAGCAATTTGTCAGAGACAAGAAGAGAGCCTGTTCTGGCTCTCCTGTATTTTTCTGCTAAATTGTGTTTTGTTTATATCATTCTTCCCTCCTCAAATGAAACCAGACACATACCTAGAATCTGACACATGTTTATCAGAGCAATCAGTCCAGGAAAGGAGAATAAATTTGTGGATGGTTGGATGGAAAGCTGCATGACACCTGTTTTGATTTGTGAGGTCACGGACAACTGTTTGCCTGTTTAAATTTTGTTTAAAATGGAATAGTTTGTCTCAGAAGGCTTACACCGAGGCTTGCTTCCATCCTCTGGTGGCTTCCAGATCTTTTAATTGTAATTTTAAAAACTCTAGGCATCAGCAAAGCTTGGACTTGTTTAGGTTTTAGTCAAAGTTTAAGGCTTACTTCCTGATTAGGATTCATGTTACAGACAACAGGCGCCCATGAAATATGTATTATTTTTTTCCAGCCACCTACATACTTATGCTGTGAGCATTTGAGATACTGTGTGAGACAAGTGGATTAATGCAATGAGTAATGTGGATAATCAACAGACATATCTGGCTCCTCAAATGTTCACCTGGCCTCTGGAAGGGATTAAAGCAACACAATGAATTCATCTTCAGGTTTTATGTGCTGTAGCACTGCAAACACGTGTGCATCTCTCCAAGCAACATGACAAAAGCAATATTTGCACATCTGTAGGGTTAGTGATCTGTGTGAATATATTTGGAGCATTTCTTAGGTAACCTGAGCCTGGCCTGCCCGGCATGGAGCCCGCTAGTTCCAGGTGCCTGAGATTAGTTCATTAGTAGAGGCAAGCAATTAGGGGCTCTGCCACAGTGGGTGGAGGGCCAGGCGTCCTCCTCCTCAGAAACCAGCTGAGGCCCTCAGTAATTGTTTTGAGGAGGATTTTTAGAATCAGTATCTAAAGAGAGGATGACCTGTTTAGAGGCACAGGAGATAAATATTTGTCATTCTCCTCCGGCTGCTGTAAGGTTTGTTGTTAAGGAGTAGCTGTAATTAATTTGGGTTGGTGTGAATACTCCTTTCACGTGGATGTACTATTTGTGTGTTTCGATGCTTGGTGTTTTGTGTATTGTAAGGATTTTAATGAGAGTTACTTTCCCATTTCTACTGGCTGTGAAAATTGGTGACCTACAGGCGTATTTGGTTGGATTGTTGGGTGGTCTATGGTAGATGACAAAGCATAGGTTTTGGTTTCGAATGCCCCTTTAAGCTGATATGTTTTGTGCAGAGAAAAAATATGTGGGGTTCACTCATAAAAGCTTTTCTTGCCTCTCAACAGTCTACTTTTGAATTTAGTTCATATTTAGTTTAATCACAGCTAAATAAATCTTAAGATTTATATGTTTGTACCATAATCCTAAGTGTAATAGACATATGCACACCTCTTTTCAGAATTTATGCTTTGGCTTTTTTTTTCATTATGGTAGAAAACCTCTTTTCTCCTAAGAAATTAAAAATTTGTTGTTCTTAATAATGAGATTACTGCTTATAGTATCTCATATATTTGTGGCTAGCTTTATAGCCTTCTGGTTGTGTGCCTTTAGTGCATTCCAGTGAGGCAATCTCTGCTAATGTCTATTAAAACTCATTACTGTGTCCATACTCCTCTTCCCTTCCCTGAAGAATTTCAGTAGTACCAATATTCTGAAGTTATTCTTCTCAAAGCATTTTTCTGATTGTCTGTTCACTAGTTGATTTTTGCCTGTAATTTCTACAGTGTATTATGAAAATTACCCAAAGGACCAGTTATTACTGAGGAGGAAAAAGACTTATGTTTTGATCTAAGTGAGGATGAAAACTAAACTTGAACCACCAGGAGACCTGCTGCCTCTCAAGTACTTCCTCCAGTTCCTTCCCCTGAAAAGCATTTCACCCAATCACAGAATGTCAGGGGCTGGAAGGGACCTCAAAAGCTCATCCAGTCCAACCCCCCTGTCAGAGCAGGATCACACAGGAACATGTCCAGATGAATTTTGAATATCTCCAGAGAGGGAAACTCCACAATGCCCCTGGGCATGTTGTTCCAGTGTTCTGTCACCCTCACAGTGACAAAATTCCTCCTTACATTTACGTGAAACTTCCTATGCTTCAACTTCCACCCAATGCCCCTTGTCCTGGCAGGCATCACTGAGCCAAGTCTGGCTCTGTGCTCTTGGCACTCACCCTACACATATTTATAAACATTAATGAGGTCACCCCTCAGTCTCCTCTTCTCCAAGCACTTCTGATGCTTGTTCTGCTCCTGTTGGAGTCTGGGCTCCTTAGCCTCTTCCAGAGCTCTGTAGCAACATGGGAAAAAAGTAACTTCAGATCCTGCCACCTGTGTTCCCTTCCATATTCTTCGATTTCCTACCTCCTGAGTGCAGTTGTAGCTGAATGCATCCAAGGGGTGTCCAAGCCAGGCAATGGCTGCATCCAGCAGTACAGCCTCTGCTTGTAGCAAACAGACTTCTGTCCTGCCTTTAAAGTCCCTATGATAGCAGCCTTGGCACAAACCAAGACAGCATCATCCAGAGTCTGATTCAGCCAGAAATCCTGAGCACCCAGAAACTTCTTATATAGTTCAGATGTAGCTAGTTAACAGTGCTTCAGAAATCATGGACCACGTGGAAAATACTAATAGGATTGTCCTCTTCTATCCCCAGAAGTGATATGGAAAGAAAACCAAAAAACAGAGAGGAATGAATTTCAAAACAAGGAAAATTAAGACGAAAAGAACTATAGGTAAGCAGAAGTTATAACACTTTTGACCTAGGAGTTTTGTGAACTACTCTTCTGCCACCTCTCCTCAAATAAAACTAATTAGCTGCCCTCAAGAACTCAGCAAAAGTAGGCCATGAGATCTTCTGAAAGCTCTTGTGTGATTAAATGTGAAAGTGCAGGAACAGCTTATCTCTGTCAATCTATACACTCTAAAATAGAAATTAGTCTGAGATAGCTCTGAAAATTACTATGTTGAGAAGTCTTTTAAACTGCTCTGTCACTTGGAGAAAACACATGACCAAGAAACCCTACTAATGCTATTTTTGACAAAGCCACACGTAAAGCCACAAACTTCCATGTCATCACTTTCAAAATATAGTCAGCCACAAATTCAGGATCAGCATTTTAATGAAAAGTAAATAAATAGCAAGTATGGATACAGGCTCATAGACTGAACAGGCAGACATGGTTTATAATGAGCAAAAGCAGAGGCAGGAAGAAAGAGGGTGGGCAGCCTTGAGGACCTGGGTATATCAGGTTGGATATTATCAGGATGTTTATAGAATTTGGTTTTCTCTTACTGTAACCCAAGGAAGACAGTGTTGACTCGAAAATGGGTACACAAATATGAAGTCTTACCAACCAAATGTTGGGTGCAGTGGGATAAAAGCCATAGGCCAGGACTGCTTAGAGTCCTAGGCAGGAAAGACTTGACCTGGGCAGCAACCTGCTGCTCATAGCAGAATAACTCCATGCCCTCTGTCCTCCCCTTCCCTTCTGGAGGACTGTGGAAAGTTTTGTTCCAGCTACCGCCATTGTAGAGCTTCGTACTCAGGGTGGCCCTACTGCAGTGACAGCCCAGGGCATGATTGCTGCTCTCAACCAGCTTTGTATTTCCCTGCTTCCTGAAGCAGCAAAGCTGCTGCTGAAGAGATCTCTGCTCCTTTCCTGCCACCCTTTCTTTTTATGGCAGAAGCACCTTTGGGATGGCAAAACATGAAAATGACGTTTTTGTCTAGTGGTCCAAGGAATAGAGGAAGAGCAAAGACTATGAATGGAGTGACAAGAGTGTGCTCCTTTGTCAAGTCATGTAGGAAAGGATGAGCTCCCTGCCCAGGGTTGCATGAACAAATGTATGGGTCAGGGGGGTTGCACACCTTCCCTCAGGCGATAGGGCACAACATTAAGGTCAGGACCCAAGCTTTTACCCCTACTGTTGCACAGGGAAGTGGGTGAGTTGCTGACCTGAGGTTTCAAAGAGAGAGATGGCAAAAGGTACCGTTCTTGGGTGGAGCATTTCCAAACATCTGAGCATCTCAACATGGTGAGAAGTTTTCAGCTATCTTTATGAAGAAATATGAGCCAGACAGCCATTAAGTTCAAGCCTGGCATGATTAAGAAGAAAGGAGTGATGGGAAATGGTGTCTGGGAGTGACATCAAGAAGGGCCCTGAAGATGGAGTACTTTCTACTACTGGGACATTCCAGGAGTCCAGCTGAGCTGCTGGTTCTATTGCTGGTTCCTGTGTCTGTGAGACCTGCCTTCTCTCCTCCTGACATTGGCAGGTACTCAGCTTCTGTCACTTCTGATGAAGTGCTGGCTCTGTGGTGTGCACAGCACACATCCAAAGAAAATGCAGCACCTCCTCCAAAAGCTTGCACTCACAGCTGAACCTTTCCCTCTCTTTCTGACTCTCTCAGAGATTTAATATAAATGCATAAATAATTTGGGGTACAGTGAAGGGGAGGAAGGGACCATTTTGTGCCTTGGTTCATTTTAAAAAGAACACCCAACCCTCTTTTAGAGGATTCTTGCTACTTACTAGAAATACCACAACACTTTCCTGAAGTCATTTGGTACTTTCAAAAAACCCCAACAACAACCAAAAAAAAAAAAAATAGCAACCCCAGAGAAGTAGAGAAATGAATACCAATGGGAAAATACAGTTGCCCACATCTCTTGTCCTAACTTTCAGTATTAATAAGTATTTGCTTATTTTGCTTCAATATGAGGAACACATAAGCTTTATAATAGCATTTAATGGTTACAACCACTGAATCCTAGCAGGTTTCCAGCAGCCACCAGTTAAACTGTTAGCTGGCCAACATTCATCAATGGCAAATCATCTGTGCCCTCCCCCCGTTTCATTGCTCTGGGACATATCATTCAAATCTCTTCAGCAGTATTGGCAAATCAGTTTGTGTTACTTCATGCTGATCACCTTAACCACTTCCCCTGCTCTGCTGTTCATTGGAGCTGTTTTTCTTAGCAGACTTGTATGGTTTCTTTTTAAGTGAAGAATCATTAGTTTGACCTTCATGGAGAGAAATAACAGCCTACAGGCTATATTCAGCAGCAGCCACCCTGCTGAAAAGCTGTTTTCTGCATACTTCAACTGATCCTGCTTTGGTTTTATAGGCAACTCTGCAGAGTTCAGGATTTATTGTAGAACTAATGAAAATTACCTAGCTCTGATAAATAAAGAGAAAAGCTTGGGAAAACTTGCTCCTCAATATAGAATCCGTGCATATTAACACACTGGTGTCTAAGCATAAAATCAGAAGCCCTCTGCAGGTGACTTCTCTCTTGTATGGAGGTAAATGATGCCAGAGTGGTTAGCATCAATGGACCATATGGTCAGTGAATGTAAGAGCCATTTCACTCTGTTCTCCCTCCACAGATCACCTCCATAGATCACTGTATATAATACACAAATTCCAATAGGTGTGTCTGCTGCTGTTGCCTGCACCAGAGCTCTTCTGCCCAAAGCAGAGTTGTAACCTGATGGATACCAGGTTCCATTCCTTTGCTGGAAGACTCATATCTCACACTTTACTTTAGTGGGGTTAGAGTGTCCACAGACCTCTTTTCTCCAGCATGTAAGTAGCAAGAGTTATAAAGTTTCTCCTTGAAAAAAAACAAAAACCAAAAAAAAAAAAAGAAGACATATGTACACACATTTGCAGATGTCACAAAATATTATTTTCCTGTCTCCAGTGCTCACCTCTTCGCTTCATTGCTTTTGGCATACAGAGAAGTAGTGATATATAGTGAAATGATCTGGAGGAGTTGAATACAGGACTGAGGGGAAAAAAAAAAAGAAAAACTATCACAAAATGAATATTGTCACATCTGTTCTATGTCCTTAGAATGTGTTTTTACATATGCAGAATGCTCTATCCATTTATAGAAAAAAGAAAAAAAAAACATTTCTGCAGCAAACAATTGCAGCTTTTTGCTTGTTTGTTTTTTTATTTGGAATGAGATCAAAATATTCGTGACTTGGACAAAACTGAACTGAACACCTAAAAATTGCTTTTAAATATTTCTTAAAACCGGGGACTTTCCTACTCTATGCTTCACAGCATATCGTTTGCTGCTTTTAGCAAGTAGGAGAACTGCCAGGATGGGAAAACCCCTTATGTTTGCTGATTTAAGAACAACTGGAGGTTTAACAAGAAACACAAAAATAGCATGCACTAGCATAGCACTAATTGTGTGATGCAGCTGTAAAATAATTTACCCAATTTCTCATTTCTTGAGCAAATCTTGTCTCTCAAAATGCAAAATGGGGTTCAAAAGAGACCATAATACTTGTTATATTTAGTGGGGAAGATGAATGAATGTATTTGAAATAGCTTAATTGCAATGTGATTCTAATGTCCCTTCTGAAAAATAAAAAGGGGCTAGATTGCTGCCACAAGCAGGAATGTGGAAGACTGGATGGGACTAAAAGGGAGAAGAGAGAGGGAGCAGTATTACCATTCTAAACAACATCATAGCTCCAGCCTCTTCTCTTCTCATCCTTTCTCTGTTTTTTATGAAATATTCTCCATTTTCTTAATGCTAATATTAAAAGCAAATTTTGCTTGCATTCTCAACTACGTTCCAGTCCTTTCTGGCTTTTATTCTTTCTCCAATGAAAGTCTTTCACATATTCACATCTAAAGAATCCTCAAACATCACAAGATATGGAATAATAAGGAAAAGTAAAAGAATACTAGCTGGGGAGGGGAAGTGGGAACAGTCAGAACATTTGTCCCAGTGTAGCCTTTCTGTAAGGTGGTTTATTGATTTGATAACACTGCATTAGCTAACATGATCTTTTTCTCTATGTAGCAGAGATCTTTGTTCAAAATATACAGGAGTAACTTGCAGGAAAGGAAGTCTGAATGCTTAAAAAAACCCAAGGGTACAAAATTAGAGCCCCAACCTTAGTCTATATTCCTCATCTGACCTGTACTCCTTACTGTGATGCATGTGTTTCTGGACACAAGAGAAAACACAACAAACTTCAGCATATTAATTGAAGTTTTTGAAACTGCCTAAGTACAGGTCAGAAAAAGCTTTCTACTTTAGAAAATGGCTGGGTTTTGGGTTTTTTTTTTCCTCAGAGGATGACTACTTAGTATGGAGACTCAGTCTCTGTTTTAAAGGCCAGCATAAGTAATGATGTCTCAATTTGTACACTGGGGAAGGCAGCCCTGAAGATCAGCTCCACTGCTGGTGCAGTCCCTTAAGGCACCTCCCTGATTGTAGCCTGATGGCACTCCGGGAGGACATCCACATGCTGGAGATTGTCTGAGAGTCAGCAGCTGAGCAAAGACCACAGGCAGCTGGGAAGGGACAGATGAGTCATCTGGGAAGCACAAATAAGCATCCCAAGAGTTGTGTGGGTGCAGTCAAATTGCAGAGGGCTTCCAGTGATCCTCAAGAGCAAGGATTTGACAGTCAGTGGAGAAGGTAATCTCCTCCAAGAAGAAGCTATAACACATTGTAGCCCTGGTTTGCGGTCAAACTGGATTATTTACACAGGTCTAAGTCTAGATAGGCTAGAAGGGAATCAAGGAATTTATTCTACGTTTTGACTGGGATATCTGAGAGGAGTGTTTGGTGGCTCAGTAGCTGCTTCTTACAGCAATGCCCACAAAGAGGCAAAACAGTTGCAAAAATCATATACTGAAAAATATTGCACTATATCAATAGCAACAGCTTTAGCTACATCTAATGAAACCTGGGAGGAGAAAGAAGGAGAATCCTGAGAACAGGCCAAAGCAAAATGTTAATTCTAGTTGTTGTATTTAGTTGGCCTTGTCTTCTGACAGCTTTGTTATTATGCAGATTTCCTACCTGCCACCTTCCATGGGAGGATTTTACAGAGTGAAGCTACGCAGGCAATTCCCCTTGCTTCTTACCTCTTTATTCCTAATTACACTGGCCCTGTGTTCACTCAAGATAATGTTATAGCTGTCCCCAAATGCTCCAGGTTTCAGGCATGTGACAAAAGAAATATTTTAGTGCTTGGAATTCACTTCTTTTCCTGTGTTGTGGAAGTATAGCTACTACCATGCTACAAACAAGGTTGTTTGCTTGTTTTGTTGTCTGGAATGGATTATTATTTTTTAAATTCACTTGAGTCTTTTCACAGGCATATTTTTTTAGGTGCCCTTTTTGTCTTCAAGTGTAATGGTTGTAATGTAATGGGATAGTTTGGATTTCTATATTTGGGATATGTCTGTATTTACACATAGTGTCACGGTTACTACCTTTTTGGGTTTTTTGTTTGGTTTTTTTTTTTTTTTAGGCTTTTTTACTAGAGGTCTTCTTTCTTCCCCTGTAATAACTTTGATTTATATGCTGCATGCTGCCATCCTGTTAAAGCCTATAATGAAAATAATCTGTAATTACTCTGCTACACAAAGAGTATTTTTCTGTGGAGAAACCAAGGTGCAGAAATTGCGAGTCCAAGGTGAACAGGGAACTCAAATCCTCATTTCTGAGTCCTTTGTTTAACCATTGCTTCAGTAATATTCTCTCATTCTGGCTGCTTTAATTGCAGTGGCTTAGAGTGTTTCTTATTACAACAGCTACTAACAGAGGCAAGTGTCAGAAGTTGACACTTGGAGGTCTCTTCCAACCTGTTTGATTCTATGATTCTGTGGTTTTGCTGGATTTGGAAAACAGTAAGAGAAAGAAGTGAGAGCACCGGGCACTATAAAATACCACAGCTTTTAGGCACTGCACAGGCAAATTATCTCCACTATGCAGCTTCAAGCTGGATGCAGAAGGGCTCTGGAGAGAGTGGGTAAGCAGAAGGCAGCTGAGCATTCCTGTGACCTGCACAGAGCCTTTGTGGTAAAGGGGCCCAGGCGAAGCTTCTCAGCTGTTGTGTCTTTGGGGCTGCTGTTCTCCTCAGTCTTGTCAGAGATACCCAGTCTGGTTTTGTTCCAGCCTCTGGAAAGATTAGTATTACCAGGAGGAAAGGGGGACCCATAATACACCTGGTGCCATTGCCAACCCTCGGGCCACAATGAGCCCCAAAAGCCTTGCTGACAGCACTCCAAGCCAGGTGCCGTGGTTTGAGGGGTTCCAGGTTATCCCAGAGTCCCTAAAAGCACTACAAAGACCAAGATCCATCCCAGGGGCTGACCTGCTCACCCCTGGATATCATAATTATGTTATCCAATCCCATAATCCTGACAACACTTTACAAGTGGGCAGCGAGGTCAGTTCTTTTCTCCCTGCCTCTCCAAGTCTGCAGATGGATCCTTATCTGGTAGCTAAGTAACTATGCAGGAGGACCCTGTGGTAAGCCGAGGCCTGCAAGGCCGCAGGCTACAGCAGTGGATTTCAGCCTGCTTGGGGCCGACTGGGAGACAGTGAGGGGCAGGAGAACATGAGCACTGGGGTTTCATAGAATCATAGAGTGTCAGGGGCTGGAAGGGACCTTGAAAACTCATCTGGTCCAGCCCCCCTTGCCAGAGCAGCATCACCTAGAGCAGATCACACTGGAACTCATCCAGATGGTTCTTGAATATCTCCAGAGAGGGAGCAGCCTGGGCAGCCTGTCCCAGTGCTCTGTCACTCTCACAGGGAAAAAATTCTTCCTCAGGTTCACATGGAACCTCCTCTGCCTCAGCTTCTACCCACTGCCCCTTGTCATTGGGCATCACCCAGCAGAGCCTGGCTCCAGCTTCCTGGCACATATTTATAAACATTAATCAGGTCACCCCTCAGTCTCCTCCTCTCCAAGCAGCACAGCCCCAGCTCCCTCAGGCTCTCCTCATAAGGAAGATGTTTAACTTCCTTAATCATTTCTGTGGCTCTGTGCTGGACTCTCTCAAGCAGTTCCCTGTCTTTCTTGAACTGCAGGCCCCAGAACTGGACACAATACTCCAGATGAGTGTTTTTTTTTTTTGTTGTTGTTTGTTTGTTTGTTGGGTTTTTTTGTGTGTCTGTGATTGCTTGGTGGGAAGCTTTTGGGGGAATTCTCATGTATCCTGTATCTGTATTAGGTGTTAAGGCTTCAAGTATGCTGTATTTTTTCCTGCACATTTTTAAATACAACCTTTCTGTACTCATCCCCAATTCACAGAATCATAGAATCAGGCAGGTTGGAAAAGACCTCCAAGCTCATCCAGCCCAACCTAGCACCCAGCCCTAGCCAATCAACCAGACCATGGCACTAAGTGCCCCATCCAGGCTTTGCTTCAACACCTCCAGGGACAGCAACTCCACCACTTCCCTGGGCAGCCCATTCCAATGCCAATCACTCTCTCTGGCAACAACTTCCTCCTAACATCCAGCCTAGATCTCCCTTGGCACAACTTGAGACTGTGTCCCCTTGTTCTGTTGCTGGTTGCCTGGCAGAAGAGCCCAACCCCACCTGGCTACAACCTCCCTTCAGGTAGTTGCAGACAGCAATGAGGTCTGCCCTGAGCCTCCTCTTCTGCAGGCTGCACACCCCCAGCTCCCTCAGCCTCTCCTCACAGGGCTGTGCTCCAGGCCCCTCACCAGCCTTGCTGCCCTTCTCTGGACACCTTCCAGTACCTCAACATCTCTCTTGAATTGAGGGGCCCAGAACTGGACACAGCACTCAGGATGTGGCCTGACTAGTGCTGAGTCCAGGGGCAGAATAACCTCCCTTGTCCTGCTGGCCACACTGTTCCTGATCCAGGCCAGGATGCCATTGGCTCTCCTGCCCACCTGGGCACACTGCTGCCTCCTCTTCAGCTACTACCTACCAGCACCGCCAGGTCCCTCTCTGCCTGGCTGCTCTCCAGCCACTCTGTCCCCAGCCTGTAGTACTGCTTGGGGTTGTTGTTGCCAAAGTGTAGAACCCTGCACTTAGCCTTGTTCAATCTCATCCCAGTGGTCTCTGCCCACTCATCCAGCCTGTCCAGGTCCCTTTGCAGCGAGAGTGTAATTATTTTACTGCCCTTTTTCCTAGATAAAAGAGTAAAGTAAGATCATCTCAGTCTGTGACACTCCTAAACAAAAAAATGATGACACCAGGCTGTGCCAAAGCACTCCTGACAGCTGGCACACCACACCCATGCCACTGCCATCAGGCATGGCCTGGAAACCCTGCTGGCCACAGGGGAACTTTTGAAAAAAGAATGGATGTCATCAAATATAGCTCAGACCTTTGGTAGTGCTGCAAAGATGGGCTGGAAGCTTTGGGACTGGGTTCAGTGCATTGGGTTCTGCCAGCCCAGCAGAGAGCATTCCCGTCAGAACTCCACAAACAGGACATGTCTGAAAGGGAACCACAGGAAGTTGAACACAGCCTGATTGCAACACCCACAGACCTGCTAAAACATGGCAGATTCATCCCTGAGCCCAGCCAGAGACCTAACCCTGCCCAGAGGTCCAGCCACAGACAAGGAGCTTCCTGCCTCCTCCCCTCTCTCCTTTTCCGAATCCTCCTGACTGTGGGTATTGGGGTTTCTCTCCTACTCTCAGGAGACAAACCTAATTAAACAGTTAATAGTGACATTCAGAAAGGGAGAAAATAGGTGAGATTGTGGCCGAGCTTCTGACTTTGCCTGGCAATTTTAGAAATACCCCTGGGTTTTTTCATAAAATTTGAGATTCAGGCATCCAAGTGGCTCTATGAACGTTGCAACGTGCTATGCACGTGGTTATAATTTAATTCAGAAGAACCTGACTGCTGCTACCTGGCCTTTTTTAGCATTATTTTTAGTCAGTCTCTAGGGAATTTAGAAGTCTTTTTACTATACAGTTGGAAATAAGAAACAGGATTGGTTTTTCATTCTTTCTACGTGCATTCTGAGGCATCATTCTAAGGTATGACCAGGATTTTTTTTTTCCCTTTTTTTTTTCTTTCCATTTCCCCTCCTTTTTTTCATTTCACTTTTTTCCTTTTCCCTTTTTTCCTTTTTCCTCTTTTCTTTCCCCTTTTTCTTCCTTTCCCCTTTTTCCCTCCTCCCCGCCTTAAACCTGGATTTAAGCCCTAGTGATTGTTGCTGTCATACAGCAATATCCACCCCAAAGCACTTTCAGGCTTTTATTCTTTTCAGAGAGAGGGATCATGAAGCTGCAAGACTTTTAGTAAATTTTATGTAAACTTGTTAGTTACCTGGAGAATTCTCATGATTTTAGGTGCATCCAAGAACTGGTCTCAATACAAAATCCCAGGTAATGCTTTGGAAATCTGAGTTCAGGCTAACTTCAGATAGAAGCATCTGCTACCTTATTGAATCTTTAGCATATCTATGTGTGCGACAGTAAAGAGTTACTGAGCTTCCTTCCAGAGCTGGCTGTACTTCTAGGGTAATATACTTCAAGATTCAACATATTTCAGTACAAAAAGTGTTACATGAAGCTACCCAACCTACTAAGGCCAAAAGCTTTTGAAAATATGCAATGATTGCTAAAAGCCAAATTCATGGCCTTGTTTGAGCAGGTTCAGAGGAGAGCTACAAAAGTTATCAGAGGGCTGGAGCACACCTCCTGCAAAGAGTGAGTGTTGCAGTTGTTCAGCCTGGAGAAGAGAAGGATCTGGAGAGACCTTCTTGTGGCCTTTCAGTACTTAAAGGAGGGGGCCTGCAAGGAAGATGGGGACAGTTGTTTTAGCTGGGCCTCTTGCAACAGGATAAAGGGTAATGGTTTTAAACTGAAGTAGGATAGATTCAAATTAGATATAAGGAAGAAATTCATTACAATGAAGATGCTGAAACCCTGGAACAGATTGCTCAGAGAGGTGGTAAATGCCCCATCCATGGAAACATCCAAGGTAGGTTGGACAGGACTGTAAGCAATCAGATTTAGCTGAAGATGTCCCTGCTTACTGCAGGGGAGTTGGGCTGGATGACCTTTAAACATTCCTTCCAACCCAGACCATTCTGTGATCCTAAATAGCACTCTTCAACTTCACATGGCAAGAAGAAAAACACCACCTTAATTTATGAGTAGCTGCCACCTGAAGGTGTTGAGATTTTAGACCCATTGAATCTTAACCAAAAAAAGACCTGGAGAACATCTGAGATGAGAACTAGTTGGTAAACTTGCCTCAGCTGTTATCAGGCATCCACATCACAGGCATCTATTTCTGCCTACATAACGCTGGCCAAGACAGGGAATGGAGGCTGTGAGTGATGTTGTAGGCAATGCATTCCCATGCAGGATGCCTGGGGTGACAAGTCAGAGGTGTGAGTTGTCCTACCTAATCTCTGTTTTTGAATGGTGGCAGTGACAAGCCCTGAGCAGGGAGCCATGGCTGGCTCCCTCTGGCTGTGAAATGTTTGTGTCCCTGGTGGATGTCTTCTCCCCAGGGATAGAGTGGGTGGCAGAGCCTCTCCTTTCATTTAAGAAAGGGTTACAGGGCCATGCTACTGAAAGCCCCAAGAGAGGTTTGGGTCAAGTAAGGTTGTTTTGGGAGGATTTGGATCTCTGAAGATGTTTTGTTTTCATTCTTTGAATTAAAATTTAATTTAAGTAATTGAAATACATAATCCATCTCAGAGGAATGCTGTCTTAATCTTGTCTCTTAGAAGAAAAAGCAGGATTTTCAAATTTTATCTGTTACTGATCAGCTGTATGAGCTTGCACCAGTTTTCTAACCTCTCTGAGCTTTTGTGTCACCTTACCTCATCCTGGCTCTATCCATTCTAACTATGGAGATTTCAAGCGTTTTGAGACGTGACATTTCAGTGCTCAACAATAAGGGTGCTTGATTGCAGTTGTGGACCTAAGGCAGTAGCATACTTAAAATAATGAAAAGCTGTCTTGAAAATCCTCTTCCCTACCCCCTTGCCTACTCCCTGAAAATAAAAAGGAAAAGCTATGAGTTTCATTTAGTTTGTTCCAGCATAGTAACTACCTCTGTAGGTCCAATTACATATAAAGAAACAAATAAGAGGAACTAGAGCAAAAAAAGATAATGAGAGAAGATAAGTTAAATGAGAGTGGGGTGGAGAGAACAAGAATCCAGCTTTAATAGGGCAAATGATAAGTAACTGAGACTCTGTTATTTAGACATTGACTTTCTATCCAGACATTGACTTTCTCATCACCTGGAAATGGTCAGAGCATTACAACTGTGCTTTTTGGACACGTATGATGTTCTTCTGAGCAAACCCTGATCCCTTGAGTCTCCCTGCAATGACAGCTTCTTTAAAAGGACTTCACCTTTGTTGTGAATGTTATGTCAAAGTCTCTTGAGAGGTTATTGTGGAGAGTTTTCATTTAGCGCTGTGTTCTACTTGAAAGTGACGCACACCTTGTTTATCTGATGCCTTCCCAAACCCCCACAGTAATTAATTGCTGCAGCGTGTGGTTGTGGTAGCCCAATGGCCAGGCAAAATCAGCTGAGAAAGCAGGGCTGGTTGTGCAGCACCCACCCACCACTGACCACAATAACCTTTTTGGGAAAAGTCGCTTCCATCAGTCAGGCCAGTACAGGGCAGTGGCCGCGAGGCAGCAAAACACCGCTTGGAATAATTCTTTGCAGATGCCAGGAACCGGAAGTTTCAGGGAGAAAAATGAAAGCCATTCACTCTTCCAATGACACAAGCCTTTGATACCACAAAGTCATTTGGACAGAGAGCTCCAAGGTCAGGAAGGCACGTAAAGATTGGTGATTAGAGAAATACTATATCAGCAAAGTGTGGCGAGCTATTAAAAGAAACTGTAGCTTTTATGATTGTGTTGCTGGAGCTTCCCCAGGGCTATTTGTATTAGATATTGAGTTAAGCATAACTTATTTAGTCCCAGCATTCCAGAAAACATTTTGATGTCAGCTACTGGAGGAAAGTAAACACAAGGAGGAGGAAACAGTACTGATCCCAAACAGATAAAAATATTGTAATTTAACTTTGTGAACCCATGCATGTTAGAGCATTAAGAAAGAGGAATTTTAAAAAGGTTGATTTGACTTGGTTGATAGAGGTATTTAGTCACTGCGCAACTAAGGGAGGGAGGGTGGAGAAACAGAGGTGATTTATCACTTTGAGTATATGCTACACCCTGAAAAAGCATGAATGCAGTTTTCTGTAGACGACGTTTTTGTCTAGAGCAGATTTTATGCACATGTGTGATTCTCATCGAATGCTGTGGGCTTGTGTGTATTTTGGGCCAAACTATTTGCTTAGCTGGGCTGTTTGCCCAGTGGATGTTCTGATGGCTGGTGACAGGGATTTGCCTGCTCTGTACTGAGCAATTAATTTAGGAATACCTCTATGGGTCTGCATTTTTGGTTGCTTAAATGATGAGTTCAAAATCCAATCTAGAGGCTGACAATACCTGCACAGAAAGTATCTCACAGCTCAGCAGCTCCAGTCATGCTTGTTTATTTCTGTAAGAAGCCAATAAATCAGTTGGGGAATGATGGTTATTTGCTCTCTATTCTCACAGAATAACAACACTGTGGACCTGAGGAAATCACAGGTATAAATGTTAGGTTAGGTGTGGTTTTCTTTGATTTTCCAGAAACTAACTGTTTAAGGGTGAGGATGCAGGAGAGCTGAAATCTTAAAGTCAAGTTCAGATCCCCAAGACAGGGAAGACAACAGCTACTCACAGAGAGGGGTTTTATGCCATTTTGACTGTACTTTGATTCAAAGATTTTTATTTTTATTTTCTTTTATAAAGTTGTTTGTTTTTCTGAGAAGTTAGCACTTACAAATTGGTTGTTTTCAAGTACGGCAGAGAAAAGGGTCATAGCATAGAGCAGAACTAGCACAGCATTATGGATACCACTCTGTAGATGTTATCCATCCAGTGATACTGTCCAAGGAACAATATACTTCCTGCTACCTTGCTTTAACCAGGGGTATCGGAACTAAGAAAGATGCCAGCCCTTCCACGTGCTTTTGTCTCAATAGAAGACAGAGTACATAAGACTGTGAAGCCCATGCTTTGGTGCCTCTCTTGATTAGCATAGTTACAGTGAAGTGATCTCATACTGCTCATAAAATACAGTTTTTAACTTCAGCTGCAAAATTCTACATTTTTAGGTTCAGAGTAGAAGATACTTAGCATGAGACGAAGAAGAAAACTTCCTCTGCCTTCTCTCCTTGCTAAATTGTTTTTGTGCTCACGTTTTTTGCTGCAAAGAAATTACTCATTGCTACAGGAATACCCCAGCTCTGCAGGTTACATGTTAATGACCAGACAGAGGACCATATTCCATGAAGGAGTGCAAATGGTGTTTCTGCTGGTTACCAAACATGCCATATAGGACTTAACAACTAAGACTTCATTTGCCTATCTTCTGTCTAAAAACATACTAGTTAACACAAAGGCTTCCCACAGATTTCACAGAATCACAGAATTAACCATGTTGGAAAAGACCTCTGAGATCAAGTCCAACCTATCACCCAGCACTATCTAATCAACTAAACCATGGCACCAAGTGCCATATCCAGCTTTATTTAAACAATCCCAAGGACTGGGACTCCACCCCCTCCCTGGGCAGCCTATTCCAATGGCAAATCACTCTTTCTCCAAACTTCTTCCTAACATCCAGCCTATACCTCCCCTGGCACAGCTTGAGACTGTATCCCCTCGTTCTGTCACTAGTTGCCTGGGAGAAGAGACTGACCCCCACCTGGGAGGATCAGTTGTTTTCTTTTTTAACTGCAGTTACTCACCCTAACATACTTTTTCTAATTCTGACATACTTAGTAAGATGATTCTGGACTATAAATCCTCTACCTTGTAATTTGGAAGTTACCACTTTATTGCACATTTAGGCTGTCTTTTAACAAGAGTTACTCAGTTACTCAGGAACACAGCTATTGTATTTTGCATGTTGTGAAGACAGATTTGAAGCTTTTGGGGGCCCATAGCTGAAAAGGGAAAAGATCTGTCTTGTTGACTGCTTATCTTGAGGAGAATAATTCATGGCTCGAGAAATAGAAAGCAGAAACATGATTTACCCTGAAGCTAGACAGGAAAAAATACATAAATTTAGTAGAAGAATCTAAGTTTGGCTATGACTGGAGGACTAGAAAAAGCCAAATCAGACCTAAGAAGACAAGAAATGCCCTATTGCACCAGGCCAGTCTGTTATGGCCAATACTGACTCATATGACGTTTAGTGAGAGGACACGAGCATGGCTACTCTCTGCAATTCATTCCCCTTGTTCTGTCTCAGTATCCAGAATTTTTCATTAGAGATGTCAGAGGTCCATCCCAATCTCTTTCCTTTGTTACCTGCTTATGACCCTGTTGTCCATAAATTTGTCTAATCCTGTTTTGAGCCACTGGTTCTATAATCTTCCATAGCAGCAAATTCCAGAATTTCACTACTTACGGTGCAAAGAAACAAATCTTGTCTGTTTTAAACTGCTTTCCTCCTAATTTCAGCAAAAGCTCCCAAATCCAGTATTGCAGGATTTGGTGAATACCACTTCTTCACCCATGTTTCCTGCTGCATTTGTGACTTTGTAGATGCCTCACTGAGGGACGGTATTCTCTAGCAGAATCTTTACCCAGGACAGCCTGAGTACCTTTTCAGCCTTTCACAGGTGAAAATGTTGCTCCGCTTCTCAGCTGTACAAATTCCTTTATGCCCAGCACGGTTGAAAATGCTGCTTTAATTGCTGTTCACATTGCAGCCTACCTGGTGGGTCAGCTGCTGAGTGGAGTGAGGACTCTGCCACGCTCCGTCCTACCCCCAGAATGCCCCAAGCCTGCCTCCTGCGCCCCAGGCAAAGGAGAGCCTAGCAGCTGGCTGGAGAAATCTTATGTAGGTGATACTCACTAGGAGAGCATTTGAGAGGGGCATTTTAGTTTTATTTAAGTGTTCTGGTTTCTACTGACATGGGTTTACACGTGTAAAAGTCTCACACTGAATACACAGCAATGCGTGAGCTTTTTCTCTACGCTTCTGCTTCTTCTGTCCCAACTATCTTGTCTATCTCTCTCCTTCCCACTGGGAGAGGATGCTGCCTCCTTGCACAAGGCATTAGTGGGCCTGCATCAGTGTTTACAAGCAGCATGCAGTAAAACTTTTAACTGTGATGTAGTTTAGTTGAGAAAGAAGGGACAAAACCCAAAGGCTGAGACCAGCACCAAAGCTGGGTTTGATATTAAATATATTGCAACTTTTTCTCTCTGGTATTTTCAAGTAGGATATAAATCTCCTTTCTGTTGAAAGATAATTCTGCCTTTGAAGATAGAATAACGTTTACATAAATGTTAAGGTCTTCTTTAATGTAGCTTTCATTATCTCCTATGTTCCTCCTTTCTCTGAAAGCCCAAATGACTGATGTCAAGATCAAGGGAGTCAATCAATGTAGATACACTCCAGGACCCAGATAGGATATAAATCACCCTTACTCCTAACCACAGTAGACACCTAACTGAAGGACAGAAGTTTACATATTTGCTGTCCTTGTGGGGGAGGCTAAATATCCCAGCCACTTACCTCACGGGAATCCCTCATTCATTAACCAATTGGGGTGCTTAGTATCACTTATCAAATAGGCTAATCAAAGTTTGAGAGAAACCAGCTCTTGACCATTTCTTGCCCTTTGAGCACTCCAGGGCCACCTCCCACCCCTAGACTTTTATCTAATTAAAGTTAAAGAGGGGAAAATTAATCCATGGAAGAAAATGAGATAACAGCCACCATAGCAGACCATCCCAGAGTCGGGTTTGGCTTTCATCTATTGCTACCTGACAATTAACTCTTCAGCAACACAGGAACCCTGTTTTATGGGAGCAGGATCTGTCCCTTCACACAATGATGGGAGCTGTATTTTCATTTTTTCACTGTTCCACGTCGCAGTTCCCCAACTCGGAATGGGTGCGGGCGAATTAAAAAGGTCATCTTCTACTCTCCCTCTCTCAAGCTTGACTTAGTGCTGTTTTCACTTGCAGAATACAAAAGTGAAAACTGTAATTTATTACAGTACTAGCAATTCAAGATGTTTTGCTTGGATTCTATGCTTGCAATTGGTTACCAACATTCCAGCCTTTCTTGCTTTTGTTGGCTACTACTTTATAACCCTCAATTTCATTCGCTAAATCTGTGTTTAAAAAGACATTTCACAATACAGGCTTGTGGGGGTTTTTTACCTTGGGAAAAAAAAAAAAACAAACCAAACAAACCAAAAAAATAAAAACCAACTATGGGATGACCCCCAGCAGATTCACTGCAATTTTCTATCATACTTGTATTCCTCCTTGGTGTTATTTTGTTTTAAATTTGTTGTCTCTTCTTATTATTTTTTTTCATTTTAAAGCCACCTGATTGTAATTTTTCCGAAGCCCAAAGGATCTTCCTTGAATTTTTCAACTTTGAAAAAGCTGAAGCTTTGGCTCTATGAACATCACAAATAAGTTAACTCTGGTAACATAGTCATTAACTGCATTGAAAACAGAGAAACTTGCATTTTATGGGGTACTTGGGAGCCTTGGGCTGTGGCTGCACAGCAGCAAGCTAGTTCCTCCAGCAGCACCTGCCAGCCGGCATGCTGGGGTGCATGGGGCAGCTCCAGCGCACACCACCCTTGCTGGCATTTCAGGGTTCGGTGCACTAAGGGAGCAACAGCAACAGAGTTTGGTTTTCTTCCTAAAACGACTCTGACATTTTGAAGGCTGCATTTGTACTTCCAGCATTTTTAGCAGGAAGCTTTGGATTATGAAGTCTGTGGAACACGCACACGTGGCCAAAATTAGAAGTGCTGAGGAAATCCCACTTATACTCTACACTGTCCCAGTGCTGTAACTTGCACCTTGAGGCACTCAAAGGTGGGTAAGTTAAAGTAACTCCACTCGGACCCTATCTAGAGAGGTACTGTTTTGATTATTACATGTTTATACTGCTTTGGAATGGGCCACTGTTACTGGTTAGATTTTTGATTTTTTGATGTGCTTTCCTGTATTGCTTTTATGCCTACAAAGCCCACGTGTATCTATAGCACTACAGCCAGCAGCAGCCATTAAATACCTTACAAGGCTAACCTTAATATTGTCAGTATGAAGTTCCTAGAACTTAATAATGGGCATTCTGCAACATAGTTAATTACTTGCAAATGGAAGTTGTAAAAGGTAATAGGGTTCAAACCTTTTCATTTAAATCAAAAGGAAGCCTCAAGTAAGCTTCCAAATCTCTTCCAAACTTTGGGAAAATTTTAGTGCATATCAATGTCTGAACTAATATCTGCCCTTCCCTTTAGCTACCCGAACTAATCCATCAGACCTACAATTTAGAACTATGACCTGCAGCTGTTTGGTTATGGAAGGGACATTGGTAGGACTTTAAAGGGGGATAAGTGAGGCAGTGAAAATGAGATTCAGTAATCCCCCTGTATTATAAGGTATTTTGCACAGGGTGGGAAGGAGCTGGGACTCTTGCCTGCTCCCCCATCCCAGGCAGCAGTGGGGGGATACGAGTGCTCCCTGAGCTGCTGCCCATTCAGTACCCCTGTAGGGGCAGGCAGCACAAAGCTGTGTGCTGAATCCCCCCTACAGCTTCAGTGCCAGTGCAGGGAGCTCACCAGGAGGCAGTTAAACCCAGGTATCAATTAATACCAGCTGCTTTGCTGTGCAGGGTGGACAGGACCAGCTAGTAACTGCAAAATCCATAACTGGGAAGTGCACTAGAGGGAACAATTCTGTAGCGGTAGAGCTATAGGCTGCAAGATGTAACAAGTCTTTTCCATCTCTAATTTCTACACATTTAGTTTATATAGGGCACTGAAAACTCAAACTTTGGTCACTATCCACAAGAGACAGATTTGATCCAGCGACCCAAAGGCGAAAGGTTCTGTATTGCATTAACAACCCCCTGCAACTGCAGTCCCTCAGAAAGGTTTTTATATCAATAACTAAATACCACTAACCTTTACAAGCTACATGGGCAATGCTTTCAATCTGCTAATTCTGAGTCATTTCACAAGCAAAGGGGAAAAATCAGGTTTGTCTTAGAAGGAAAACCAGAATTTCTTCATCATTTTGTCATTAGATATTTAGGAATATAATTACTTTTGAAAGATGGGGAGGAGGAAAGCAGGTTGGGTTATGCCTTGGTGTATTTAGGAGTGTCTAAAAGGCCCTAGGAGGAGGCATTAGGCACCACTCCTACGCTGCTTTTCCCACCCTCTCCTGTGACTGTTTGTGAGAGAAAATTCTTCTCTCCCCCTTACTGGCAATTTTACATCTTCTACTCTATTACCCACTGGAATGTCCCTTGGAATTCCACTCAGGATCTAGAAGTAAGAGAGTCTTGATCTTGATACTTGTGAAAACTTCCAAGCAAGATAAAATTATTTCCACACATTTTTTTGCACAAGAGTATATGAGGGCTAAGATGTTATAATGCTATTTAATTTCTATTAAGGGTAAAAAAAGGTGGAAATAACCAAAAATAAGTTACACAAAATATCACTTGGAGGTCAGTAATCATGTTAGAGGTGGTCTTGTTCTAATTTTTTTTTTCTTCTTTTTTTCCTTTACCTACAAGCCAAACACCACTAAGCCAGAAACCACCAACCAGTACAGCCTCACAGTAACAAGATATTAATAGCCCATGGAAAAATCAACATATAATTTTATATTATGGTACTTACTACAGTCCCTGTATTTTTTTTTTTTTTACTTCTGGCCTAACTGTGTAACACAAGAAAAGGCAGTGGAGTAACATGCACAAAAGTGTCCTCGTTTTCATTTGTAGTCTAATTAAAATATTGTTGGTAATTTTTCACATGATTTTGAGGAATCCTCACCTCAGTCTTTCATCACAGAAAGTTGTGCATACAAATTTTAGCCTTGCTGCTTTTTGTTTAAGAAATCTCATCATGTGTGAAAACACATAATAATCCTTAGAGTCACAAAGAGACTGAGATTGTGACAAATCTACCTCCTGAGGGGGCTGCCTACAGGCCTGTTGACTCCACCAGTAGTTATATAAGCTCCTCTCTCAATTGAGCTGTTGTTGGTGTTGCATACATAAGCAAACACACAAATGTTTTTGTTAGAGAGCAGGGCAGCACTTGCATGGACCTCTGAGGAAGTCATCTGCATACAGGCATCTTCAAATAGGAGCCTAAGCACTTCTCTGGTTTTACTAAAATAACTTCACAGAAGTTCCTTTAAACTCTGATGGTCAAAGAACTGGACTGAGCTGATGTATCCCTAATACCTATCTTGTCCTTTACTTCCACGCATGCTTTATTGTTCCCTGCCACATCTTTTCCCACTGTCCATTCTTAACAGGTTCCTTTTGGCATCAGTGACTTGGAATTGCTTATTACTACATTTCCTAACTCTTTTTATATCTCCTAATCCTCATGCATGGGCCACAGATTTTATTTTTTTTTTAATTTAATTAATTTTAAAAAATTATATTGTTTAATCTCTTGCTAAATCTAGGAACCATAAAAGAATTTTCTGGTTGACTACTTGAAAAGACTTTAATCTGCATTTGACTAGTCCCAATCTCCTTGTAGAGAGGTATGCAAACAGTTTAGCAAACTTTCAATCAGTCGTTGCTTCTTGGAAGGACTGAAGCTGGTTCAAAAGTGCAGAGCACCTCCTTGATTTGAAGAGTGTTAAAATAGCAGAAAGAAACATCGAGCAGAAGAGAAAGAATACAGACACAGCTCCTCCAAAACCTCTCCCTCTAGCAATAAAAAGTGAGCTTGAAAGGAAGAATCCACTCAGCAGGTGGGATTTAGAGGATAAGATGTTACAACACCATTCTCACAGGCAAGCCAAGAGCTGCACTCAGCATGCAAAGGTAAAGCTTTAGGTCAGAACTTTCAAAAGATTCTGGATGCTCCAAGCCATGCTTGGGAGCCCGAGGTAATGCAAATGCCAACCGGGGCCGCATTGCAGGCTTGCTCCTAGGACACCTTGGGTTTTAAGGATGCTTTGCTGCTGTTTGCATTCTGATCCTAACTCGAGATTAGACACTTGGGAAAACACTGCCTTAATCTACTCCACAGTGATTCATGCTGGTCACCACCAGACTGGAGTGAAGTCCTGCTGAAAAGCTTTAAAACTAGGCAACAATATTGGAAGCAGAGCCAAACCAGCAGTGTTATTTCTAAAGCTGAGGGCTCCCTTCCAAAACTACTGTCTCCTCTTTTCAAGCAGCTTACTCTTCAAAAGAGTTCCATTTAATACTAAAATTTACCCTGATTTGAGGGGTGTGTGTCAATACTTTTTTTTTTTTTTTTTTTTAAGTGCTAAACCACAAAGTGCCTCATGAATCAACCTACTTCATGTTGTCATGGAGTTTGTCCTCTTCTTTTTTTCCTGCATACCCAACTATTTCATCCTGCTCTCTCCATGAAACTTGGAGGATTTGGGTTTCTCCCTCTCCCAAGATAGTTATGGTTGGCCAGTGCATCAAACAACTTCTGCTAGTGAACTCCAGCCACAGAACAAATACACCACCTACCAAACCAAAGGCGCCCTCTTCAAATCACAGTCCCTTTTGGCAGCCATTTCTTCTCATACCATTATACCCAGAGCAAGCTATAAATCTCTTGCCTTGGACATTCCTCACTATCTCAGGAGCACAAAACCAGGTACTACAATGATTTCAGTCAAATTATCAGCTGCAAGAGAGGGATTGTGTTGTGGGTGTAACACATCTCAGAGAAAGAGTTTCATGTAGCTGTAGCTTTTATTTTTCCTAATTCAAGCTTCACTCTAGCGAGCTTGAAGCTTCTTTCTTTCTTTCTCTCTCTTTCTCTTTCTTACTTACTTACTTCCTTTCTTCCTTCCTTCCTTCCTTCCTCTCTTCTCTTTTTCTTGTCCTTTTTATTCTACCTGCTGGTGCTTTTCTTCTTTTTTTCCACAAGCATAGCAGCTAGAAACAAACTGCTTTCCTCCTCATGCTCCCAGCCCTGAGTCAGGGAAGAGCCTAGCCTCAAAGGACTACATTTCTTAGGTCACTATAACTGAGATTAAAGTCTTTTTGTCAGAAGAAGAGAGCAAAAGTGACTTAAAACACTTTTAAAAAGTGACTGCTCTTTTCTTTCTCTCCCTATAAAAGCAGTGCAAAAGCTCACACTGTGTGCTTTTGCAATCAGACTGAGCAGGGAACTTTTCTGCACAGAGCTAGCATATGTAACAACAGAGTATTTTTACTGCAGCAAGTCCCAGGTACAGGTCTGAAGACAAGCTGCTTTGTTGTCTTGCCTGACTCTGTATCCTCTAGCTAACCTTCCTGGAGCTCATGCTTAGCCACAAATAAAGCAGAAAGCTTGTTTCCCTCTCAAGAAGTCTTTGGAGGAAGGCTCAAGTGTGTTCACTGACAAATTTAAGAAACTATAGGAAATGAGTGAAAAAGAAGCAATTCACATAAAGGTCCTGCCTAGATGAAATATAAGAGCACTTGATTTGGAGAGGAAACCAAAGTCTGAAAAAGTAATTACACTTGTTTAGATTAAATACAAGACATCATTTTAATAAACAAGCAAAACCTCTGGCTAACATCTTGTTTCCCAGCCTGTCTCTGATGTTTAAAATGAAATGTATTTTCTCCTCTTCTTCCATAATCTCCAATAAATTAACCTGTCCAAATAACACATACACAGTATAAAACTCTACCTTTGATTTTAATTACATTGCTTATGGTGGCAACTTAGGTAGCCTTGATTCCAGCCATGGCTGTTCCTGGAAACTTGGATACTCTTAAACTGCTAAGAAAATCTCAGTGCTTAGATGGATCTAGTTAAGTTGTAGGTTGCTGAACAGATAAACACGTCTCTTTGTACTGACAAATAACTTAAAAACGTAATTTTGCAAATTGAGTGCTGTGTCTGTGGTGATATCATTACTCTTTACAGCACCTACAGACTCACATTGTTGTAAGCTGGAAGAACATAGCTGTAAATGAGGTAGGGTTTATCTATAGATACAATTCCTAAGCATTCAACAGAACTGCAGGAAACAAGATGTTAACTGAGCTGTTGCATAGGTACAGCAAAACTGAGACTATTGAGGCAATGTAATTTCTTGAAGTCCTACCAATCAGCAGTTGAGCTTCACAGACTCACAGAATCATTCAGGTTGGAAAAGACTCTCAGGATCACCAAGTCCAACCGATATCTACTCTACAAGGTTCACCCTAAACCCTATCCCCAAATACCACATCCAAACAACTTTTAAACACATCCAGAGTTGGTGACTCAAGCACCTCCCTGGGCAGCTCATTCCAATGCCTGACCACTCTTTCTGTGAAAAAATGTTTCCCAGTGTCCAGTCTAAACCTGCCCAGTGGCAGCTTGAGGCCATTCCCTCTTGTTCTATCACTAATTACCTGTGAGAAGAGACCAGCATCAACCTGTCCACAACATCCTTTCAGGTAGCTTTAGACATTAATGAGGTCTCCTCTCAGCCTCCTCTTTTTCAAACAGCCCCAGCTCCTTCAGTTGCTCCTCATAAGATTGTATCTCTTATGACTGGCTTGGTCTAACCAAAACAGCTTATTAGCAGAAACACTTTGCTCAGTAACCTAGTGCTAGGGAGATGCTATATGGGCTTCATATTTCATGACTGTAAAGCTTTTATATATATATTTATATTTATATTTATGTATGCATGTATGTATGTGTATATATACATACATACTACTATACTTTAGTAGCAGCTCTTTGCATTAAAATAGAAAAAAAAATGCTAAAATAGTGGGTTGTGACAGAACATGAAATGTAACCATTGCAGAGGATCCTCTCCAGGCAGAGTGGCTTAGCCACCCTGCTGCAAGATCCCTTAGACCAGAGTATGGAGGTATTTGGCTACTGTGATAGCAGATAAGGATGTTTCCAACCCATACTGCCACTGCTGGGAGGGAACAGGATTAAAATGAGTGGAAAATGGAGAAGACTTTTGATATTTCAAATTGAGATTGCCAAAGAAAAAATAATCCTTATGTTGACTGTGGGCAGTGTATCATCACACTAGTAGATGGCAGGCAGATTTTAAAGATGTGTTTTAGTATGGCCACATATATCAGACAATATTATGTGTTACAGTTAGTGCACACAGAGCAAATGAGTTATTGAGACCCTAACAAAGCAAGACGCTTGTTGACATAGGCAAAAATCAAAGTGTATCTGAAGGTGCTGTTACTCCACTTGCACATCCTCATGCCTTTGTGCACGCAATTTAGAAGCAAGAAGCATAAACATAACTTTGGAGGAATTGTTTTTCAAGTAATCTGGAGCTTTTGGATTTCTGAAAATCAGGCTTTTAGCAATGTGGGATCCTTTCCATGCAGCCTTCTGGAAAGTTCATTCTTCTTAACCTAAATACCACAGCAGCAGCCAATGCCTTATGGATATGCATGAGAGCCCTTCTGTGTCTTTCTCCTCCTCACAGTTTGTCATTTTTGGACTTGGACTGTGCAGCCTGCTCTTGCCTGACTCCTCAGTGTGATATTTCCCCCTATGCCTAATCTTTCCAGAATCAGACTACAGAAACCAAAAAAGTATCTCTTTTTTTTTGGAGGGGGTAGGAAAGGTTGGTGACAAGGAGAATGTTCTCCACAAAGTCCAGCCTCTGTTCTTGGAGTTCCTCTGGTTTCTTTTAAGTAGAGCTGTCATCAACACTTGCTAGGTTACAGCATCCTAAAGACTCACATAGTGAGTTGTCAGAGATGTTTTCTATACATCATGCAAAGACAGAAGCACACTGCTTGCCATGCTGGTGCACCCCTTCTTGCACACACCTAAATACCTATGGGTACATGCACAAAATTCACCAGAATGTGTAGCAGTGAAGGCAATTCCTGTATAATGTTCTTTTTGAAGCAGATAAAAATATATGAACTGGTACATGGAGAGATGGCAGCATATGCCCACACCTGTTAAGTAAGTGGGAAGTAGTGTCATCTAGTGGTTAACTCAGAGCTAAATGGGACAGGAGCTGGAACTTCTAATCCTCGTTTTGCTGTACTGTGAAACCCTGAGGAATTGAGATGTTATTTATTGCATCTCATCGATTCGGCTAGAAAACAGGAAGGAAACTAAAGCCAGCTGGAGAACCACAAAACTGAAATATCAGAAATACATAAACTAAGGTAGCAGAAATATGGACATTTTCTGGGTTTGCATCACTTCCCAGCCAATGTGCCCTCTGGTGATGCTGATTTCTTGGTAGCATGCTATAGACCTTCTGCCCAGCACCTTCCGTACAATACAGGTTGGTAACTCCTATGGCAGGATGCTGGCACACTACCATATAAGGAGGTAGATCAATTTACTGTCAAAACTTAGAGTAACTGAAATTCATTCAGCTTCCAAAAAGGTAAGACTAGATGAGTCTTTCTACATGTAGTAATTCCTCATAAGACAGAACTAACTTGCTAAAAGCTGATTCTTATTCTTTCCTCTTCTGACAACATGATTGTTAGAAATGATATCTCTTAATATAAAAGCTAACTTATACCTGGATGGAACACTACTGGTGTTATTATTTGCTATGCAATCTTAATTAGCTTCCCCCATTACAGTTTCATCAATTAAAACAAAAGAACTAGGGCTAAGAAATGAAGAGCTAACTGTATTAGAAAGGAGCAGTTGCAAACAGGACTCTTCCAGCTGCCCTCACTAACAGGCAGCTCTAAAATAACAGTGATACATGTCTTAAGTTTCTGCTAACAAAGCTGATTTCTGACCAGAAGGCTAAAGTATTCTTTTTCATCTATTAAGCCCTGAAAGTGACAGTTCTTCTTCATATCCCTAATATTTCCTTTTCAGCTCACCGAGGCCAAAATGTCATCTTTTCTTGTAAAACAAAAAATCAAAGCCAAATGGTTAAAATGCAAAGTTTTGGTTAAACAAACAGTCAGTATTTCAGTGGTTTTATCTACAGCCTGCAGAGCAACTAAACAAAGCCAAGATATTGTCCATCTCTTTGACAGACAAAGAGCCTCAGAGGTCCAGAATGACATGCCCGGGGCTGGCACGTGATTAGAGTAATTAAATTAAATAGCAGGAAACATGTTTTCCATATGCCATTGCCTGGCCACACACAAACTGTAACAGTAAATCTTTTATATTACATTGGATCAGGGGAACATATAACCATTTAAAAAATGCATGATGCCCACAAAAACCAAGTTAAAGGGAATACAGTACCATACTCACCAGGCTCCCTGGCTTTGGTCATTGGCCTCAAATGCCTGACAAGTTCATTCCTTCTTTCCTTTATTTATTTATTAAAGCTGCAGCTCAAAAGTGCCCTGAGCACGTGAACATTGGGGAGGCATTACTGGGTTTGTAGTGCTGATGCTCCAAGATTTTCAGGAGATGACATAGAGGAACATTTCCTGTTAGTGATAAAATCTGAAGACTGCAAAATGCTCTTAGTAAGGTGAGAAGAATTAAAGGAGAACCATCCCAGCACACGAAAACCTGTCTAGGAAAGTAAATTTAAAAAAATGTATCTTGCTGGTTCTCTGGTGAAATATAAGCTGGATAATTTCATAAGCATTTTTGATATTCCATCTTCACTTCATCTATCTTCTTGACCCAGAGTGCTCAGATAAGAAACAACAAAAACTTCAGTGTTTCCACATTCAAGTCCAGCACTGGACTGTGCTGCTAAGTTTAATAATGGATTCAATTCAGTGAAGTTAAAGTACAAGCCTCCAGCTGGAAAAATAAATGTCCATTTATCTTCAGAAAGCAGCAGAACAAAGACGATAAAACATTGATACGCTTGGCCCAATCTTCAGCAAGTATTTTAGTCTCATTATTATTTAGTTATTTGGGATTTCTCAAGCTATTGAAGGAACATTCAAGGTGTAGTCAGAGAATTAGGAACTGGGAATTCTACTGCTTTGAATGCTTTCTTTGCATTCAAGCAAAACTTGTATTTAGAAGGGAATCCAAAATAATTAAAGGAGACAACAGGAAAGTGAAAGCCAATGACTCGTGTTGGTAGCAGCTGGCAGAGCACTTCTGGGTTTTTCAAACATTTCTTCACCAGTCTGAACTCTTCTCTTCCCTGAAAGGTTCAGGGCATTTCAACTTAAATTATTTATCCTCAGTTTTCTATAAAACAGGTTAAAATTAACAGTTAAAAGGCAAAGCAGTTAATCTCTCATTACCATCTTGTCTTCTTTGCAGTAGGTAGAAATCTGGAGGCCTCAGGAGGAGATGAGCTGCTCTCAAAGCCTAGAAGGGCTCTCAAGCCCAACTATAAACCATCCTGTAAGATGTTTATGACTGCTGCTTCACTTTCTCTGCCCTCCCTCACCATTATGTCCCACAGCAGTGCCAGAGACAGGATGCCTCTCCATCCACTCCTGGTGCCTGCCTGGCACTGTCACTTCCCTGCCAGAAGCCAAGGCCACCATGGGGTGGCCAAGCACTGTGTGTGAAGCAGATGTCACTAAGGGCTCATGGCCCTTCCCACTGGCTTCTCTTATCCCTTCTGATCTTCACAAATGGGTCAAATTTGGACAGCTTGGCTGAGGGGCTAGTACACTAGGGAATATCTGCAGGATGGCCAGAGGAGGGAGAAGAGGCTAAGGAAGTTTCTGCTGAGGAGTTATTTGCTGAATGGAAGAAACACTGTGCTAGCTTTGGGCATAACTGTTCTGACTTTACAAAGTCTGTTCTTGGAAAGCAGCTCTACCTTTCCAGCTTCAGTGGCACAGAGACTTAGCCTATGCAGAGAACTTGGTAGCAATTCTTTGTCCTCCTAATGAATGCTGTCAGGTACTCAGACCTATAAAAGCATGTGAGATGCAGTCCAGTGGCTTCTGACAATGTGCAAGTAATTCAGTTTTGCACTTAGCAATGTCCTTGGTGAATTACTCAGACCAAAGGATGCCAGCAGTTTTGGTTTTCCTATCTTGTTTCCTATTCCTTCTTTCAAAGTCCTGCTATAAGCCTTTAGGACCTCCCTCAGCACAGTGCTTCTCAGAAGCTACACAGCAGCAGCAGTGGCTGGTAGTTGCTCTTCCATGACACAACAGCTCTGTAAGAGTGACCTGTGAAGAAGGCAATAGCTGAGGAGTGGATCCATTGTTGGTAGGAATCAAACTGTGAGACAGTATTTTACAGATTCTCATTTGGCATGGAATATCTTGGCTGTGTAGTCAGCTGCAGGACTTGAATCTCCTTGTTTTGTTAGGATCAAGCTCAGTTCAGTGGATGAGCTTTGTAACACAGAACAGCAATGTTTGTATTGATCCTTCTTGACATAAGGTATTGTTATTTTCCAGGATTCTGCAGCTTGAACAGTGGGATTGTATCTCTCCTTTCCAATTTGCCAAATCCTCTTCCATTTCCAAGACCCCCAACTGTAGAATCTTTTTTTCTTTCCCACTTTCTAATACTTAGCTTACATATTAAAGCAGAAGAAAGCACTAAATGAATACTACCTTGATCTGCATCGAACATTAAGTGCCCTGTCTTGTGATTTCCTTAATTACTAGCTGAAGTAACTATGCAGAAGAGCAGGCAGGCACAGTACAGTTGATCCTAGAAAAAAAGATGTAAACAGATTCCAAAAGAATTTCTTTGCCAACCTACCTAATCCATTTTAAGCACCTGTCTATAAGTTAGTATTCAGCCTTTTGCAATGCTACCTTTCACCTACAACGTGCAGGTGGCCATGACAGTAAGAAAGAGAAGCAAACACTGACTCCATTCTGTCATTGACCAGCTAAAAGTTCACAGTATCCTTTCAGGCTTAAATGATCTCTTGAGTCATGGCCTCTAGGCCTCTAGGACTGGGTACTGAAAACCAAACCTATGAATGAAACTGTTCCTCCGTGGTGAGCACATGCAGCTCACTTTTGTGACAGTACTTCACAAACACTGTGTTCATGTGGCTATGGCATCCCACCAGACAGAACCAGCTGCCTCTTCTCTGACTGAATGTAGCTAATATCAATTGATTTCATAGCCTGAAAGCACCTTGGTGGTCAATGGCAAGAAGTCAACCACTTGCCAGTGTGAAAAGGGCAAGGCTTGAGAGTGCAGCTACTGCATTGGTCACAGAGCTGGACCCAGCTGAAACTGGGAATAAGCACAGGCTTTCAGCCAACTGCAAAACACCCCCTGGGCAGCTCACCCCCGATGTAACTTCTTACCAATTTAGAGATTCCTGCACAAAAGCAGAACTTGACAATGAAACTGAGTTAATGTGCTCTGAGTCCTTCACTAGAAGTGAGAGGGAAGGGGCTAGGGAGGCAAACAAAAGCACTGCTTCTTTTACAGGAGGCTCCACACTGCTAGTGGCATGTCATAGCACCTGACTGGAAAGCAGTCATCTGAAATGCAGCTTCTTGGGAAGGAAAACACAGAGAAGTAGCAGTCCCCATGCTTAGTCTCTTTCTGTGGGAAAGAATAATTTTTTGTGCTGGTCCTGTGCTCCCTGTTTGTGTTCTCAGAGTCTGAATGAAAAAACTTGCTTACATAGGAGAGGCCTAATTACCTGTAGAAAAGGCCAGAGCAGAATTATTGAAGCCAGCTGTCCCTGGGCTGAGCCTGTGCTGATGGCACCTGCATTGAGCACTACAATTTCTATTTTTCTAACAGAAACACTAAGGGAGAAGCTTTGAGGCTTCTGTATAAAGTCAGTAGCTTCAGAAAACTGAAATCTCTGCAGAAACTGACAAGAAACTGTGACAAGAGACCTGGATAAATGTAGGTAAATGGTGAGAACCAGCAAGTTTTAGAAAAATAGAAAGATGTCAAAGAATATGCTACTGGACTTGGGAACCTTTGATGCCTTAAGACAAGGTGTCAAAACAGGTGAGAAATGAGGGAAACCTGATCACCACCTGTCCCTCTGTGCAGTCTGGCAGCTGAGTGATGGAGCTGTGTTCTCTAACATGTGGTAACTCTTCAACTTGTATGCTCAGCACAGGAAGCTCTAGGACAGCAAGCCTCAGAAGCAGCTGGCCTTGGGAGCTATCATTCTATGCACAGGAGGAGAGTGTTTCCCAACAGCACTTCTGCCCTGTGCTCCTTTAATAGTAGAGATCTGCTCTAGAAATCTGCAAGCTGCCACCTAAAAACTATCACAGTGCCATGCTCAATGGGAGCAAAAGGAAGACTAAGGGAAAAACTGGAGACTGAATGCTCCATTCTTCAGGAGTTGCTTTACAGGGAACCTGGGCAAAGCCTTCTCAAGCCCTTGCCATGGTTCTGTTGCTGCCATTTCATAGCTGTAATTTTCACAAGACTGTTTGCTGAGGAAGTACAGGCAGTATGAACAGAAAGACCTCCTTGCTCTCCTGGGGATCCAAAGGTCACAGGCCAGAATATGAGAGGAGACAGATTATGCACTGCTTTCTGCATCACAGCACCTATGTCTCAAAGGTAGTCAGAGCAAGCTGCTCTTCAAGGCCATTAAACAACAGAGCTTTATGAAGATTTAGCCAGCAGTACACCGAGACATGCATTTTCACTCTCATATAATAAAGGAAGGAAGAAAATGAAAACTTGTGTCTGACAGACAGAAACATTCAGAGGTTAGAGCAGAATGCTTCTAAAAATGAAGCATTTGAAGAAACAGCTTTCCAAGAACACATAATCCTCGTCAATGACAGTAAAAATGAAAGCCTGTGCTGTCTGAAACAGGAAATGATAAATTGCCCAGTGATATGAAAGCAGTATCATCTGATTGTCAAAATGTGAAGTGATAATTACTGAGATCTGGACTTACAGACTTTTTATTCCTGCTAGTTGATGAATTAATCCTGCCCCAGCTCTCTCCTTATGTGCTGCTTTCTCTGACAAAAAGGAGCAGTAACAAAAATCATAGAATCATAGAACCATCAGGGCTGGAAGGGATCTCAAAGATCATCTAGCTCCAACCTCTGGAGCCATGGGCAGGGACACCTCACACTAGATCAGGTTGCTAACTAAATATCGAGATGCTAACTTGTAAGTATCTGAGGAAAGAATAGAAGCATTAAAAAAAAAGTCTTGCACCAAAAAAAATAGAAGCATTATCAACATTATTCTGTGAAGGTGTCAGTGAAATGAAGTAATTTTATGTTGCAATGCCACATGGTTGGTCAGAAATTAACTTCTTCATTTAATTATGTGATAAAGTAAGTCTTATTGCCTTCTGTCTAAGGTGGAAGTTTCCAATTAAACACACAAGTAACAATTTCCTCGGTGATCATCAAGAAAGTAGATCTGATATTTTCCTAGAAAAAGAAGTTACCATTTCCAACTCAAACTGGGAAAGAATAATTGTAATTATCCTCATTATTATGCACTTTGACATAAAACTGGCATAAAAAACAACTCTACATGTAGCATAACTTGTGAAGTCCGCAGTTAGAAACTTGCTAGAGATGGACAGGCCCTTAAGAGTAATGATGATGGAAAGCTGGATAAATATTCAGATGGGGCCTCTACTTATGTAGATGAATGAAAACTTTTCACACAATTAATCTAATTATACAGCCTTCAGCCCCCTCACTCCATCCTGACAGTTCATGGCTCAGAGTTTGATCCCAGAAATCACAGACAGCATCAGCTTGTCTTAGGGGCTGTACTGCAACCGTGCATCCACACACCGGGAAGGGCAGAAATGTACAGGATTAGTTCACCAAAAAAGGTGAAGTGAGCTACAGCTGTGGTTGCAATCTTATTTAGGAAGGAGGAGAGGTGATGGCTGGTTTATTTGGAAGTCTGACAGTGTTCAAAACTTGCATTTCCATTTATCCTGCTCAAAAATGTTGTAAGATACTATCATCCTGAAAGGACCAAGTGTGCAGAGGGGCACACTTTTAACAGCAGTATCCTCCAACCAACCTCCTTACATTTCAGGGCTACATACTGCTAAAAGTCAACACTGTTACTTCAAGGCAACTATGGAAAGTCAAGTAAAACAAATGCACCAAAGGCTCCACAGCCAGATTCAAAACACCTCATTTGATCAGCTACTTAAGGCAGTGAATCATTTATAAGTATCTGGTCTGTCAAAATAGCTCTAAAGACTAAGGCCCCCACGCAGTCATCACAGAGAATTAGACATTGCTGAATGATTTCAAGTTACTAAGCTAGTACTCTTAAATTTCGCTGCTGCTGAAATAACCCTTGGGGGTCTCCAATAGCTGCCTCTGCCCACAGGTAGCCAGGGAGGTTGTCCTGTATGAGCTAGATGAGTTATGGGGCCAGAATCAAAATAAGCAAGGGGAGTGTGACGCCTGAGCTCAGTAAATGGGCACCAGAAACCAGGACATGCCTAAAGCACATCCCTTCCCAGTCCTATTGTGTGTGTGTGAGTGAGCATAGCAAAGAAACTCAGCTTTCTGCTGCCTATGCAGTTTGAGCCAATTGTGGTTTTTTGCCTTTAAATCTAATTCCAAATTAGGCTGAATTAGAAGAGACCAAAACAAAATACAAATGCAAAGCATGAAGTCTATCAACTGCCATGTACAAGCAGTAAAGTTCTACACAAACAACTGTGACTATTGCTTTAGTGCACAGAAGATAATTTCATTCTTCTGTTTGCCTGAACAACAATTCAGCATATGATGTTCTGAGCTCTAGTCCTCCACTGAGAAATGAGGTACAGAAGCCCCTCTACCACCCAGATGATGGGAACTGCATAAGGAAATCAGAAACTAAACAAATAAATGAAAAGCAAACAAACATTTCTTAAGTGGATAAGTAGGACATGCTGCTAGGGGAACAGAGTACAATAAAGAAATTAACTTGGCTTAGCTAATTTTGGCTGCAAATTGTGAAGTGCTCATATAGGGGAGAAATAAGTAAACAATTTTAGATTGGTGCTTGGGACTAATGTTTATAGATTTTTTTTTACCTCAGAATGCCAGTGAAGATAAAAACAGGGTAGAGTTGGCTTAAGTAACATGGAGTAAATTGTAGCAATCCTGATGATAATGAAGATGGAATGAAGATAGTGCATGAATGAAGTGCTGAATAGAAAGGATGAGTGGTGGCAGTGCCTGGAGTGCTCCTGCTTTGCAGAACCATTCCGCTTTGAAACCTATTTTGTTAATGCTAGAAGATGAAAAAAAGGCTAATGTTACAGTATTTACATTCCAGTAATGTGTCTCTCTCTTGGGTATGTAAATATTATAAAGCATTTGATACTAATTACTTCTAAATTGGCAGCTATACTGACTTCAGTTTTTGGGACAAGAAGACACAATAAACACCTGAAAAAAACCAAGGAGGGGGGATGCACATCATTCCTGGAAAAAGGTAAGGCTTGTGAAGTCCATTACATGATGATTATTTTCTTCATTATGGATGCTTTGATGCACAAAGAATTTAGAAAGAAAAAAAAATAATAATCTAGGTGAAGCCTCCACAACAGGAATGTCGTAAATCAAAAAACATTTCTGGCTCCCGTTCCAATTCTGGCATGGGCATTTAAACAAAAGGCATCCTAATAAAATCCCTGCTGAAAGCATGATTTACTTAGAGACACGAGAGTCTAAATACATAATAAACAGGCAAGCACTATAATGCTGCACTGTTAATGTGAGTTCTAAGCTTTCCTAAGTTAAAACTTGACTTTTAAAGCCATTTCTTTTCTGGATGTATTACTGAGGAAACATTACCTGGCTGCGTGTAAGTGAAAATAACTCAATTTGATATATGGAAGCATTTATTCTTATATAATAAGTACATTGTTGTATTTTTATTTCAAATAGAAGAATCAAACCTGTTAAAAGCCTTTGCAATTTAAGGGAACAGTTAAGAGGTAGAATACAGCAGGTTTCTAAACTCTTTTGTACTGCAGCAACAGGGATTGCTATGCAGCACAAATGGTTTCTCTCTGTAGATCTGAAGGTCTAGAAAATGTGACAAAGCTCCCATCCTCATGGAAGTGCCCAGATGTTTTTCTAAAGGAGTTTGCTGTCTCCTGCAACTGCTTTGATGCCTGCAAAGTTTGTGGATTCCCTCCTCCCCGGTGTACTTACAGGTGGACCTTAGTTTTGCAGAGGTCTTGAGGAATATCAGATCTCGGTATGAACTCAGTTTCAGATTAGCATCTTTGGGCTTCTAGGCAGGTTTTGGAAACATCATGGAAATTATTTTGGTTCACCTGAATTTTGGGTAACTAGGAGCTAGGACCTGAGATTCACCTTTACCTGTCCTGCATGGTACAATACATGATCACGTGTTGAAGACAGATGCCACGATGGGAGAATGAGCATGCACCAATACTTTTCCACATTCACTAAAACTTATAATGGCTGATGTAGGATAAAACAAGAGACTGGGGGAAAAAAAAAAAAAAAAAAAAAAAAGGAAGAGACTTTGTGTAATTATTGTAAAGATAGAGTAATAAAAACCTTGCTCCTAAAAGCTTGAATCGTTTCGACAACGTGTAGCAAACATATTTGGTTATACAAAGTGGAAGCACGACTAAGTTATCAAATTTACACAAAGTCAGATATCTGAAAGGGGATCTTTTAAAAAAAAACTTTATTTGAGAAAGGAAGAGACTTATATCAGAAGGCAAAAAAAGGGAACATACAAACAGAATATATTTACAACACAAAACAAGAGATCACCTCTGAGGGTGTAAATTATAATAAATACAGTAGATTTAAAATGTAAGAGACAATAATCAATTAGAAATGTGGTTGTTTAAACCCAGTTTTCCTTTTCACTGGTTCCAGGTAGTTTCTCTAGTTTGATTTTATCCAAATTTGAAAGATTCTGAAATTAAAATCTGCTAATGTATTGGGGATGTCTCACCTGAACCACATTATAGAAATAGCTTTTGCCTTTTGTGGATAAGTGTCTTTGAAATGATATTGTACAAATGTCTTTTGCAAGTTTCTCCCATCCCCCCCCTCCCCCCAAATATGTATTTTAAAAGATGCACTATCCCTTTTTGATGAGGCTGAAGTTGGATTTCGAAAGAAAATGAATTACACATAGTGGGAAAGAAATAATTTCATTTTTATATGGAATTCACTTCACTTTTTGAATGTGACTTTTTTTTTTTCATCCAAGATGGAGAAAGGTTTTTGTTCAAATACAAAGCACACACAAAAATCACCTGTGTTTTTCTCAAATAATAAATCTTTCCTATCTAAAGAGGCTTTTCATAGGAACAGCAACTACTTAGTCATTTGTTTGGAGACCTTCTAGGAAAAAGGATAATGTATCTTTAGAAGTTGCAACATTTTAGAAGAGATTTAGTTGTATTAGAGCATAATGTAAACAACACATACTAATAACATTTTAGAACAATTTCTACATTTGGCAAAACAGCTATCTCTTTTGAAACAGGATACTGCACCTTAAAATACCTCAGCTTTAGAAATATAAATATTTTTAATAGAAAAAAAAAACCAAAACCCAAAACAAAAATCCTGACAAGGATTCCAGGTCAGTTTGGGATTATCCATATTAAAGGGGATCTTAATACAATGAATCTTTAACTAGCTTAACAAAAGTAAACCTATAAAACAAGGTAAACATATCAAAAGGGAATATGAAGGAAATGTTTCACTGGAAAGCTTCCTTAACAATTTCCCTGCTCGCTTTGTTATTTTCTTTGACAATAAATCAATTCATAGAGTGCCTTTAAAAACAGAGGGAGCGCTGCCCCGTCCCTCCGTCCCCCACCCCCTGCCCTGCATTCCTCAGCACATGAATCACTTGGGCTTCCTGTTTCCATAAGGCATTTCCTGCCCCCCCTCCCAAAATCACTTTCCTGCAGGAGAACAGCGGGGACCTGACAAAGTATGGACTTAAACAAACAGGGCCTTGCGCTGCATCCAGCCTTGCCCTGCCCGGGCTGGCAGCCGGGCTGGCTGCACACACGCACTGTGCTCTTCAGCTGACAACCTGAGCCATCCTTAGGCCGAGCTGGCGTTCTGTGCACAACCCTTATTGTAGTAGTTGTCCATGAGACCTAGCAGTAAAGGTTATGTGCTACTGTATGGGCAGTCTGTAGTTAAAAACACCCAAGTGATTGGCTATCAGCTGGTAATAGCTCTGCGCTTGTCCTGCAATGTCCTAACAACTGATTGGAACCTAATGCTGCTTTTAAGGATGTCTCTGCAGACAGTATCATCAAATAAGACAGAATGAAAAATTAACTAAGCAGTGCAAAAGAGAAAACAAATGCAGTATTTAAACAGTGCCTTCCCTTGCCTCTTTACATCCACCTTGTAGTCTTCTCTAAATTATATTTCATACACCAGCTGGGGACCACTGATATAGCAGTCAGTACCTGTCTACCGGGGAAAAAATACCCTACCCTTAACAGTGTTCAGGACTACAGTATGATACAGTATATACAGACAGCTGAAAGCAAAAGTCAGAGGATTCAAAATTAGAGAAGAATGTTTCATCAATCAGGTCTGGAAACTAATTCCAGCAATTGCTGATCTCAACAAGCTAGGTGATAGGAGCTCTCTTTCACTAGAACTAAGCAATGTAATGTAATCCTGGGCTAATACAAAGTCTATCGGCTACTACGCAAAAAAATATGTAGAATAACTGACTGCAACAGGTATTTTCTCAATTAGTGGCCATAAGGATGAGCTTTGCTATGTTTTCAAGTGTGCATACAACACTTCTGCCTTTGTTAGATTCTTTGAACAGTAAAATCAGGATTTGCTAGATCAGTGAATCAAACCATGACTGCTTATCAAAGCCTTGAAAACGCATGTGATGTTCAGATAATAACCTTAATTACAAACCCTGGAGCTAAATCTTTGCCTATTACCTGTTGCATAAAAGCAGCTTGCTCCCCAGATTCCATTTGCTGGGTTTGAACATCCTCATCACTGTCCGGTGGCTCCTCTTTGACTTTCACAGCCCCCACCTGCTGTCCTATTCTGTCATCCACACCAGCACTGCTGCTCTCAGCCCTAACGCTGGCACCGCTGGCGGGAACTCGCTCTTCCTGCATCGAGTGATCTCCATGAAGCTCTTCTTCAGCTTCCTCCAGGTGACTGTCAGGCTGCTTGAGCTGCTCAATGGACTTAGAGAGCATCTGAAAAGAGGAGGAGGGGAACAGTTATTGACTCCTTTCACTGATGGCAAACACCGAGAAGTATTAGATTTGCACTGATAAAATTAAAGCCTCCGCAGCAAAACCAGGGAGCTATGCACTGCTAAAATATTAATGCATGGGAACTATGCACTGCTAAAATATTAATGCACAGGGATAAAAGTACCAAAGCTCCTAAGCAAAAGGCCACTTGTTACTGTAGAGTAGAAAATACCTACACAGAAATACTAAACTGAAAGCAAGGCAGAATAATGAAAACATTATGTATCTGTTACTCTTTTAGAGCTCTTAATCAAGAGATGTTAGTCTGCCTTCAGACTCCTCAAACAGAAGTGCAGATCTTTGTTTAATTATATTACAGTTTGTTTCCCACAAAGCAAAATAGTAGAAGAACTCTAAGAAATAAGGAAATTACCAATCTGTTTAACATTTTGCTGCAGTTGGGGAATACTCACAGAAGCTTCTCTATCAATTAAAGTAGAAAGGCACTAAAAGTTGGCAAAGGAGCAGTGACAAAGAGCTGCTGTCAATCACCTCACCCGTGGCACTGGAAAGACCACAGCTTTTGTCATGCACGGGACAGGCATTCCAGTTTCAGCAGTAATGATGTAACACAGTTACCCAGACAACACTGATCTTAACACTATTAACTGCTATTGTAAAGCTCTGCTGAGCTGCCAGATGCCTGAGTGTTGCAATCGAGTACATGTTTTACTATTTAAGATGCAGCAAATGTATACTAAAACAATCCAAACAGAATCCAAAAAGCCAAACCTGAAAAAAAATATTCCTCTCTTTGTTGAAAGAGGCACAAATCAGAGGTGAGAAAGCATCTGCAGAGTCAAGTGAGTAATTATCGTTTATTCAACTGGCCCACCTGATTCCAAGCAAATACTGATTTGTATCAGCAAGGTCAAATATACTGAAGGGGGAAAGCCACCCACCCCCCCCCACACACACCTTTTACCATTCATTATCTTACATACTTTCCTCTTCCTGTCTGCCTCCCCCCAACTCCCAGATCTTTCCAACTGAGTTTTAGCTAGTACTGTATGCTGAGTCATTAGATGGTTTCAGTATAGCTATTTTGGTCACAAAACATGGGCCCATCTAGCTTCATTCTGCTTGCTAATGCCTGCAGAAAAATGCCACCCTAGTGAAGGGCAGAGCTGTCGTATCAACTATGGTCAAGAAGCTACAGCTGGCTTCAGGAACTCCCACAATGTCAACAAAAAGAGTTGCAAGATCTGTCTGTGTAGTTCCAGTTGATGCTTTGTCATATATGCCTCACATCAATGCAGAAACAAATCCCACAGTGGAACTTTACAGGCTTTGGCCACCTTTAGTTTTGGAGTGTAATGGGAGTTTAATGGTTTACTAAAAGGAAACAAATAAACAAATAAAAATATTAATCCCCTTTCATTATTAACTTGCAGATTGCAACATGTGTCTCCTGCAAGCTGCAGGTGGTATGCTCTAAACTGGGGAGTCCTTACTGCTGCAAATAATGCAGAGTCTCTTTTTATTAAGCAGCATCTGGAAAATTTCTCAGATCAAACCCATTAATCTTTTCCAGTTGTTTCTCAGGGGGTGATGGTGACCAAGAAGGCACCGAAACCAACCGTGCACATTCAGCCTGGGTACACTCCCCCCAGTTGCTTAGTTACGCATCTGTGGATGAGCCCTCTCCACTCAAGCAAGAAAGGCAGGGCTGGCTGCCTGGCTGCCTGCTAGCAAGCAACTGCAAGCTGAAACATCTGTGTGACAGATAATCATACACAGCCACGAGAGTCACTGATCCATCTGTAAACCATTCCATGTGCCAGTTACTTGACATCAGGTGGGTTATTCTAGAGGGGAAGCCAAGAGAAAATGAGTGCATGTCCACAGCAAAGTTAAGACACATATTTAGCTCATTACTGTTCTTTTTCTTCATGCTTTTTTCACTTTTATGTCAGGCTCTTTCTTCTTCACGCTGCCACTCGTCACAGCTCTGCTGCTGAGCTTTGAGGCAACACATGATAGCCTGCACTGTGTAGTCTCTGCGTGGAACCTTCAAACGCTTCTTGCATGTCATCAGTGGAGTGACACAAGCACACGTAAGGGAGGGGACTGCAGAGACTGTAGTGGTGTTTGTGTGCATTTCAGCTTGCAGTGTTCCTGCTTTGGGGCCTGCTCTCACGCCATGGAAGTCAGCAGGCAATTTGCTCCAGACTGCAGTGACCGAATCATAGAACGGTAAGGTTGGAAGGGACCNGCCCTGCTGCCCACACTGCTCTTGCTGCAGCCCAGGACTCGGTTGCTGTCTGGGCTGCACTCACACTGCAGGCTCATGTTGAGCTTTTCATCAACCCAGACCCCCAGGGCCTTTTCCTCAGGAAAAGTAGCTAAACAACTTAAATTTTCTAAACTGCTGTGAAATTAAAGTCTTTATGTATTTTCACAGTAGTTTTCTTAAAATGCATCTCTATTATCATCTTTACTGCAAGATCTTATTAAAAATATCCGTTACACTGTGACTTAACCAAACCTCAGGCAAGAGGCTATGAGGCACTACAGTCACGTCCCCTCCTATGATGGGTCATGATAAGAATGGGGGGATAGCACAGGGGAGTGAGGCCCAAAATCTAATCCCCATTCCTGCTGCTCAGCCTTCTAAGCCACAGCTGACTGCTTTGTCTGTGTCCCCCCCATACTTTTGCATTTATTAAAGTGTTTCTTTAAAGGCAACTTGGCCTCATCTAATTCCTGTAATTACATTAGTAGAATTACCAGGAGACTGTTCAGCTCACCTAGGTCAGAAACATCTTATTTTATATTACATTCCCTGATAGTACTGTGGAAAATTACCTGTCTGGAGACATGCAAAGACAGCAGTTTATAGGCAATATTTCTGTCTTATCTCTATCTAAAGCTGGATAACATAGCAGAAAATGAGTCCTGAATGAAACACTGCTCAGATCCTTTAACTGTGCAGCTGGATACTTCTCCTTACACTTAATGTTTAAGTTTTTCACTCTAAATCCCTACTTAGTAATTCTTTTTTTTCCCCCCCTAAATTTATCTATAGGTACTTGCAGGACTTTCTCCTTGTTTTAATGTGTATTTTTTTTTATTTTGAAAAAGTGATTGCTTAACCTGAATTTTAATAAGACTACATTTAAAAATAATAATGAAACCATGGTTTATTTCACTAATAAATGGGAGTTGTACAGATTGGTCTTCTTTAACCAGTACACTTTACTGGTATCACTATTCCAACTAAAGGAGTCACTCAAAAAAAATGAGTTTCATACTAATATAACCTGTATTTCTTTTTTCTTTTATTTTCAGGAAATTAAACTGTAAGGGATAGGCATGAGCCAAAGTAAATAGTGGCAGCAGGAGAGGAAGCATTTACAGACATCGACTCCATTCTCTAACTGCAAGAGCCTGACCAAAAAAGACATCAAACACAATCTAAAGTGCTTGCTTGTATATAAAATTGGAAAACTAAGTAGAAATAACCTGGACATGGTAATAGACCATTTTACAGGTCCTTCAGTTGCAGTCCCTGCCTTTGTGTCCTCTTTGTAACAATAAGCTCTTGAAAAATGCAACATTTAAAATAAAACAGCTTTAAAAGGAGACACAGCACAAAATCCTGCAACAGCCACCCTGTGCCTTTCTTCCCTTAATTAATTGCTCATTTTAAGCAACTGCTTGAAACTTGTTAGTTGCTAAGAACTCATGTATAGACTTAGAGAACATACTCTCTTTCATGGAATCACAGAATCATAGAATGCCTTAGGTTGGAAGGGACCTCAGAGATCATCTACACCAACCTCCCCTCCGTGGGCAGGGATGCCTCACAACTAGTCTTGGCTGCTCAAGGCCTTATCCAACCTGGCCTTGAACAACCCCAGGGAGGAGACATTCACAACCTTCCTGGGCAACATGTTCCAGAGTCTCTTTTACTCCTTTTCTCCTATGGTATCAGATTCCTTTGACCAGTTATGTAAGTTGTTAGCTGTACTGCTTCTACTTGGCTCCTGCTTACTGTTATCTCTGTTACTCATATACAACCTTTCCAAGGGACATATTTATCTTTCAAAGTCATTCTTCTACTTTATGGTTTAAATATTAGTTCTCAATAAAGGAGAAATGCTCTGCTCATTTTTCAGTTCCAAACACAATCAACTGTTACTATAGTTTTGTCCAAGTATCCCCTGCTATTAGCAATATTTGAAATGTGCTACCTCTCACCTTCAGAAGGTGCTGGTCAGATGTGTAAGCTGGAAAGCCAAAAAACCTCAGTTGTAGTATGTTTAATGAAACTAGATTAATTTACTCCAGCTGAACCTGATCCAGGCTTCTGTAATTCATTAAATATCATTCAGAGGAGTGAATGATTAATCTGAGGTTAAGTGAATCTTTTCAATATTCCCACTGACAACAAGCATTCTTTCAATTTTTTTCCATCAGTGAGCTGACAGAAACTTCCATCTAATTTTTCATCTACAGAATTTTCACTTCCTGCATTTTTTATCTTTTTCACCTTACAGTCTTGCCCAGTCACTGATTCCCTATATGAAGATGCTTTAAACCAATTAACATCCTGGAATGAAAACTGAAAATCAGGTAATCTTGATCTATGCTTTAACATTACCCATACTGCTCCCACACTTTACTGTGCACTACCAACTGCCCCATTATTTCAGTCTTCACTACTCCAATCCAGAGGAGGATTTTACCATTGAAACCAGACTGTCAAAATGCTACAAATACATTACTTTAAGAACAAATGGAGGGTTCCCACACCGATGAAAGAAAAATTTTCTGCATCCCATTGATGACAATGCTAGTTTAGCTTCAAGAGAGACCAGGTCTTTACTGATCATAAGTAACAAAAGCTTAACCTTTAAAGAGAGGGCTTTGTTCACTTATTCTTCACATTATGATTTCTGAGATTTTCTTGAACACAGACCTCTGCTAGGGGCTTTGCACTTACATTAGTTACATTAGCTACATCAAAACCGTTCTTTTTCTCCTGCATGTGACAGGGTCAAAGCTTTCTGGGTACAGATACGCAAATAAAATCATGATTTTTAGGTTTTTGTTGTGGTAGTGGTCTTTTGCAATAATTTTAAATGGGGCTTTCAGACTTTGGACTCCCTTTCTGGAGCAGAGTGAAGATCTGCAAGTGGTGATCAAAGGGCCTTATGAGGAAATAAGCTGTCATTTGGACAGAAGTATATTAAAGCTGACAACGGCCAAGTCAATCTTCTCTAAGACAAGCAGAGTTCAGGTTACTTCACATTTGTTATTATTTTTTTCCCCAGAAAACTGGGAGAAGGGTTTCTACCAACTTTTGGATGGGATGTCAACATTTGCAGAATGTTTTCAGAAGGTCAGCATACTAGATCCCTCAGGTATAAATGTCAGACTTCAGTGGAGACGTATACCATTTCCCACATCAAAAGCTTGGCATCTGACAGCTGACCAGAAATAATCCATAGGGGATCTTCTCTTTGTTATTAAGGACAGAGGCACACCTCTTGGCAATGATTTGTTTCTTTTTAGAATGGAAATGATCCAGGGGAATTCTTTACCTCTGACCTATGTTAGCTTTTGCTTGTTATCACCCTCACAGCGGCACTGGCTTGCTGCTGAAGCATATTCTTTGCTCAAAGAAAAGAAATGGCTTTTTAATATAAGATAAATACAAGATCAATGGGGTGGGGAGAAACTTGGTCGCTTCCTCTTTTTGTTGCTACAGCAAGATCCACCTATGTCTGCCAAAACCAGTTTTCAGGGAGTGCTGACACATGCCATATCAGCTCAGTTCAGGGCAAACATTCAAATACTGGGTTCAGTTGAAACATATTAAAGCCTTCAGTGGCTGAAGTCCTAAACAGAAGGAACAAAAGGCAAGAGAACTTGAAAACAGAAAGAAGATACTAATTTTTTTCTAAGTTCTTGATAATTGGCTTGTCAGCTTAAAACAGTTCTGGTCTCACTTACTAAAACTTTTAAGAGAATGAGTACTTCTTACAAAAAAAACCTCTACTTCTTCCATGACTGAAGAGGAGGGAGTTATACCTCTGTGCAGATTTCATTATTACTGTCTGTGATGAGAAGAGAAAGGGACAGAACAATGAAAACTAACAAGTGTATGAATTCATTTGATACGTGCCCAAATTGCCCCAAGAAATGAGAAGACACTGGGTTGCTTTGCTACATGGTCTAGAGTATCTGCTGCTTTGAGGTTCAAATAACTCTGCTTTGCAGAGTGGAATTCCTATTGTAAAGCTCTACAAATTATATAATGAACAAACAATTTCAAATGCAAACAGAGGCAAGTTTTAAGTTTGAACAAAATATCTTCCACGGTGACTGCAGAGTTCAAAAACCTTATGTAGGTATGAACACAAGTGTTCAATCTACACCTTTAAGGTAAAGGGTTAAAGAATAGAGTTAAAAAGTCAGTACTTAAAAGCCACTCAGTGACGTGGTCTTTTCTTGCTTTCTTGTCCATAAGCTATCCTTAAATTTCAGATTTTAAAAGTCAGGTTGTCAGTATGAAAGAAAGCCCCCCTGGCTTTCTGTATACTTGTAGAATACAGAGGAATGATTAAAGCACTGACATTTTTCAGGACTGTTCACCAGGATGGCTATTCTGAGAATGGTGCTGTAGAAGAACCTAGATGCTGCAAACTGTGAAGTCTGATAAACCACTTGCATCCTCAGATAACCCACTGCTTCTGTGGCTGCAGCATGATCCTATTCCTCCTTAGGTGTTGCCTGCTTTGATGAGTTACTCTGCCCCTGGTGAAGGCCAGCTACTCTGGGACTAGAGAGAAAGGAGACTGAGGAGTTATTGGAGCAAAGGAGGTTCAAAGCAGAGAAGGGCCCTAAATTTGTCCTATCTGCATAGTATATAGCCTATACTGTCAGGAATAAAAGCTAGGCTCACTAGGTTTTAAAAGAAGGAATTGCTTTTGTCTCTTTATCACTAACAACCATTTAAGAATGAAAGTATTTCAAGTATGAGAGGACTTTCTACTTCTTTATTCAGCCTAAATATTGTGAGGTCCAATGCATTCCCTGTCCTATGTGACTAGGAACGCAGTGCAAGTTTAATTTTCACACTCAGGACAAAAGTACCTGTATGGCACAGCACATAGCCCCAGATGCTATGGCAGAATTTGTGTCAATAAGCATATGATCTAACAACAATATGTCAGGGGGCTTCTTTTTGTTGTAAGGAATGCATGAAGCGATCAGTTTATAGTGGATACCTGCAAACAGCACAAGGACTCAGTACTTTGCCAGTAAAAAAATCTTTGCAGACAATTGAGGGCAGGTGAAATATTTTCAAAACCTGAGGCTATGAGATCTACATATGCCATCTTGATTAAACATATGGAATGCATACTCAAAGAAAAGCCAACTGGAGTCCTAGTTGAGTAATCAAAACACCCAAGCTGAGAGGGGTTAACATGCAAGGATCAGCTCCGAACTTTGAAGTTTTCTGGTCCTCATTTTTCCTAATTAAGACAAGATTTAATAACCAAACCACTGTACAAACTATGTACTTAAAGTCTAGGTTTGTTTCTAATTTTCTTGGGAATTCTTAGTAGATTCCATAGAATCAGTACCCCCTGGGAAGTTCACCCAGTAAGGTGGATTGGTTTTTTAGTTTTATTTTTCTGGGCTCTCATGGCAGTATGCCCACTTTTCACCTTTTCTTCTTCGCCACTGCCACATACATTGATATCAAGTAACCCTCAAACAAAAGAAGACAACTAGAGATTCATGATCTTTGAATTAGAAGAGAAGTTCCAGCAAACAACTTCTGGAAAACTCCATAGTAAGTGCAGAAAAGCCTTCTCCAGATAACATCATTTAATTACTTGCATATCTTTCATTTTAGAGCACGGAATGGCATTGTATTTGTTGCAGAAGCACTGGCTTCTGCTAAATCTATTTAGGTTCTGCTACTCTATTAATGTATGATTCCTTTTCTTTGCCCTCTCTTAGAACAAGGTGCTGCTCTGCAAGGGAAGAGATGCACATTTTAGCTCTGTATCTGATGTTAGCAATAGCACATTCTTCTTTTTTCTCCTTCTATGGTAATTTTATATTGCCCTATAAATAACAAGCATTCATGTTACTAAGTGACTTGCAGTCATTTTGATAAAAGCCAGTTAAAAACACCTCCACATTTTTGTGAAGTTCTTCACAGACACAAAAAAAGAGATAAAATTAATCAGCTGATTAAGTTCAAATGGGTTATATATTTACTAATACTAGTCCACAATGAAAAAGCTTCCAGGCAGCTACATGGAATGATTGCTGAAGCTCAAAAGTGCACATTTAGAAGTTAAATAGAAATCCAGCAATCTTCAAGGCATCTTTAACCATGCAACAGGAAACCACCTGTAACTTAAACCTCTAAGATGCTTTGAACCCTGTGTTGTGGGACTGTATCCTTACTGATGCCAAGAACAACAATTCCTCTTTGTAGGAAGCTGAAAATGAAGGTCTGCACAGATGTATGCACCAACGATATATAAAAAAGATACACATGCAATAATCTGTCTAGTGCCACATGGGTATGTGCCACCAATAGCTTCCTTCCCTTTTCAACCTTTCATGTCTATTGGAAATTCCTTACTTTGGGAACTCACCTTATTCACGTGGATCTGCTGCTGATACTGTTTCTGCTTCTCCAGAAATTGTTGATGTTGCTGCTGGATGACCAGCTGGGCTAAAGTACTCTGAGGAAGAGGAGCTGACTGTGTTCGATTCAGTGGCCTGTGACGAGGCAGTTTGTGGGCAGCTCTTATGCCAGGTGAGACTCTCTCCTTTGCTGCCAAAGGAGACTGTGGATGAAGAGGAACGGCTCCTGCAAAACAGGGACATTTCACTCCTGTGTGAAGGAAACAAACTAATAGTTGTGATAGGAGATAAAGCTTTCAGAGAGAAGAGGGGTGTCTACTGCTGAACTCTGCATCAGCACTGATGCAGCGGGACGTGTACCACGTGCCACGCCACGCTGGGAACTTCAGCAGCTGCAAAAGAATGTGATGAAGTAATCATGTTCTCCTTTCTGTGACCACTGAATTCTTTCAGTCTAACAGACTGGAGCAGAAGTGCTGCTCACTGTGACAGAATCACAAGGATGCTCTCCCTTCCACACACCCCCACCTCTTCCGCTATTCTCAGCAGTTAGGGTGTGTGGCATCTGTATTGTCACATTCAGTTCAATGCAAATACATGACATCATTAAAAACATCTTCTATTATTATTGTGTTGAAGCCTTGATCATTACCAGTCACGAGAAGTTTTTGCTGTCTCATTTGTTCTTTCAGTAACAGATGCTGCAAGAGAGCTTGGTGGCTGCTGTTTGGCTTCCCCTCCAAAGCAACATGAGGATGAGTTGAGGATGGAGGAATGTTCCCTCCGTACTGTCCGGCCAAGGCCACTCCTTGTCTGAGCGACTGGGTGTCCCCCTTCTGCTTTTCTTTAAGTGATGATGAAGCCTGCCAAAGAACAATGGCACTGGTAACTGTATCTCCATTTGATTAGATGATCTTATATAACACTTTATGAATGCATATAGAAGAAAAGGTTAATATCCCTATTCTACACCTTGTGGATAAAAAGGCAGGAAGAACATGCCAGTTAAATGTGAGAAACTAAGTAATGAAACCACTTGAAAAATATCAGTAATAAAAGCCAAAGCATAAGGAACTACTAGTTAGAATATTATTAATGAAAAGACAGGAAGGACCTATCCTTAAAATTCCTCAAGACATTTCCATAGCCTCCTGCACAGGAAGAGAGGGGATCAGAGGAAATAGTTTCCATTGACTTTGGAGCAGGCAAGGCTTAGTTTTTCACATAACTTTCCATCAGACAGCAAGCCAATCAGCAAAACAAAACAATTACCTGTAACAGTGGGAAGCTATTACTTTTCCTGGAGCACTCCCTGACTCCCTGAGGGACAGCACAAATATAAATTTTACCCTTTGCAAAGTGAATTTGTCTAGTTAAACTCATCTACAGAATCACTGAGAGCTGTTATATGCATGTGATGTTTTAAAGTGCCCTTATAAATGGCAGTTATTTATTTAAAGCTTTTGAAGTTCCTTCAGCACTGCGATGGACTTAATATTTCTTTCTTTGTCTAGTTTGAAAAGAAAAATAGTTCTTAAAAGAGCAGAGTAACAATTTTACAGCAGGAATAATAATGTAACAGAAACAACCATGCTGAGGCTTGCTTATAATGACTTAAGGTATATCATGGTTAAAAAAAAATATCTCTGATAATTGAATTTCCTTAAGTTCTACTGAGGCAAACCAAAGTTTTCATTAATATTTTTTGAGGGGTATGCTTACTTCTCACTTTGCTATCACCCTTCTCTGCAAAGCAAACACCAAAGGAAATTTTACATTCAATTTGCAACTGCTTATTTTGGTACAGAAATAAACATTACTTGCAGAAATCAGCCCCTTTGTTTTTTTTCTAATGCCAAAAGTAATATTTGGTGCTAGCTGGCCACATCAAAAGCTCATATGATTTGAGTGAGAAAATTAAACAGATTTTTCATTTCCATTTTAATGCTGTAAAATTACTTTGAAGTTAGTTACATTTTTTTGTGAAGTACCTAAGCATTTTTTGATGATATCACCTGGAAAAAGTAAACTTTTCATGATCACTGCAAAGGGGTTGGACAAGATGACCTTTGAGGTTCCCTTCCAACTCAATGCAATTTGTGAATCTGCGAGTTCAATTTTTTCTGTCCCATAAGAACAATAATTTGGTTGTAAATATCTCATGAATGGCTTCTAGAGAACTGATGTAAAGCTTACATAATTTTCTTTGCAAAGCTCTCCATCTGATATTATAATGTTGGATTGCAGCCATCTATTTTTGGTAAGAACAGTAAATGTACTGAAAAAGTCATAAAATGACTTGATTTTTAACTTGAAACTACAGTTAGCACCAGAATTAAGTAGCACTTATTACAAACCATAGCTGATTGTACAGATAGAGTTTTAAAGATTTCTTTTACACTATGGAAAGTTTTACTTACACTCCTAGTAATTTTACCAAGTTGCCAACTCATATTCTAAGGAATTTAAACTGTTAAAATTTCCTCAGAATTTACACACAGTTGTGTAACACTATCATATAATTTATATCTGTATTTTTACTTTTGCTGGAAGTGAGAAAAATTAAGCTTTGACCAATGTCAAATTTCAGGTACTTCACTGAGCCTCAGATTTCACCTCTAGGTTATTGTACCTTGGTCTGTATCTAAAGATCCTTATCCATCAGCAAGAGTTTCCCTACCTACCGTATCTGTGTTTTCATACATTGCACATATTAATTTAACATTAGCTCTAGATAAAGGTGATTACTACAGACTGAACAAAGGGCATATGAATATTACTTGCCATTAAAATGTAAAGTTGTTCACATGTCACTCATTTTATCTATGTGATTGATGGCACACCTCTCAAATAACAAACCTAGCTGGAGGAATACTACATATTTCCCCATCTCTGCTCCAGCCCAGTTTAGATTGCTACTGGAATCTCAAAGTTACAGGTGCTCCACTTTACTAGGCAGGGGTGATCATACAATTCTAACTTTTATACTTATTGATCACCTCATATACTTCTCCCCATGTATGAAATCTGTTATCTGATTTGCAGACATAAATGCAATGCATGTGGCCCATGCTTAGCTAAGCTCCACACCAGCACTTGTTGAGTTGAGATTAACAATGATTACTGCTTTCAAGATGTGCCCTTAAATCATAACGGTCTGATGTTTCCCAATGCAAAGAGTGCTCTGCTTCCTACTCTGAACTGCTTACATTCCATAATGCTAAAAAAGAAAGGAAAATAGTCAGCATGTAGGTTTTCTGAAAGTAAAAGTAGACAGCAAGGCTTGAAATTGGTCACTTACACTGATGGGAGGTTGCACTGCTGGAAGTCCCAAGGTAATGTTGGGCAGAGAAGGGGACGTGTACAGACTCAACAAGTTCACTGATTCATCCTGTATCAAAAGGCGTTGCTGGGAAACCAGATGCTGGAATAAAGGGAAAAAAAACCAGAAGTATAATTTCCAAGCTTTATCTCTTGGCTACTTCATCTTTATTATCCTGGTATATCAAACCCCAGTTTTGTATCACGTGTTGGTTGGCATCCCAGTAGGGTTCCAGATGAAGAAAATCAGTGTCCCTGTGAAAAAGCTCCTCATACTGCTTCTCACAAGAAAACAACTAACACATGTCTGGGATTATTTCTTGGTTAGTAAATCAAATGTTCATGCAAACACAAATCCAGAGGACTCCAAGACCATCTCTTCTCTTCAGATTAACATCAGTTCTTCTCATGTCTGGTGTTATTTCTTGGTTAGTAAAGCAAATGTTCATGCAAACACAAATCCAGAGGACTCCAAGACCATCTCTTCAGATTAACGTCAGTTCTTCTCACGAACTACACTTTCACTGTTAGAAACTCAGTGGTAATTTAGCCCACGAATTAAGGAGTGCATCCAGCCAAAACAGAGAGTCACAGAAGTGGATGTTTTAGATCTTTACTTTAACGTGGTTATTTTAACTTTTGTTCTAAGGTATGAAATGCAGTTTCTACCTAGACCATGTATTTTCCTACCCAGATGGCGATACAGGGATGTTTCAGGGACGTTATTTACAACTACTGACGTGGGAATTGTTGGTAGAAAGTGAGGCAGATTGCCACAGCTGCCATTTAAACAAATGTATTGTCTTCTCTCTCTGCAAGCACACACACAAAGCCAGCATCCTAGCATTCCCTGATGGTGGGATACTCTGCACAGCCATCCTAATTCCCTTCAAGTTAAAATCTTTAACGCTTCTTTTGAAGCATTGTGATATAATTTTCAAGGACAGGGAATTGTTGCTATATTTTTAATTACTGACAAGTAAAACCAGACATTCTACAAAGATTACCCTCTGTCTTTCCATTCTAGATTCATTGGGAAGAAACATAAAAAAGTTACATTACCACAACAGGAATCTTTTTGAAGCCTCTGCCTTTCTGCTTTAACAGTCATGTTTTTCAACATGTGGTCTAGTATAGTTGCTTGAATTACATTTTCTGTTTAACTCTTGCTTCCCTCCCAGAACTTTAACACAATAAGAGCTACAAAGGTCTTATTAGACTTAGGAACTCTGGCATGATATGGTCCCCAAGGGAACAACATCCTTGAAAAAGAATACCCTGTGTAACAGTATGACACAGTGACTGCTTTCTTCCCAAACAAAAAGCATATGGGACTCCAATAATAGACCACCTCCAAGAGGGATACTGCACACTCGGGCTTTGACTAAAGTAAATATAATAACTTCTCGAGCATGTTGTGGGGAGCTGTAGATTTTCCCCTGGACAAACCTGGAATATCAATTAACTCTGTAAAATACTTTGTGCTAATACAATGCAACTTCAGACCATCAATGAAAAGTGGTTAGGCACAAAAACACAGGATGTTATTCCAAAACATAACCTTCCTCATACAGTTTGTTTGGAGATACGACCTATCACTGAGACAATAACAGTAGAAGTCTATCTCTGTAATTTTCTTTTGGTACCTAGGGAATGTCAACAGATAGCATACAAAACAAAGAAGCTTCACTAGTGTATTACATTTATTCCTGGCTAGCAGTGTCTGGCCTTGGTAACATCCACCTCTGACCATCAAGTATGTCAAGACTATCAAGATATTATTGAGAGAGCCTATAAAGATTTAACTGAAAAAGGACACTGCAGCAGCTCTAATGTGCAGCAACTACAGCATCTATACATAACTATACAAAGCCACTTCAAAAATGTTTCCTTTTTCAGTTCTCAGTCTGCTTCTAATACCTTCTTACAAACCTAACAGTGACAGGGTGTGTATCAGTAGAACACAGTCCCTCAGTAAGGTCAGGCATGATTGTTTGATGAGCAGGAATCTATCACGTTACATACCCTGGGAGTTTAATGTTGAAAACAGAAGTTCAATAGTAAGAGCACTCCCATCCAATTCCAAACACCACTAACAAGCACTCGTTTCTATTTTGGTAAGTAACCAGCTTTTAAAAATATATTCAGGTAATATTAGCCTAAGTGTCTGTTAAACATCATCTCCCAATGCAAATTTATTAGCCTGCCTTCATAGATTAGGGTCCTGCATAGACTGAGGCAGAATTGCATGACCCCAGCTTCAGCCTCTCTTCATGCACAGTTGACAATCTCTTGAGTTGGCGGCACAGGCTGGAGTTGCCAGCGGTGTCATTTGGCAGCACAACGGCTAAAGCCACAGCCCTTACCCTACACACAGTTTGGACTGGCGCCTAAGTTACTCCAAAGAGCAACTTGCCCTCCTTGCTCCTCTAGGCACATACTCACTGTGTCCATTGATCCTGCTTCCTGATGCTTAAAATAGCTTGTGAACAGTTACCCTCTTTCTTAATGCGGAGTATGGCGGCAAAATGGAAGAGTGACTGCTGATCAGGAAGTAACCATGATTAGTTACAGCACTAATTAGTTATTAGTTACATGGCACTAGTTACTTATTAGTTGTGCTGCAGGGACCTGTTGAGAAGCAGGAATACCTGTTTCAGGTATGCATGGCTTTACACACATTTATACATTAGGAAGGGAATGGTTTGGCTTTACTACTTCTCATCTGTGGAGCTACAGTAAGGTTGTCACAGCTTTGACTATTCCCAATTACTTACACACTCTTCTTAAGGCTTTTGGGGTGTTTGAGGTTTTTTGGTAATTAATTAGACTCTTTTCTGAAGCAAATCACACTAGATGGTCAGAAATCTACACAGGTTTCCACAATCCCCTTGTAAAGAGCACCTCAAGGAGCTGGGTATTAGAAACATAGTACTGTGGGGTTGCACAAATCAAGTACGTGTTTATCTGTCAGACAAATGTTCCTATCTCCTGTTGAATCAGCTGGTATTCCTGGAAATGCTGCTCTCTAAAGCACAAATGAAAGCAAGAAAATGGTCCAAAGCCTGCCTATGCCAATTGGAAACTTTCCATTGCCTTCAATGGCTTTTGACCAGGCTGTCAATGTCTAAAATCAATCTTTTCACATGGCTAAGGCAAGTTGTCCCTCTGAACTCAAGGGACATGCCAAGCAGGGGCTCAGCCCTGCTTGCATTTCTCATGCAAGTAAGATTTAGCCCCAGCACAGCAGGTGACCTGAAAGTGTACAGCACACAACGAGAGACAAATAGCTACTGCAGTGAACCTTGATGATACTGGAGACAACCGGGCCTAATAAAAAGAGCATTTTATTTATACGATGCAATTAAAATCTGGAGTTTAACTTTCAAGTTTCATATAATGAGCACAGTGTTTTAACAAATGGTACTGAAAGCACCATTAAGGGAACTGTGATGGTAAAAGATAATCTGCAAAAATGTAGCATTTGCAGCGCACTTTTGTTAATTCAGAAAAATGTAAATGTCTACCCACCAGACTGTCTGCTCCAGAGGGTAAACCACTTAAAAGTCTCTCTACTCAAATAGAGATGTCAAAAATACTTAAAAAATCTGTTTCATTACTGATAATGCTCTAATTCTGTCTATGCACTAGAGTGTAATCATTTACAGTATTGACTCATGTTTTACTGGTAAATGGCTCTGTGTCATAGCAACCTGTTTTCCCCCAGTGAAATGTGTTTTATTTGCTGCCATGAAAGCTGCTGCTCTCCACCCACTCAGATGTGAGCACAACACTCTGCAAATGTCACAACAACGATTATGAAACAACAGGCGCGCTGGGAGGCACGCGGGATCGCAGCAAACAAGTGATCTTCTGGGGGACTTTGGAACGCTTATCCTATTATCAGAAACTTCTGCACTTTGTGTATCTGATGAAAAATTGATTAGATACATTGCCTTTGAGAGCTGGGGCTAAGGCTAAACTAGAACAGAGAGAAGAGTTTGGCTGCTGTTAAGCTACCAAAGAAAATCCCACTGAAAGCAAAATGCACTGAAGCTGAGACTTATGGAAAAATGCTTGAGCCCACAGGACTGCAGTATTAAGAGTCAAGTAATCGGAGAGCTAAAGAAATCCCCAACTGGATCCAGAAATGGAAGTCCATAATTTCAGCTTCTTAGCACACTTCCAGCAAGCTAAGTGACACAACTCCAGCACACAGAGCTCAACTTCTAAAGGATCCTTTTAGGCTTATTTGAGCATCTGTGATTGTACGATGGGGCTGTAACTTATGATGTGTGGCACAGCACTGGCAAATGATACGCAGCGTGGTGTTCTACTGATAAAGAGAATATAACTCTGCTGGCAGTTGCCACAACCCTTCCAAATCTCCCCAAAAGAGAGACTGCCAGCCTGACCAGATTGTATGTCTGTCTGATTGTGGTTCAGCACTGCAGGCAAAGGCCCAGAAACAGTAAGATACAAAGTACAAGCACAGTGTGTCAGTTTGTGGCATCGCTCCCTTTGTGTTTTATAGTATCCTCAAGTCAATAGAAGATCCCACTGGACAAGATTTCATGTTTCATACAGCACTAACACCCACATATGGCAAGCTTCTATCTAAAACATTGCCAATATTAAAATACACCCTTTAATTCCACTGAAGTAGGATCTGAGCTAATCCAAATGATGGATCTTACTCTGCATCATTTGAATTTCTCTGCAATCACATACAGGGGGCCTATGAGGCAAGACCACATGTTAGCCATCAATGCAATTTTTTTTTCTTTTTGGTTACGGGCCAGAGAGAGGCTACTAATCAGTGTGCAGAGGTCACCCACCTGCCCCCTGGATCATAGTTCACACACACAATTAATTCATTATGGGGAAAAGTCACTGCTGGAGGTTGAACTGCCCATTCCTGGTTATTTTGAGGTGAATGTCCTGCCACTGACCTGGAGAAATAGCTCCATTAGTTAAAACTCTGTTAGATCACATTTTCTTATGCAATTTTTATAACATAAGCAGGACAAAACAACAATCAACAGAAAACTTTGCCACCAAAACAGGAATTACTCTAAGTATATGCACTGGATATTGTGGAATTTGATTCCCTCTTGGTTCCCTTTATGATATTGCCATGGGAAGCATGACTTAGAAATGTCACCTATGCTAAATGAGGTTTATCACAACTGATTTACCATCTGCATTCCTGTCATTATAGGCACGCATGTATGAAACAGAATAAGGAGCAGTTCAGATTCCTTCTTTGCTTTATAAAAAAAAGGTATCCAAGCCTCTTGGCACGTCAGTGGTGTTGGCAAGTGCTGCCCTGGTAAGGAAATGCGGGTAAATAAAATAAAAGGCAGACCTGGAAAAGCATTTATTCATCTAATTCCAATACTGTAATTAAACAAATCTACTTCAGCAGGCATCTGAATGTGAGACCACCTTAATGAGTATGTGTTAGAGTCAACAATGCCTAAATCTTACATGAAAGATCAGTGTTCAGCACTCTGCACTTCTTCAGGTTACCTCAGAAGGGAATGTTTTGCACCACAGATACTTCCAAGTTCCTTCCAGAGCTCCCTCCCACTCTTTCAGTAGCATTACTGCTTCTTTTGTTTGGAATTCTCTTAGCAAAGAGTGTCCTGAAAATGCATCTCATATATGATGACCCCCTGAGCATGCATCTCATATATAACATACTTGATGTCAGCTTGCGGTGTCCTGGTATCCCTGATAATTACAACTTCTGTAATTACTCTGCTTCTGAGTTTCAAATGTCTCCAGTCTAGAAATCTGGGCAATTATCTACCCAATAAAGAGTCTTACCTCAGCCTGAATGTTAGCTGGCAAAACTGAGGTTTCATTTTCTGTCATACCACTGGTTGGGCCATTGCTTGGAGAACTGGGACCTGATCCAGGGGAGCTGCTACTGACTGAGGATTCTGAAAAACAGATTAAGCACACGTGAATGGGAAAGAAACACATGATCTATTAATTGCATATTCTTTGGGCACATGGTTGGGGTTTTTTTTGCTGTTGAAAAGGACATATTGGTTATGCTATTCTGTTAAAGATTTTTAATTCATCCTCCATTTCTTTTGGGTTTCATTTTACAGTGATAACAAGGTCTTGGTCCTTTCCCCTTCTGATTAGTCTGCTTCACAAAGGAAGAATTTACTCCTTATTTTCCCCACGCAGATGGTATGATACTCAGTATCAGGTAGAGATACAGACACAGAACTTGCAATATGCAAAGAGAGAAGTCTTTTTAATTGCAAAGAATCTTGCCTCTGTAAGAGATCAAAAAGACAGAGATAGCAGGCTTGCAAAGGTCATGATAATGAGCCATCAATTCATGAGGCCTTTCTGTTTAGAAAGGAGATGAGCCCACTGTGGACTAATCATTACATCCACAAGTAACAATGGCAAAATAGACACCGATTGCACTACATCTTTGGCACAAATATTTACAGCATTGAAAAATCTTAAAACAGCATTTGAAAAGCTGTGTCTTATCTTGATAGACAACTTCCCAAGTTCTGCCTAAGACAAAAGGGAAGAGGATGATCTCATTGTGAGCTGTATTGAGTTGTTCTAATCCTACAGTGATATTAATTAAATTTATGTAATGGGAACAGTTAACAAGGTTAAAGATGGAAGAGTGCAGCATTAGTAGAGGTAAGCCTATTTCATGGGATTTCTTTCAAATTAAAGTACTCAAGAAATTAAAATACTATCTGAATGTGGCAGAAAATATTCTATAGTCACTTCTTTGCTTCTTCACTCTTTCTGCCTCAGCTCACATGCAAAAAAAGATATCCTTACTTTAACTGAAATTACTGGGAGATTTCCAAGCTGGTTTATTGGACTTTTTACTCCTTCCTACTAGAGCTGACTTTGATTTACTAAAGTGAGTTCATTACCTGACCAGACAGCATAGCTGGGTAAGTTCTTGCATCATATTCTCACTAGTTTTCACAGAACATAAATACAAAAATTACAGTAACACTTTTTATATAAAGAGGCATCTAAATAAAGGGCTATTTTCAGATAAAAGAATTAGTTTTTTAAAAGGAGAAAAAAGTATCAGGCAAGAAGTGTTTGAGCAGGGAAGTTTTGATTATGAAAGGTACAAAATGTCATACAGCTCTAAATTGCTGTCAGAGCTAGGAAGAAAACACATTTGTTTTCACATTTCTGCACTTTCAAAAGCTGCAGGAAAAAAACTCCTGGAATAAGTACTTTGTTTTGAACCCTACATGTCAGCATACAAAATGTAAAGAAATCAGCTAAAATTAAGGAGGTGGAGATCAAGACTCTCACTAAGAGCTTCAGCAATTTGAAATAGTAAGTTAGTGGCAAAAAAAATCTGATCTGAAAATAATTTATAGGGAAATTACCTTACTTAGGGGCTTTCATACTTCTTATGGTGTGACATAATTCTGACATACCAACTGAATTCAGATACATACCTGACAGATAATACCAGCTGCACAAGCTCATGGCCCAATTGTGACAGCACTTGAACAAGCCACAAAGCTACCAAATATCACAGAATGGTAAGGTTGGAAGGGACCTCAAGGATCATCTAGTTCCAACCCCCTGCCATAGGCAGGGACATCTCCCACAAAGTCAAAGCAAAAAATGTCAGAATGAGGCCAAAGAGTGTAAATGCTCTTTTCTTTCAAATCCACAGATAAGGCCTTGCCAGCATACTAATATTAAGGACTAAAAATGAGAGGACTTCAGGCTTGGAATGGTGCAATTCTGCAAAATGTACTGCTCTGCAATGCCTCAGTATCCATGTTTTGTCCACTCTGACTCTTTCTAAGTTCAAGGGCAGAAAACATCTGGAAAATAAATATGACTTGGTGACAGATTTTTGCTTTGCTTTTTTCCCCTCTCTTTTAGTCTTCCTCTATATCCACAATTCTGTGTTTTCACATGCTAGAAGCTCACTTTTGATTATAAAGAGTATTTACTATCTGGTGGGACCAATGATATGCACTGAATATTTAAACTTTTCAGCTTAGTGAAAACCTTGCATGAAAACCAACCAACCAACATTTTCTAACAAGAGAAACCAGAAGGACAGGGACAAACACAGATTCCAGAATGTCCTTCATTAACCTAAGTGATACCAGAGAGGACCTGCTATTGGCATCTGAGTTTTCCATGTGAGATGGGAACCGGGACACACAAGACCCGAAATGTGCATATGCAGAAGGCACAAATAAAGAGGAGACTCTTCTTTTTTCTCCTGTTGTGTCTCTTGCCACCAACAGTTGACCATTTGTTTGGTTTTGTGCTTGCTGTTGTAAAGTACCAGTTTCCAAGCTGGTTTTAAAGTATGACTGTCAAACTGAGAATTACTTTTTACTATCATAGAATGGTTAAGGTTGGAAGGGACCTCAAAGATCATCCAGTTCCACCCCCCTGCCATAGGCAGGGACACCTCCCACTAGTACAGGTCACTCAAGGCCTCATCCAACCTGGCCTTCAACACCTCCAGGGAGGGAGCAGCCACAACCTCCCTGGGCAACCTGTGCCAGTGTCTCACCACCCTCACTGCAAACAACTTCCTCCTGACGTCCAGTTTCAATCTCCCCTCTGCCAGTTTAAACCCATTGCCCCTTGTCCTGGCATTGCAAGACCTTGTCGATAGTCCCTCCCCAGCCTTCCTGTAGCCCCCTTCAGATACTGGAAGGAGTGGATAGCTGTAGATTACAAACTATTCATACACAACTATTTATTTAATACAGTTTTCTTCTCAGCAGCAGAAAAAAAAATCCCAATATTTTGTTTAGCAGGCAAGTTTTAATTCCAAAACACTGCTGCTATTCTGTGAGCAGCTGACACAGAATTTCTCCATTCTTAATTACCTGTCACCTCGAAGAGTCGCTTCTTGAATGAACTGACATTTCCATCCTTCCTCCTGAGCAAAGGACTGCTCCTCCTTTCTGTCACCTTTTGTTTTAACCTTGAGCGTACCTTCAGATTGGGCTCTGAAGCTGGAAATCAAGAGGAGAAAATAAATGAATACAAATTAAATCATTGCTTTCATAAAAGCATAGAAACATTTAGGTTGGAAAAGACCTTCAAGATCTAACCATTAACCCTACTCTACCAAGTCCAAGACTAAGCCATATCCCCAGGCACCACATCTACACAGTTTTTAAATACACCCAGGGATGCGACAAGGGGCAATGGGTGGAAGTTGAAGCATAGGAAGTTCTATGTAAACATGAGGAAAAAGCTTTTCCCTGTGAGGGTGACAGAACACTGCAACAGGCTGCCCAGGGGAGTTGTGGAGTCTCCTTCTCTGGAGATATTCAAAACCTGCCTGCATTGTTTCCTGTGTGACCTCCTCTAGGTGATCCTGCTCTGGCAGGGGAGTTGGAATGGATGATCCTTCAGAGTCCCTCCCAACCCCTAACATTCTGCGATTCTGTGACAGTGACTCAAGCACCTTCCTGGTAGCCTGTTCCAATGCCTGACAACCCTTTCATCAAAGAATCTTTTCCTAATGTCCAGTCTAAACCTCCCCTGGTGCAGCTTGAGGCCAGTCTCTCTTGTTCTATCACTGGTTACTTGGAAGAAGAGACCAAGACCTGCCTCATAACAACCTCTTTTCAGGTCGATGTAGTGAGAAACAACTAGTTGTGTCAGCCATCAGTGGCATTCCTGTAGGACCTCATCTGATATAAGCAGAGCTTGGAGACAAGAGATTTTACTACTCATCATCCCCAGCCAACCTGCTGCCCATTTTAGACTGGAGGCTAGGAAAAGAGGAAGAGAGCTGAGAAGTTTCAGATGCCAGTATCTTTCTCATTCCATTTAAACACTGAATTTACCCATTAATCACTGTCAATGTCATGACTACTAAGAAATTAATGCAACTCCCATTCTCCCTTGTAGGTGAAAACTTGGATGAAAATACAGCTTGGAACTTTAAACCTTACAATTGGACTGTGGTCTGACAACAAAAACAGAGAGAAGCCTCCACTGCTGCTTTTTGATTTCTCTTAGAAATACAAATTACGACAAGCCTTACTTGCAGAGCATTTGTTGGTCAGCAATTTTAGGCCCAGAATGTCAATGCTTTCTGAGTACAAGCAACTAGACTTATGACAGTGGCTCTGAAAATGAAGGCCCAAGATTCCAGTTCTTCCCAGAAAAACTAGGATTAAATTTAATGCACCTTGGTCAAGTTTCACCTTTCATTCCTAAATGGACATGCTCTTTTCTTATGAAGCCATAAAGGAAGTTTTGCTGTGCTTTTTATTTTGTGGTATTTTTAGTATGACAAAATATTTCATATGCTTATTTGTGTGTTCTAAGTAAACTCTTTATCAAACAGACTGCTAAGAACTAATGAAAGATAACTGTGGAACGGAATTTGTTTGTATTTTCCTTTCTGGAACTGAGGCTTGGCTAAGAAATATCTCAAAACAGAGAGAACTGGAAACTGGGATCTGTTCTCTCTCCTACATACATACATAAACCCAGGCCCAAGAAGAATCATCAGTTAGCAGAAAAAGAAAATAAATCTTCATTCAGCTCAGCATTTGTCATGCTGGGGCATGAGCTCAATCCTGCTCTTTTAATTCTAGTTCCTGCCCAGCATGTAATATTGCACATCTTTTTCCTGCTGTTCCACATCCTCCTTCAGAGATGGGGATGTCAGAAATGCTCACACGAGTGTAAAGGGACATTATCTCCTGCTGTAAGATGCAGTACCTGCAGTTGCATTATCTCCTGCTGTAAGATGCAGTACCTGCAGCTGCATTATCTCCTGCTGTAAGATGCAGTACCTGCAGTTGCATTATCTCCTGCTGTAAGATACAGTACCTGCAGTTGCATTATCTCCTGCTGTAAGATGCAGTACCTGCAGTTGCATTATCTCCTGCTGTAAGATGCAGTACCTGCAGTTGCATTATCTCCTGCTGTAAGATGCAGTACCTGCAGTTGCTTGCTAGCCTTTGTCACGTACTCTGGGCAAGCACTCCCTTCTACATGGCCTGTGTGTTGGGTACATTTCAGACCAAGATATGCAGACTGATACAATGCTGGAAATCTTTAATAATAAAAATATTCCCAGGAAATTAATTTTTTATCACTTTTTATCATTATTAAGATCAATGGTTCCAGTGATGGAGCACAGAGAACTTGTTTGTTAAGACACTATTTGCTATGAACTGTGAATATAAAGAACGGGCCAAGATCACACTGGATGTCACCAGCTATGATGATGTTTTGAAAAGAAGCACTTATGGTTATTTTGATTTAATTTGTATTAGTTCAAACTGCAACAGAAGTTATCATCACAGAATCACAGAAACATTCTGGTTGGAAAAGCCCCTCAGGATCACCAAGTCCAACTGGTATCCTTATCCTATAAGGTTCACACTTAAATCATATCCCCAAGCACCACATCCAAACAACTTCTAAACAGATCCAGGGTTGGTGACTCAAGCATCTCCCTGGGCAGCCTATTCCAATTCCTGCCCACTCTTTCAGTGAAAAAAAATTTCCTAATCTCCAGTCTAAACCTACCCAGTTGCAGCTTGAGGCCATTCCCTCTTGTCTATCACTGTTTACCTGTGAGAGGAGACCAGCAACAACCTCTCCACAACATACTTTCAGGTAGCTGTAGATGGCAATGAGGTCTCTCCTCAGCCTCCTCTTTTTAAAACTAACCAGCCCCAGCTCCCTCAGTCACTCCTCATAAGATTTATTCTCCAGGCCCTTCACCATCTTCTTTGCCCGAGGAATGGTTACCCAGTGCCCTGCAGTGACTAATAATTAATTACCTCCACTGAACTAAGAACTTTGGCTCGAGGTGAAGGAAAAAAGACAGCATCTCAATGATTTTTCTCATCTTTTGTGGTGGCTTCACATAGTAGGAAAGAAATGACACTGTTAATATACAAGCTTATGTCTAAGTACACATTAATTTCATTGCAATAACCATGATTGCTCAGGTGAAAAAAAAACTATTCTCTCCTGAGAAACATGATAGTGAAACATAAACATGGGAGATAGGAAAATCATTTGGTGAAGTCATTATGTCCTATACTCCGCTTTGCTTAATATTAGCAATTTGCAGACACCAACATTGAAGAGTATAGCCTGGGGCCAGATTGCTCCCAGTTGAGCTGAAGTTTTTTTTTTTTTTTGATGTGGCTTTGCTTCACTGTTTCTTTTTATTAAACACACAGGTATTTAAGAAGGATAAAAATCCTTTCTGCACATCGGGAGAGGACATACAGATGAAGGGAATGTAAAAGATAATAATGCTCTACTTTCTGATGGTTCCTGGAAAACAGTACTACTTTTGTATCAGGAAAGCGTGTGCCAACTTCAAATCAGCATTTAATGAATCCAGGCAGGAAATGGGGGATGGGAGAGGGTGCACAGCAAGCAGGTCCTCATCTTGAGGCTAAAGCCATACATAGGAAACCTGAAGAACAGAAAGTGAGCTTTTGTCCAAACCTTGAAAGGCTCTGAAGTGAAAGCATTTCCTTTTCCCTCACTGGCAGGCTGGCTTAGAAAAGCTGTGGGGCAGTTGAGGTAAATGATGCTAAATTTGGCTACAATATGAGCAACAGTAGCAAAATTCACATCTTACTGGAGAAAAATAAACTGTGCCCTGTTGCCTAGGAACCAGCTGTTATCACTGACTGTTTTGAAACAATAACTTGGATTTCTCTAATGTAATTAGGTCAACGGAAAGAATTAAGAAATGGAGACTTTGTGATCTTGAAATAAATCTATGCTGCTACTCTCTGTTTCTTTGGCTGTGATTTTTCTTAGTCTGTAAAGGATTATTTGACTATATTCTATGCTGTACTCCATGCAGGAGTTACTGGTTTTTCCCTGCTTTATATCTAACAACTATCAATAAAGGAAAATATAGTGAAGGAACCTTTCTTTTTCCACACCAACTGGGATGCCATTTTTCATACTCTTGTACTACAGGCCCATAAGCATTATGTGCTTTACAACACACAACCATGACATTCTATGCCTGAGATGGCTTAAAGTCTAAGTTAGAAGACAAAAGAATGATGTATAGGTATAGACCACCACAGGCACAAGAAAAAACAATTAGATGGTACTAGTTAGCATGATGGTGGTGTTGCCAGCATACCTGTGGCCCATTCTTTGTCAAGTTTCTTTCAAGCACTGTGGAAACTGAGAGTTTTCAAGAAGATATTGAGTGTGGATAATGAAGAAACTGAGATCTGAATTGGGGGTCAGACTCCATGATCTCTTCAGGTCCCTTCCAACCCCTGACATTCTGTAATCCTGTGATCTCTGTTGTGATTTCAATTGAAGCAAGAGGAGCAAAATGTAAGGAAATACACTGTAAGGAGATCTTAATTTTGTTAGCTCCATTGCATAATGCAACAGCTTCCTGGTCCATGCTGTGGACTCCCAGTAACTGTGGTAAGACATGTAACAAAGCAGCCTGTCTATGTCACGCCACCTGAGCAGCAAGGGAGAAGTCCAATTCCACCTTACTATGGCACCAACAAAAACAGCCAGAAGAGGCATAACTAAGGTTCTTAAGAAGCTAGTCCGAGGGTAGTGGACTGGGGAGAGATTTACCAGTTTCCCTCTCTGTGGTGTAGATAGAATGGTAGGCACGAGACAGCCCTATGCGCCATCAGGAAGGATAAAGGAGAAAATAAGCTGGCTTCCTCCTTAAAACTCCTTAAAACTTAAAGCAACCAAAGCTAGGCACAAAGCTAGAGAGACAGGGAACACAGCTCAGGCATCAAAAGAGCTTCCAGCTTCCTTAGCTGCTCTGTGGAGAGCTGTGAATGAGTTTGTCCTTCTGAGAAATGTGATGGCCTCACAGCCTTTCCTGTGCCACGTGTGGTTCTCACAGACATGAAAATAGTCTGTTCCCTATTGTAGTTTCTGACTTCTGTAGGCAGTCACACGCTATTTCAGCAGCCCCCACACAGCTGAATACATTAGGTATAGACAAGATTTGCATAGACTTTTTGTTTTCATACATGACTGACTAACATTTGCTGTAGAAGGCCACACACCAGTAGAAGACTATAGTGGCCGCACGGACATCCTCCCCACTGGCCGACAGACCGGGAGATACCAGCATGTAGCACGGTTCTGTAAGTTCAACAGCATCTAAATTCTGGTGATTTAAAATGCCAGTTCTGAAAGGGTTCTGAATTAGATTCATGTGACTGAAAGCTATTTACACATGCCCTCTAAAGCTCTTCCAAGAACTACATGGACCTGACCGCTGGGTGGTCCCCAAGCAGGCGGGAGCACCAGATAGAGCAGTAGAGGATGGAGACGCTTTGTTTTTCTGCCTGGTATCACCTAATATGTTTTCAGCATATACTGAAACTGTTTCCTGTACAACCATTTGCTTCAAGGAGAGCACTGGTCATATGTGAAACCCTTTAGTCCTTTGCTTTATTTTACTTTTGTAAAAGGTAGAATGCTTTATTTATTCAGACTAAGGTAAATATCCATTCCCTAAATAAAAAAACAGGTTTGGTGAAACACATGGTAAAAGAGCTAATTAGATTAGAGAGGAGCTCACAGCCCTTCAGCTCTCTTCAGGCTAAGGAAGCCAATTTAACAAGATTAGCAAATTTTCATTGTTTTACTAAAGAAGGTTCAAAAATGAAATATTCCCTGAAGCTGTTTTAAATATCTAACTTTTCCTTGTTATTCATTGCAGTCTGGTTTATTATCCATGCACGCAAGTGTTATCTTTGCAGCTGTGATTTATTGAGTTAGATGTAGGAATTACTTACTGTAGTGCTTACATTTAGCCAGAGTTAGAGATCTTTTTATTTTTCATGAAAAGCTAATTGGTGCAAGATATATCCTTTTGATATTTGTTTTGCATGTAAACTGGGAGGCCAAAGAACAAGCCTCTGGATACAATTCTTGGTAATTTCTATTCTTCAGGGCACAAACAGCATTTCTGTATTTGCACCATCATGCTATACAGTGGCTTCAACAAAGCCCTGGTTTCACTGGGGTTCTGGAGTCCTCATTACATGTCAATTCTGCAGAAATCATGGCACATTATTGCTGTCTCAGGCCTATCTTAACCTTCTTCTGTGTAAACTAATGTTCTTTTCCAACAATAAAATAGGAGATTAAAAATCTAAATAAATAGGAGATTAAAAAGCTAACAAATATTATACTGTCTTGAAACATAGGACAAGAGAGTATTTTTAAATTAATCCACATCTTCCTTGCACATCCTCAAGACAATTTTGCATTTCTAGAGCATTTCTGGGAGTCAAATCACATCTAAATTTTCAAGAGGTGTAGAAGGTGAAACAAGCCATTTTATAAAGGGCATTCCTCATTTGTATGGTAACAACCACATTTAGATACACATGACTGGCAGTCCTGGTTAGGTCTCCACTAGTTATTCTTCCCCTCCCTTCCAACCATCTATCATCGGTTCTAGCTGGGAAGAAATAAAGCAAATCTAATACCATACTTTCTGCAAACACAGCAAATTCCACTCTCTAGCCTAAATCCTCCTATAATATCCACTGAATCACTAATTTTGCCTAATAAAAAATACATTATTCAGTGAAGAAATGCCAGAGAAAATCCCCTAGCCTCAAAAGTTGAGGCTTTTGCAGGGTCACAATTTGACCCCTAGGTACATGATTTATTTTTTATAGAATAATCATGTTTATGATTGCATTGTTCCCCAAGCCCCACACAAGGAGGAATTAGTTAATAGGGTGATTACATCCCACGAATTTAAACTAGAAAAATATCCAGCAGTGATAATTCCTTGATGGCAGACAAAAAGTATAATCTAATATTTCAACAACTGTGAGCAATTACTGATGAAACACCATCACCTTCTCCCCTAGTTTAACTGGGCATTAATGTCATCAGTAGATGAAAGCTGGGCAGCTCTAGATTGCTGAAGATGACTCTTTAGAGTTGTCCAAAGGCAACACATAATACTATGGCAAGAAAACAAAAGCAACCAAAAGCCAGCATATCTCACTTTCCTAGATGAGAACTATGGGCCAAACTCAGCTCAAGAGTAGGAAAGCACTGCAGTTCCACTGAAGACAAACAGAGGTTACAATTTCCTCACAGTTATTGGAACTTCTAAAATGTGTTTCTCTAAGTTCTGTAAGCATGGCAGACTTTGTGAAAGGACCTCGCCATCTTAAAGCCAAGCTAGGAGAAAAACCCCACCTGTTTAAAGCCTAAATTAGAAGTTGCCACTGCACCTTCACAATGAAATGGAATTAAAACAAGTTTACTTTGAGATAGGTTCTTTATGCTCTGGGATAGAACTTCAGTTCCTTACAACTTAATTAGCTAAATATACAATGTAACCTTCCATCTGGTAGAGTAATTTAACAGGAATAATTGTGAACCACCATAACTCAATGAGACACTGAGGAAAACCATTGAAATGCTATTTCCTTTCCTTTGGAAGAGAATTATGTACAATTTCAGCATGCTTTGCATTTCTAACAGTTAAAGCCAACAGGGAGGTATCACTCTCATTTATATTACTTTCCCATGAGAAAATCAAAAGCAAAGTACAAAGCTTCTGCCGTTGTTCATGAATGGCTCTGTAATACTTACTTGGCTTCAGCCAGTACATGTTATTTGGCAGCTAAACCCCTTAATTAGAGTTGTGGGTTTGAACAGATTTTTCAGTGAAACTATGTTTTGCAGGAGTCTGGGGAAGTGCAATCTTTACTAACCAACGTCTTCTATTTTGGATGATCTGACACCATGTGATTTCCACTTTTCACTTCTCTGTCTGTTTCTCTCTTTTTGCCATCTTTCAGATGTTCTTTGTTTACTTGTCTAGAAATTTTCAACTGGCCCTGCCCTAGGTACAATGGAAAAAAAAAAAAATCCCAGTCTCACTGAAATCAGTTTCTACTGACTTCAAAGAGTCTCAGATTTTTATATGCAGTATTTTGTAATTTATTTATCCAGAGGGAATAAACTTTGAAATGCTCATTAAAACAATTCCACTTAATTTTCAATGGACATTATGCACTTAAAATGCTTTAGATTCCAGAACTGCTCCTTGCTCCTTATTTAAGCTGTTTCCTTCATGTTCAAAAAGTCAAAAAGGTGTCTACTAACTTATTACCTGCTTATCAAAAAGTTAAGCAGGCTACTTGTTAATGCTAATTTATAAAACATTTCTGAAAACATACACATTTGTGTAAGAAAACTTTTATATAACCTCATGAAGCAGAACTTTGTAATTCAATTCCAGCTATGGATTGGGCAGTAAAAGGTGAACTAAGGTAGTATTTTGAGCAAGACTGTAATTGATCTAATAACAAGAAAGTTTGGTATCTAGCACAATAAGGTAAGAGAAAAAAAGTGATGCATATGCAAGTAGTGGGATTTTTGATGAAACAGTAACGTAGTGAAAAACCTTTGTCTAGGTCATCTTGAAACTGAGTAAGAAGCACCCACATGGAACACCTTTGCTTCTTGCAATTAAAAATGTTAAAGAAGATATGTATGAGGAATAATCTTGCACTGAGAGGAAGACAATGATGTGCTTTACAGGAATCATCCTCGTGATCACTTTTGCTGAATCCTGTTGCAGGCCCTGGAAGCTTTCCATATACCAAAGCACACCTACACAAGTTCTTTGCTCTCTGACAGTGTCATTAAGCCTCTCCTAGCATTCATTTTTGTTTTCTTTCAAACTATCTGAAAATATTTCCCCTCTTAGCTCAAGCTAAATTAGAGTGACAGGGAATCCCTCCTCACTGCCAGTTTAGGAGGCTGCAGAGCCCTGATGGACCCAAGACTGCAGCCCAGCACAGTAGCTACTATGGTATTACGTTGCCTGAGAGCTGCTGGCTCCTGAGGGCTGAACTCTGTTTTGGCCTGTTCATTAAATGAATCCAGAAGAATCTGTTAACAACAGTTTGCTTCAGTTTGCCTCTTCAAACTTTCTTTCCTTTCTAAAATCTCTCACTATTAATAATATCCTCTCAAATTACTGATAGTGAATTTAGGGAAGCTAAAAGTGTCTGGTGAATGATAGGAAGAGAAATCAAGAAAAATGGGAATAAGGATACTTTCCCCAGCTCCCTTCGCTTTATGACAAGCACTGGTGTGATTTCCTTTGGGCACATCACCTAGTCCAAATTTGCCAAGACTGCTAATTAAACAAGGAAAACAAGGACTCTTGAGAGGCAGGAATGCTTAGCATCCCTGAAAAATGGGATGAGGGGATTAATTTCATGTTTGTCTTGTTTCCCTGATTCAATAAACAAAGTGCCTCTCCCATTTATTGTGCTCACTCATAAACGCTGAGGAAAATAACACTTCTCTCTACTGAGCTTGACTCCTTCATTTTGGCAGACATGGTAATTGAAGGTTTGTGATCCTCTAAGCCTTTTTTTACCAATGACCAAAAGAAATGTAGCTTTTTCACATACTGTTACTTCACAGGAGAGTATTTTCCTAGAAAATGCAAACAGAAATGGAATTTGGTGGCAGAAAAGGAGAGAAACTTTCACACGCAAAATGTTTTTCTTCTCAGTTTCAACTGCTCCAGTAAATTACTGAGTCACTAAGTGCAGACAGAATAATGGTAAGGAAATATTCTATTTTTTTTTTTTTTTTTGGTAGTAAATGACATCTGCTGAGCTCTCTTTCAGGAATCTTTCACTCTCATTATACAAGAGCCATGCTGTTATTCTACTGCCTAATCAGGTTAACTTAATATGGTTTGTACAAAGTGATCCTCATGACTGTGCAGTGCAGCCTTCTTCCTCTCTTTCATCACAATATTAAACAATCCTTCAGCTGGTTTTCCCTGCACGAAATTACATGATTTGCCCCCTCCAAGCAAAAACTTTGTATTACTTACTCTTTAAAAATCCCTGTGCTGTATTACCATTAAGGATGCTTCCAGTTTTTAGAAAGTGAGCTACAAACTTCTACTTAAATAGTACTACTGAGAGTGATCATCAGATTCCCCAAGCAAAATGCCAGCTGTAAGCATACAGCTCCATCAGCAAGGAAAGAATCAACTGGCATGAACCCAAAGTAAATACTGATTGACATTCCCATTCTGCCATGATTGTGCTACACTCAGGAAAGAAAAAACAGTTTATACTTGATGTCATGACGTCCCCAGGAATTTCTTCCAACAAAAGCCAAAATATGAGGCAAAATCCAGAAATTCCATCTATAGAAACATTTGTGAAAAACGTGCAGCTTTGGTTAGAGAGGTAACCTTTACTGGAACTTACTGGATTTTGCTGGCTTGCATTGACACTTGCACATAGAAAATGAAATGTTACAGACTGAAGAAAATGCAAATGTTATGGTCATTTGCCAGAATTCCTGCATTTATTTTAACAAGGTTAAAGAAAAAAAAAAAACAAACCCAAAAACCCAACTAAAACATCAAAACTTCCTTTGAAAACAACTTCTACTCTATAAAATCTATATTATTTGCTACATTTTTGTTAGTTTTATAGCAACCTTTGTCAAGCAGATCATATTTTCCCAGACAGATAGACAGAATTACAGAGCTTAACGATCAAATGTTTCCCACATTAAGTGATCAGGCCTCCAAAGGTGCACAGCTCCCATCAGAGCTCTTACAACAATCAGGATGAATTTCAAGAGTGTTCAGTAATAGTGAGAAATTTTCAAACCCCTCTGGGTCATTTTGATGCAGCAGTCTCATTGCAAGTTAACGAGCCCTGTGCTGTGCAGGCCGTTCGGGTGCTTGGCAGAAACCAAGTTGTGACTGGTATCCATGGTGAAAGTGGTGGGCAATTTAAACCTGATCTTAGGCTGGTTAGGCTAAATTCTGCTCCTTGCTCCTACAGATGTGTAGCTTCTCCTTATGGTACATTTATCTGTCCAGTGAAGCAATAGCTCCCCTTGCTCTGCTCTTTTGAAAGTCTGTCAACACAGAGCATCTAAATGCAGCTGTGCAAAGAGCATATCCTGGCCTCTAGCCCCTACGACTGTCCCAATCCTCTATGTAGCTGAGCTGTGTGAAGCCCACTTCTGACAAGTTCTGCTGCATCTTGTACAGAAAGGAATAATGCACTTGGATAAGAGAGTTCTTGAGTAACCACACTCACTGCACTAAGAGGTTAGAACTCTGGTACCTAACTGTAAATATGGAAAGAGCAAGACCTTTAAGCCTTTCCCTCGTTAGCTATGCATCCCATGATTCTAGATACTTACAAGAATAAAACTCCACAGAATTTGGGTTTTTTTAAATCATAATCTCTTTGAATTATTTTCTAAAAGATTAATAAGGAGATGCCACTTCAGGACTAATTAAAGTTAGACAGATTACTGAACAAGAAAGCGAGCAACCAAGAGTCATGAATTACAATGTCTGTGTGACACTTGGTGTTCCCCTAGCATGGAAAAACACATTAGGATATCAGGAGAGAATGATTCAGCTTTGCTGCCCATTAAATCTGATCTTAAAGTAACCAATCCAATCACAGTTATCTTCTGTGAGCATTACATTAAAGTCGGAGCACAAAAAGATGCCTCTGTATTTTATATTATAAATATGGAAAAGAAAATTGAAAGGCAAAACAAAGCTGTGATTAAAACCCACAACAGGTATTCCTTTCTTAAGGCTGAAAGGAATGTGAGGTCTGCTTTCATATGAATTGCTGACTTCATGCAGGTTCAGAACCACAGAGGGTTTACCAGGAGCCACTGGTAGTAAGTGTTCATAGCCTAAAGGAAAGGAAAAGAGGTTCACCCCTCATGGCAAAGGTCAGATTTCTGCAGGCTTATAGCCTGTCCATATACATGAGTGTTCATGGGACATCTTTGTCTAGTAAGGTCCCATGAGGATGACACAGGCTCCGCAATGTCCCCTCTGCCTGGAGGATGGCCCTACAGCCACCCAGATCAGTTTAGGGTCATTTGACTTGTGTCGATCTGGTTCCTGTTGCTTTTGCTCTCAACCTGATGAACAATCATTGCAACCTTTGTGGGGATGTTGCTGTAGGCTGGAACTAAAGGGCTCTAGTACTCAGGAAGATTGGATGTGTAAACAGGATATTTAACAGTTGCTGTTTTCAGGGATGTGCAGAGCTATCAAATATACTGCTCTGCTAACACACAATATGCACACACTTCATTCATATTTCCTTATCAGAATGGCTGTGTAAATGCCATAGAAATAGTTATGCTAATGATTGTTTTAATATTTGCCTATTTATCCCATAAACATATTTTCAGAGACCCATCGCATCCTTTGTTCAATTTTGGAACTAATGCCTTGCATTCCCAAATATTTGGAATAACATATAGAAAACATCTGGATTTAATTATATTATAGTCTTCTTATGCAGACAATGGGAATTGAATTAAGGAATATTTTGAAACCCCCACAGAGATATAAAAGTATTAGCAGCTGCACGAGAACTTCACTGTTACAACATTTGAAAATGTTTTGTTTTACAGATCAACAGTCTGACACATCATAAATATCAATCATAACATTTAGGATATATATAAAAACAGAGGAAAAATTAAAACTTGCATTTCAAAACCATGTAGATGAATTCACAGCATTTAGAAGATGCAGAGTGTATCCTTTTGTTTAAAAACTGAAAATATATATATATAATTGGCACATTATATAGATATATAGATATATAGATATATGCCTTGTACAGTGGTATTAAGCAGAGAACCACATAAAGGCTTATTGTGACTGAATAGCCTCAACAAGATTTTACAGAATCTTGTTATATTGCCACAATATTGTACAAAGAGTAATTCAGCTAGAATAAATTAGCATTCTGCTTTCCATGCTTTCATTCCTTTGAAAATATTTGGGGATATAATATGAGCTTAGAGAGTCTGCCCCAAAGTATTAGATACAGACTTGATTTTCCTTCTCAATGTATGCTGGTTCCAAATGCCACTTCTTTTCAAGTCGGTACCAGTTTTGCAGTCAGTTTTCAATCTCCCAGTGGCTAAATCACATTCAAAGGCTGTTAGCACAGTAGGGGGTCAGACTTTCTCTCTGAATGTAACTATATCACTCAACAGCAGACTCATGCAATAAGCAAGCTAATGTTTTCTTTTCTTGCCCCCNTCTTTTCTTTTCTTGCCCCCCCCCCCCCCCCTCCTTTTAGTGTCTCACTGCATTCCTGGATATCGGTCACCGCATCAAGGACCTGAGGCAACAGCCACATGGACTTCACCACCATCCTTCTAGTTTTCCTTATGGTACAGAAAAAGTCAAGCCTACAGTTCACCTGCTGTCAAGACAAAAGGGTCAGCTGCTAAATCCTCTAAAACATTCTGAAACGTTCAGATGAACATTTTCTTGTGCAACATTACACACTCCTGTGTGTAAAAAGCATGCAGAAGTGTCTGCATGTGTATGCACATGCATACATAAACTCTGATGACCAGTGACCCAAAATACGGAATTCACTGCCTCCTGTTTCCATGAATTCCCTTCAAAATCCTGAAAAAAACTTTTCTAAAGGCAGCATACTGTCTGAAGACAGATACTCTATCTACCATGCCAGAGAGAGAGAGAGCTATTAAACTCAGAAGTAATACTGAGACAAGAAAATAATGCCTAAAAATTCCATGAAATGATGGCCTGCTTAGACACTAAATTTATCAGGACTGGAGTTTCCACTAGCTGTCAGCACTGGGAAACACCAACTCCTGATCTCCTGTGGTCAGTTTGACCTCGTAAAGATGCAGTCAGGATCTTTGAACTTACCCACAGTACCATGCTGAACAGCCTTTGTGGATTGTGATTATGCCTTGCTGATGGACAGCCCAGTTAAAATAAAGGGTAGGAGAACTGCTGGGTAAGGGGCTCAAATAAACCAGGCTAACTCACCTGTTTTACGAAGTGGAAAATCATCCTTGGCATCCTGTGCTCCTGGTAAAGTGTATTTGTACGGTGGCGAGGCCCCGCTCAGGGGTGGAGAGCTTTGATCCAGTGAGGTATGGTGGGCAGCCCTGCAGCAGGCACAGAGAGGTCACAAATTAGCAGTCACTGAGGTGACCAGCAGTAACTATCTACACATGTTGTACACATGTCTCAGCTGTGTTTATGTTCTTGTTCCTCTAAGTGTGCACAAACCACAGGCTCATGTAACCAATTTCACTTCTACAGTAAGTTATGGAACTCCTTGGGATTCCCAAGAACACACTTTTTGCACTTATTATAAAAGTCACATAGGATAAGAGTCATGTTGACCTACAGACAGGATCTGTCACCAGTTTGGGGAGCTGACCACTTTAGATTGTTGCATTTTAATACAGACCAGCTGAGGCACGGGAAAAGCCATTTAAGCCCTATTTATCACACACAAATAGATGTACATTGACCCAGCCTCTTCTATCAAAATGTGGGTGCATGGGGAGGGCGTGGTGTCTTCTATAACACTAACCAGGATGAAAAAATAAAGAGAACTATTCAAAGGCCAAGGTAGATAAAACCTTGTTTTTAAGTTCAGTTTATAAGTTTTGCAAGTGCACTGCTCTGCAGCACGTAGCACTCACATCAGCAGAGAAGCTCCAACATGAGAAGGGCTTTCTGACAACTGCTGGATGAAGGAAATAGTGTGGGCAGATCTTCCTGAATACAGAAACTGCAAATCTCAAAGAGATTGCATCATTTGGCACAGAAACAGGCTGGGTTTTTTTGGTTGATTTTTCTATTTAGAAGGGAACGGAGGGAAGGGAGAGAAACTTTCAGACTTAGCGTTTACATAAAGACAGTTTTACTTGGCTTTTGACAGTCTTTGCCTTTCCAATGCAGTGTCACCAATCAACAACATGTCTTTGTCAAAAGGGGCACTACCATGACAGGAAGTACTATTTTCCCTAGTGTAGCAGAAGAGCTCCTTGTTCTCACTTACCTGAAGACTCAGAACTAACCTTGGATAGTCCAGAAATCTTACATACTCAGGAGAATTTTAAACATTATTTGGAAAAAAAAACCAAGAACAAAGTATTGTATCTCTACCAGAAACAACATAACTATATGTATTCAATCATCTTACTGCAATGCTCTGATTAGCTCAGAATTAGAAACTCCAAGGGCAGACTTTCAGTAACTCTTTTTAAAAAAGACAAGTTCAAGATGGAAATTTGGTGTGTCATATTCATACCAAAGGTCACTTTGGGCATAACATGGAAGTCTTTCAGAAGGATAGTCATTGTGTTTGATTGACTTAGGTGTCTGCTGTAATAAGGAAGTTGAAAAGCAATTTATTAATACCAAAAAGGAAAAAAAAAAAAAGGGATAAAACCTGTAAAAACTGTACTTTCAAAATGTTCATAGGCTCATTACATGACTCTGAAAACCTGCTTGCTTCAATAGTCTAAGCAGATTCTAATCAAGGCCAAGGCATCTTAAGAATATGCAGGTTTGGATACTAAAACCCATCTGAGTAAGAAAAGTCAAATGACCATTATTTTTCCCAAAATCCTTCTGAGTTACTTGCACTATTCAAGTAACTTCACTGGAAAGCAGCATCTCTCCAAGAAGAAACCAGTTTTGTAATTCACTCAAAATCCAAGTAAATCAAGCAAAGTTGCTGTAACAGCAAAAGTTCAAGGGACTTGGGAAAATGACAGTTATCATTGTAAATCTGTGACAGCATCAAGAGATGAAGCATTTGAAATAGAAGTTTATCCAAATTTCTCACAGCATCTTGTTCTGCACAGCTCTCGTCTCACAACTGAACAGTGAGCGCTGTTCAACTGGAGTAATTACACTTGTGGCATTTGGTTAACTTCCTGGTTGAACTTCTGTCTTACTCTGGAAGCAGACTCTCAATATCTCTGCTGGAGAAGCATTCTGGCAAGTTTTAACACATACCTCAACAGGACAAGGAAATAGCTTAATACTGAACATACGTGTACCAGAGCTTGGGGTGGCGGCTCATGGAATGATTCTTCCCATTTGCTGGAGAGTCTTTTGTGGCCGATTTACTCAAGAGGAACTCTTGAAGTTTCTGCTTCACTTCTGTACTAGCCACTGCCCCTAAGACAGACCAAATTAAACATATCTTATCTGTAGTTAAAACCCCCACATTTCAAAAGAAAACAAAAACTAAAGCAGGAAAAAAAGAGGCCACCTCTTGCTGCTGGAAGTTTAAAAACTATTGGTGGCTATCAGTCAAAACGAAATAACATTCAGATTAAATGCATGTCTGTAGAAGACTGAAGTTGGCCATAACCCAAAAGTTCAGTGAAGTCATAAGGAGTATTTCAACAGTAGATGACACCATTCATCCAGGGCCAGCTGTATCTAAAGAATTTAAATTATTTCCTTATAACTCCCAAATCCAAAATCAAGGCTAAAACTAGATAGATAGTGACAAAAGGTCACTTTAAGTTTGCCGTAAACAAAGCTTTTCTTCTTTTAGCAAAATAACAGTAATAGCACAGCAAAACTGCCCTCTGAACGCTGTCCTTGTAATGAGCAGAATGCCACAAAAAGCATCAGCAATGAGCTTTTTTATTCAAGCCACTGAAGAGCCTGTACTTGTGATGTTGGAAGGCAGACCGCAGACTGAAACAGGAGTTTCAGTTGATACCTCTACCCTTGAGACACAAAACTAACAGAAAGACCACAATCCCAGGAAGACACAGTGCATTTTGACTTTTCTTGGTGAGAATGACACAAGTAGGGCATGCCAATGCCTTCTCAAGAAGCAGGGCATGTCAATGTCAGGTTAAACTGCCAGTTCCTACCTGCAGCACAGGACTTACTTCGCTACTCACAGTCATAATATTCTTCATTATAAAAAAAAAACAACATGAAGAAGAAAAGTCTACTTTCAGTTTTCCATTAACAGTGGGGGAAAAAAGGGGAGAAAAAATAACTTTATTTGAAAGTAAGGCATACTGATACTTTAAGTATTCTGTTACTCATCCCTGACACAGCATGGCTGGTTGATAAGCATGTCCCCCTGTGACCCAGTTCCCATAAAATACTTCTACTATTCCTCAGCTTCAGACTCCTCACACCTTCCTTCTCTCCTTTACTTACTAAGTAGATCACAATCGGCAAACACTGGAACACAAATGCTGCTTGAATGGTTGTTATATACTGAACAGCCACCCAGCAAGTCAAACTGAGAAGGGAATCACTGAGTTGAGGTCAGTGCTCTCCGTTTGGTGGGAGTACAAATAAAGCCCAACAGTTTATATGCAGGCTGATTTTTCATACTACTTAGAGGAATCTCTTGTTCCTGTGGCTTCTGACACCCTCCCACTGCTGGGTTAATAGCCTGGTTTTGCTTTCATGGATTCATCATTCACCGAAGTACTGGAAGTACCATGGACACATTCATTTCTAAAGTCTACTATATGGTACACCTACAACTGGCAGATTTTTGAACCAAGAGAAAAGGCATAAGCATGTGATCCCCATGACCACAACACACAGCTCTTTTCTCCTTTGGTCTTTGTCAGTTCATTCTTGTGCTCATTTAACAGACAAGTAACAGTATCTGCTCATGGCAGTTTCATTTTGAACACCTTCACAACGTATTTTTACAACCTGATTTTTAAACTGACCTCACTAACAAGAATTATTTGTATCTGTCTCCCTCTAGTGAGCACCAAATTCCAACAGCACCCTTTCTATTTGTCATTTGCCTTGGAGCTAGAAATGAGCTAGAAATAACTCTTGGTTGGGCACCACGAAATGGCATCAAGAGCAAACACAAAGCAGTTTGAAAAAGTATTAGCAAAGTATTCTAAAATACTTCTAAAGTATTTAGAAGTCTCAGCCAAAGATATTTTTAAATATTACATTTCCAGTCTTGAAATAATGCCCAAATTAGTTCACCAGCAACTGATTTGATTTTTTGCTGTTTTGCAGTGTTTTCTGTATTGGAAAAGAAGCACTTCAGAAAGAAGTCCTCAAATGAATCTTTACTTTCAAATTCCTTCCTTTTTTATAACCAAAATTACATTCTTGAGGGGCATGTCTGTCAAAATACAGTTTCCTACAGTCCTCCAAGTTTGCACACAAACCAGCAATGTGTTTCTGTTGCAGGAGGTGGCCCTGCCCTTCTGCTAGCAGAGTCTCGACTTCTCTAGTTGCATATTTCACACAGTAATATGCCTGCTTCAGATTCCTGTTCATCACCCACTTTGGCTGGGAGAAGGAAAAGGAGAACAGCTTAATTTCTTGTTAGGATTCATAGTCCATTTGCTCTTACTTTCTCGGCCTCTTTCTTTGCCTCGGAGGGGAGGAAGCTGTTGTTCCCTGCGATGTCTCTCCAATTCCTGCTCTTGTCTCTGCTGCTCCAGTTTCTGTTCTTTTTCAAGGAGTTCTTGTTGTTGTTTAATGGCTAGGAGTTCCTGTTGTAACTTGCACAAAACAAAAAGACATGAGAAAGGGCAGCTTGAACTGCCTAAAACAAGCCCCTTAAATATCTGAATAGCAGTGTTTGCTTTTATGCTTGCGCTGCTTTTAAACTCTTAAACTGACTTTCTTCACTCTTCTAAGCAGTATCGTGCATTACTGGCTGTTGCTAAAGTGAATTCTGGTTTCACTTCCTTCTCTTTTGGCAAAAATGCCTGGAAACTGCACAGGGTTCTTGCCAGTGCATCACCCAGCTCTGCTCCACTGCACTTGTCAGCTGCATTGAGCAGAAGCTCAGCACAGCAGCATAATGGCAAAGTAGATCAGAAAAAAAAATTAAAAAGAAAGGCAAGATCATAAATTCCAATTTGAAATCCACTACCAGCAATCCTGCCATAGTGCATGTAATCAAATAAATCATTTTCCATTATATGAGGCAGCCCAGAGAAGAGTGAAAACGTAACACTTTCGGGCCTGCCTCTGTTTTACAAATGCAAATATAAATATTATGCACTTGCCTACCAGTTTGATTTGTAAGCACAGACCCAAACAGCAGCCCAAATACAGAGTCTTTTAATATACTCGAACGTGCAGATGCAGAAAAGACAGCCATACTGAAGTCTGGCTGGAAATGCAGCTTTGTAAAATAGGTAGCTTGATCTGTGGATATGGTGCTTGCAGGAGCTTGATCCTCATAGCACTGCCTTGGTCTGCTTTGAGCAACTCACTTGATAGGTGCTAGAGTTTTGCTTGAAAAGGCTTCTGTCACCCAAATACAGAGCAATAAGCACTCAAACGCCATCTCTCAGTCACAATGAACCTTTCAGGCACGTTGCCTTTTCATGTCTGCCTGAGCATATTCAGTTTGCAGATAAAGTGAGGGATAAATGAAAAATGTTGCTACCTTTATGTGCTCCTGGAGCTGGGCCTGATGCTGGCGGGTCAGATTTTCATGCTGCTTCTGAAACTCTGCAATCAGCAGTTGTTTCTGAATCTGCTGCTGCTGCTGGATCAGAAGTAGCTCCTGCTGTAGCTGCTTTTCACGCATAATTGGGTCCACCATGGGAACCATCATCCTGAGATCAGTTCGCAAGTCTAATGGCGAGATAGGCTCTAGTCCCACGGGAACCTCTGACTTTACATCCACTGTGGGAAGGAAACAACAAAACGTATGTACATTAAAGATAAATGGAGAACAGACATCATTCCTAGTGGGGAAAAGACCAATTTCACCCAAAGCCTGCTTCAGCATACAAACCTGACAAAACAACTAATGCAACCTGCACTGTATGCAAACTTCAAACATCCCCACTGGCAGCTGGAGGTCTTACACATTACTTTAGCACTTTCTTTCCATTCCCTGTAAAAATACCACCAGATTAACATTCTGTTAAACACACTAACAAGCAATCCGGTTCTAAAACCCTCTCACAGCCTAACACTGTGTGCAATATTTAGTGAGAATCTCCTAGGCACTATTAATGCTTCACAACAAACACTCAAGAGCACTTTTTCAGTCTAAGATAGAGACCTTCCAGTTCTCACTGCACAAAGAGATGTTCTGAGGATGGTGTTACACATGAACAACCACCCAAGAGCTACTTCACATGAATGTACCTGACACATACACAATAGCACATACACAATACATAGCACATACACAAAATAATCTGACACACAAAATGAGAAGTTTTAATACAGCCTTTTGAAAAGTAACCACCATGCTTGGAGTGGATTAAACATAGCACACTGTATATGGCTTACAAGTAAATGAAAGCATCTTGAAATATTCCAATTTGTTGCAGCAATGGTGCCTATATTGTTAACCCAGCACTAAACACTTAATGAAGAATCTTGTACTTTTCTATCTCCTTATTTAAATGGAAGGGTCTAAGAAGCAGCAGAGGAGAGAGATTTGATGCTTTTCACTACAATACTTGTAAAGGTCAGGTTTCCTCATTAAGGGAAGAGACAGAGTGTAACTTTATCTGCTTCAAAAGAAGAAAAAACTGGTAAGCAACATTTCTACAAGAAGAAAATAAATAGCAGCTGAGGGTCTCTGCTAAAGCTCAGCAGTTCTGATTCCATCCACGAGAGGACAGTGGAACACAAACACATTCACTCCTGTTCCTATGTTCTACTATCTTCATTAGAAAATAAGATTACTGACTGAAAACAAACATGCTGTTGCAAATAAGTAGAGAACAAGATTTTAAGCATATTTTCTCCTTCTGCTCTGCTACAGTTGTATTTGGTTTCAAGGAGAAACCAAAATGAAACAGAAATATTCTACCAAGAAGCAGTAAAACTAAAGCAGCAAAAGTTGAATCTGCAAAATAAAATACTGAATTCTAACTGTAAGATCAAATCTATCAGTGAAAAATTATATAAAAAGAAGGGATAGGACAACAAATCTCTTTTACTGATCATATTCTTCTCAAGATTCTGGAAACATACAATTTTCCAGGGTTTTTGTTTGGTTGGTTGTGGTTTTGTTTGTTTTTTTTTTCCTTTATTTTAAATCCTCATAACTGTGATTGCAAACCTCAGAGCATAATTTGCCTTCCTAACTTGCTATGACTGTGCCTAAGTGCTTACTTTTGTTCTGAGACTAATCCACTAAATTATAAAAAATCGCCTTTAACGTACAAAAACTACTCTTGATTATAAATAATTGCCACAGACCAAGAGAAATGGACAGGCAAACCCTCCCAGCCTTTCATCCCATTTATTCAGCAGCAATCCACATTCCATTTGTCTAGACTAAATATAGCTGCGTTTATACAAGAAATCAATAGTGCTTGCAGAGAGCAGAGCAAAGACATGAATATTTCATCAAACTCAGAGAGAAATGGCAATCAGCAAACTGACAGCAGGCTGTCTGTAGGCTGACTGGCCCTCCAGATAAGTCTTCTCTACTTGGACAACAGCTCACTGCCTGCAAGCCACAATCTTATCATCAGCACTCTTCTATTTTTACCATTATTGCATTGTCGGTGACAAAAGCTTATCGTGTTTAAAGTGCAGAGATGGATTTTCTTACATCTTCTGTGACAGGATAATAAGCCTTACTAGAAGCAATAATAGTAACTGGATCTCAGCAAAACCTGCAGGGTCTGGTTCACAATAGTGTTTGCAAACTGAACCCTGCAAGAGTTTGGTTCACAACAGTGTTTGCAAACTGAACCCTGCAAGGGTTTGGTTCACAATAGTGTTTGCAAACTGAACCCTGCAAGGGTTTGGTTCACAATAGTGTTTGCAAACTGAACCCTGCAAGGGTTTGGTTCACAGTAGTGTTTGCAAACTGAACCTCGAAGTTTAGTTTGCAGATGCTGGCTACAAATCAAGCCCTACAGGTCTGCATGGAGATTCAGGTCGACTAAGCTTTGTATCTCTGATGAGCATCCCACTTCTTTACTTTCAGAGTACCTCCCATAAGGGAAGGTGGTTTGGCCCAGGTTCCCTTAAGAAAGTCATAAAGTCCTCCAGGAGGACCAGAGAAGTTCAGAAGGTGAAAATCCTCCTGATTTTTCTAACAGAAGTTTCTTTCCACTACTAGGAAAATGTACAACTGAAATCAGACTCTGCTTGTTAAGAGATACATTATCAAGTAGCACTGGAAATCTACTTCAGCAAGTTCAGCTTTACCTCGTTCCTTAATGTGGGAGAAAAAAGCATGAGGATAGTTCTAGAGACTTAAATCCACAGAAATGAATACATAATTTTTCATGTCATTTAAATGCCAATGTTTACTGACAAATAAAGACAAGAATTTATGTCCTGGTGCAAATTTTGCTTCACAGGAAGGTTACCACCAACACTAACTGCTAACAGAGCAGTGACTGACTTTTGGGGATAAGTATTGTCTTAAACAGCTAATAGTTAACTGGGTAGAAGTCAACTTCATCAACGAATTTGTTCTAAACAAGTAAGTTCACCAAATGGTTTGCTACTGTCTGTTAGGCTGTGCTACGGGCACAGGCCATAAACATTCTCCTTTCTTGTTGCCAGCTGACAAGAAAGAAACAAAGCAGCCCCATGGAGTTACATCAGCATGAAAAGTGTGTAATGGAGCAAAGAATCAGAATCAGCGTTGCTAAAAGCTTTGACCTCTAGCTGAAGCCTCCACCCTCACCATAACACAATTGTAAAGAGCAAAGGTGATGCAGGATGTGTATCTTGTCAGGGTTTCTTACATCTTTTCACTCCCTCTACACATATAATGTCCTAACCAGTGTCCTCAACTTTCAAATAATAGGAGCAGCAGGATTTAAGACCTTAACAACAGGATTCATCAAGATATTAGCCAAAGAGATAAAAGGATGGATAATGAAAAAGCTATTAATCAGAGACTGATAAAGGTTAACTTGACTTCAATGACACATGTTTTTGCAGGATTTCCAGTATCAACAATGGGGTGAGGTTGTAGAAGGCACAATTCAGAGCACTCTCTCCACTGTGGTCTGGAACAGATTCTTCCCAACAGCTCTGCTGACTACAGAGCAAGCCTGGGATTCCTCTCTAGGGTTAAATATAAAAACAAACTGTTTGAGCTCATGTAAGCTGTGGTGAACACAGTAGCAGGCTGAGACATTACTGAAAGCTTGGTGATTACAGGAAATACACCAACATTTGAGTAGAAAAATACTCATTTTCAGCTGAAACGCTGTGCAAAAGGCATATGTATTTATTTTCCCTACACACTTGATTGCCTTTATCTTGATGCATAACAACAAAAACAGTCTCAGAAGAGCATCCATATCAATTATATGCCATAGATGGTGCTTCCCGCAGCGCTTTAGACAGTCTGTGGAAAGAAAATAAGACACTTGCAAAACGACACGCTTGTTGGGTAGATTTAGATGCTTGAAGCATATATAAAGAGAGGTTACAGAGCTTGATTTAACTCTGAGGCTTTGCTTTTTGAAATCATTCTTTAAAATGAGAATCACTGAAAAACTGTCTTTCACTAAGAGATGGCATTTCAAGCTTTGTTTCTCATGACTAGTTTCATTTTCTGGTGTGTTATAATACACAAATCTTCTGGATCACAAAGGCAAATACAGAAAATAGAGCATCCACTTTCTTACCATCATCTTCCAAAAGATGCAATCTTCCTTTTTTGTTGGCAGTTACCTTTCTTGGTAGTTATTTATAAAAATAGGAACTTGAACAAGATAACTGGCAGAGGGAAGATTTAGACTGGATGTTAGGAGGAAGTTCTTTACAGTGAGGGTGGTGAGGCACTGGAATAGGTTGCCCAGGGAGGTTGTGGCTGCTCCCTCCCTGGAGGTGTTCAAGGCCAGGTTGGACGAGGCCTTGAGTGACCTGTGCTAGTGGGAAGTGTCCCTGCCTATGGCAGGGGGTTGAAACTGGATGATCCTTGAGGTCTCCTTCCAACCTTACCATTCTATGATTCTATGATATGCTGCAATCAGCTGAAGAGTCACCATTCTTTATTGAAAATGCCATGAAAAAAAAAAATGTAGCAGATGTGCTTACCAGAACATCTCATCTGGTATATTTGTATTTCTTTCATTAGAGGAGCTGTGTGATTTTGCTGTGAGTGCAGAGACTCAGGTTAACCCTTTACAAAAAAATGTTTCTCAGTTACACTGTTGGAGAGAAAGAAAGGTTGCAGAGAGAAACAGGTCATGAAGTCTGTAAGGCTTTTTCTGCCTTGGTCATCCAAGGCAGCCTTTTACTAGAGAAGCAGTTAAGGTTTATGAAGTAAGCAAGGAAGACTACAAAAGTCAGAATGCCAGAGTAAAATTGCATCTGACAAGAGACAGATGACAAGCTCCTCCAACTAGCAATTTCAGTATTAGGCAATAAAAGTACATTCCTGAGTGCACACCTAAACAAGTAAAATCTGGATGAATCACTCAACCAAGAAATGGACACACTTCAGCCCAGAAATCAGCTCAGTGGAATTATTACAAAGCAAAGAGAGAATGGGAGAGCTGTTTATACTAGTGGTACTCTTTTGAACTCTGCTCTACAAAACACAGCCCACCTGAGGTTACTATTAACTTATACAGCACTTTTCATAGTTTTCATATGCTTTTCATAAAATGAAAACAAACCAGAACAGTTTTGCACATTTTACTGTAAAAGAAACTGCCTCCCTTTGGCCTCTTCATTCAAAGAAAGTGAAAAACCTTCCTTTTTTGCAGGACTAGTCATCAATCACAGCATAATCGGAGCACTAATGAATTTACAGAAGAGAGGAAAGTTGGGAAGAGTGGAAGATTCCTTCACTAAAGACAACACTTGACATTTACACTCCAGTTTAAACCTAGAATATTCCAGATTTATGTGCCACCTCATTCAGGACTTGAAAAGTGCTGATACCTGAGAAGCTGTAACAGTGTCTTTGAACACAGATTGGGAAAAAAAACCTTTGAAAAGATTGAAAAAAAGGAAATACCACAAGAAGCTGAAAGTTGCAAGAGTAAGGAACAGAGGGTAGGAGGGAAACTTTGGCAGGCAGGTGAGACACAAAGTAACCAGTAGGAGATGGGGAATAAAGGACCAGCCAAGCAGTAAGACACGAGCAGCCAACCAGACATGAAGCACAAGAAAAGAATATGAAATTTCTGAGCTTTCTGTGCTGGGAATCAGCATTAAAGGAGCATTGTTCACTCTGTAATCTAAGAGCAGCCCTGGCACACTGATAAAGCAGCAGTGAGGCCAGAGCATAAATAAAGAGCCAACAAAGAAGCAAGGTGTCCGTTGTGAGGATGCTGGGAAAATTAAGTCAGCAATGAGGTTTTGAATAGCCATGACTAAAGAGGATGGAGTCTGGCATGAAAACTACTGCACCAATTGTTCACTGTTCTAACTTGCAGAAAAATCTCCTAATCTGGAGCCCATTTCCCAGAGGAGGTGGCTCATGGCTTTCTGGGGGAAGCTCTATCACAGCAAGACCTGCGTGGCAGTCTGCAGGAGTGGGAAGCTGAAATTTTAAGACTAATCTGTGATATCTGAAGTACAAGCCAAATGATCAATAAACTGTGAAAGGTTAGGTTACCTCCCATGGGATGCTTTTATCATCCCAGCTCTGGTGGCTCAGGTCTTGTACTTCCAATTCTCAGCTGGCATCATCTGTCATTCCTCTGTTAACTTCGGTGTAGACAAAGCTTCTTTATGCCACCTGAGAAGCTTGATGCAGAACCTCTCTCATGAGTATAGGGGTGAAGAAGACAGCCCTGAGAGATTCTCATTTTAACATGATGACAAAAGCAGCCAGATTTAGGACGACAATTTTTTTTTGCCCAGTATTTAAAATCAGAAGAATTTTTTTCTCTACTCTCATGATTATGCGAAAGGATGCATTTAAGTGTCACTTAAATTTCATTGCACGTTATTAAGTATTTTTGATTAATTACATGTCTTCCATTATACTCTGGATTCTGGCTGTCATAAGCAAGGAAAGCAGAAAGAAAACAGCAAATGCAAATATAACTTTCCCCCCCCCCCCCCCCCCCAAAGGCAGCATGATGACTTTTTATGGCAGTTAAATACCTGACTGCAATTTGTTCTTTAAAAACTTCCTTGCTTTGGAAGGAAAAACACAAGAAATTAAGACACAATTCAAAACAGAAAAAAAAATATTTTCCAGCTATTTTCTTGGATTATCCTCTAAGAGTCAGTAATTGTTTTAAACAGTACTATCGCTGGATTAGAAGTGAAATGTCAAACCTGATGAGGCACTCAACTGAGTTTATAGTATTAAGGAGAAGTGTAATAAATTAGGCTAGAAATGTATTCCCCTTTGTTCTATAAAAGGGATCTTATCATGATTATACCTTTTCCCTACTTCTTTTAAGTGTTTGCATACATGTCATAATGAGAAGTAAAATAAATGCAAACAGCGATCTGGGCTTCAATTTACCATTCTCTTATTTCCCCAGGGCCTGGAAAGGAAACTCAAACAACCACAATCTTCTAAAATATCAGTGAGAGGCCTTGAAATACCAACACTTGAAGTTACAGCTAGCTGACTTTTGTAGAAAATCAAAGGCTTTATTATATTGATTTACTAAAATCAGATTCCTTCTCTGCAAATAAGCTTTTGAGCCAAATAGTCATAACAAACACAAACATAAATGCCATCTAATTTGTTACAGCCATGAAGTTTTGCAATGTTACAGTATTTGCTCTTTCTTCTCTACTGAACAGCTGAGTTAAAGTTGTACTTAGGAGCCTGCCACAGTTCATGGAAATACCAGGCCAACCACTTCTGTCACAGGAATAAAGGCAAATGCACCCAGTAAATCACATCAGAATATGAAATGCTTTTAAACTCAAACCTGGGATGATCTGTTATCAAGAAATCCAAGCTGAGCTATATTTGGGCTTCTGAATTACTATGCTTATATTTCATCTGGGCAGACTTTTACACACACATTCCCTACATCCATCAGCACGCAGGCATATTTTTTGCTTTCTGGAAAATGTCCTTTTGATAAAAGGAACCTATATAAGCTGAATTCTAGATACTACTGCTATGTGCAAGATAAAAACAGGACAAGGATAAATGCACATAAAAATGTAAAATTCCTTTCTTCTCAGTTCTAAAGTCTATGACATATTGGTGCTACCACTAAATAATGGTAACATAACGTCAATTACACTGTTGATACATGGCATTGGGTTAGCCTAATTGACCATGTGCCCATGCCATGGCATGCATGCATGACAAATGTAAAACAGCATTATCTTGGCTGTGTATCTTCTGTGCACAGAGGTACTCAGTACCACTGTCAGTGAGATCATACTGAAGATGCCAAATTAGGTTTGACTTGGGAGCAGCACCACTTAGTGGTTGCAGAACTAAGTAGGTTCAACTTGCTGTTGCACCTACCGAATCAGTAGATGTCAGCTTACCTCTACCTGCCAGTCACTTTCAGAAAGTTTTAAAATTATTTAATTAAAATGAAAGCATATGTGATCTGAATCTGTGTGCATGCACTTGCACACGTACATAATACTTACATCATATCCTATCATACTATTCCCCTAAGCAAAGCAATGAGCAGACACGATACAACAGATTCCTCTCACCTCCCTTTTTAAAACACCTGCAATGATAAGATGCTGCACACACATAAGAAAGGCAATATGCTTTTAATTGTATCAGTATTATTATACCCTAACACAGTACACAAAGGTTGCTAAGGATGACTGAAAGGGCACCATAAGGAGTTCTAGAGACTTATTATAGATTCACCTCAACTCCCATCCAGAGATAACATGAGGCTGCTACAAGTGGTACCAAATACATCCAGAGTACAGTTTTCACTTGCTTCTCTTTAATATCTTCTCCACCTGTGAATGCTGCAGGCATGTTGGTGGTAATGCTGAGTTTACACCTGTTGAATAATTGCCAAAAGTGAGAATATCACTATTCTAATCCTAAATGGATGACAGTGAAAGAAAAAGTGTCCCTTGAAATGTGGATATCAAAGGTGAACAGCTACCATTTGGACACGCCAGCAGGTGTATCTTGAAGTATCACAGGCCAGCATGCTCCAGGTAAATTAAACAGTGGGTAGAGGTTTGCTGAACATGTATCCCCAAATAGCTTTGCTATTTCAGGGGTGTGAGAGCCACTGCTCCATATGAAATCCTTGGAAGGTAAAATACAGTGCAAAAATTCCAAGGAACTGTTGGCAAAAGATGACTGCCCCAAAAAAATGTATTGAAAAGACTATTTTCCAGTCCCTAGGTTGGGGTTTTTGTTGGGGGGGGTGGGGGTGGTGTTCACATGTTTTTCATGGTTTGTTTCTTTTAAAATTTCATTTATTTATTATTATTTTGGAGCTGTATGTGCTCCTCAAGATATTACAATATTTAGGGGTTGCTTTTAAAATCTTTTTTCACTCCACAGCAAAATCCACCATGTAAATGTAGCTTACTAAGCTCACAACACCTGTTTGATACTCAGGAAATCAAGAAAGACCCTCTAATATTTCAGTGCTTTCAATACATATTTATAGAATACCCTGATCTTTGACAAGCACAATGTAACAACTGGTTTTGATCCCAAGCACAGAAAAAAGAGAGGACTGAACTAAAATATTGCACAGAGAACAGGAGAAAAATCCAATAGAAGGAGAACTATAAAGAATCTTTCTAATGAGAAGATGCCAGTCAGAGACTGTCAGCACTTACTATGTTAGCTCAGAAATAAAATTCTTATGCATCCTATGCAAAATTAACAACTGCAGATGTTTATGTGAAAATATGTATTTATGTCTATTATGTAACTCTCCCTATTCTGCTTCCCTTTGTACTGCGTTGCCTTGCTCTGCAGTGTACTCAGGGGAGTTTGTCTTCCTCTGCTCACATAAAACACCTAGCATATTTGCACAGTGACAGAAATAAAATGAATAAATACCACTAGATGACTGGTTTACCAGTTTCAGAAGTCCACTGCTGGATCTGATACCTAGCAGCACAAGAGATTACAGCATGCAGAGAAAATACTACATGTAAGGCAGGAAAAAATGAAAGGGTAAGATTCACACATTCACAGATTGCATTGGGTTGGACGGGACCCTCAAAGTTTATCTTGCCCAATGGCCCTGCAGTAAGCAGAGACACCTCCACGTAGATCAGGCTGCCTAGGGCTACATTGAGTCTGGTATGATCCTAATGACAATGGAAAGAAAAGGAAAGAAGGTAGAGTTTATTATACTGCAGGATGGAATTGAATGCTACAATATGAAAAGGGACAAACGATGGCAATACAGCTGGTGGGAATATTATACAGCAGTCAAGCCTCAAAGCTGGATGGACAACAATGTCAACAGACAGAGAAGATGGGTTGCTATAAAGACAATAAAGAGTTTCTCAGGAAGAAACTCCTCTCAGCTTGATGAAAGGGTTATGAAGGTTTTAAAGGTCTTGATTTAATCTATTTTAGGCTGCAGACAGAGTATGTCTTTCAGGGAACAACCTTGACTACCATGCAGATGGCCTCATTTCCATTAGTAAGGCATTACATAAGGCAAGTACTCCAGTGAAAGAGGTTACATAAAATGTACAGAAAGCACTATGAACTCAGAAGCAAGGAAATGCCAGTCTTCTAGAATTTTTTTTTCTGCACTTTTGTCTCATTAATGTGAAGACAGTTGTGGTTTTATAATGTATGGATCCAAACCATAGCCATTTGCAGTAAGTAATCACAAAAAGTCTCTCTCTCATATTCCACCATTTGGGATTTGGAGGAATTACTTGAAAAAAGCAAGACAAGACATCCCAGACTCACAGATGCAATCTAAATGTTGCAGAACTCTTTCATTTGATAAAAAAATGGGTGTCTTGGCAAAGATAAGCCTTCAGATTGTTACAATCTTTTTGAACTGAAAAAAAAAAAATCCTAAACTAGGTGTGCAATTACTTGGTTCAGGTAATTATGTGACATACTACTTACTATCATCCCTATTACACTACTTATTTAAATTTATCCTTGCCTGATTTTTCTTTTCATTACAGTAAATGATTTCAACCCTACAGTGCTCAGATTTGTGTTTACTTTATTTTGACTGTGTTTTTTGATTCCTTGAAAACACATGCTGTAAACATCTGCCCTAAATCCAAAAGATTTCAGATAGCAAAAGCAACTTACCACTTACCTTGCACTTTGTATGGCAGAAAGAAAAGTTACTGCTGGTTTTCTATAATGATGCAACACTAAACTTAGAAAATATTCATGATTTGTGCTCTCCAGACTGAAGGGATCTCTGAGAGGCTCCCTCCGGGATGCAGAGATAGGATTTCAACCACCAGAGGGAGTCAATCTGTTTTTTCAGGTCAATTTAAAAATTAGAATGAAGAGAAAAAGCACTGCCAAGGGATGAAATCACTCACAAGTAATACTGCTTATATCCAAATACATATGGAGACCAAACATAGTGAAAACANAAAGAACAAAAACCAGTAACTTACATAGTGACATTCCTATTTCTACCCCACTCACTATTCTTTATTTGAGCTCAGGTCACTTCCATATTCTTAAGTCTGTTTCAGATTTTCTACAGTTTATTTATGATTTAGCCACTTTAATCAGCAAGTGCAGATACAGATTTATGATGGTGACTGTAGGAAAGATATGAACATCTCTGCTCACTCTGTCAAACACTTCTCTTTGTAATTTTTCAGTCCTGTAAAATCAGACTACAGGAACTACTGAGATGATGCTAACTTTCTCAGCATGTTAGCTGGAGTTTTCCAAGACTCTTATTCTAAATGAAGATTGAAAAATGGTTCTGCATTCTGTAATATTCCATAAACTAATAAAATGGAACACTTCTAAGAAATTAATCTGTCAAAAGAAACAACAGCTACAGAAAAATTCTACACAATTCTAATGACACTTAGCAATCAGAGTTCAGAACACTGGAAACACAAAGGTTCTTTTTGGTTTTCCATGTTACAGTAGGTCCATTACTTACTAGTGGGGTGGCTGTTTCTCTTCATCTGGATTCATCTAACATGCAGAACATCAATGAAGTCAGTGGCCATTCCTTAAGTCTCAAATGAAAGATTACTTCTTCAGCAAGTTTTTCCAGAAATTAAATTTCCTTTAAAGAAGCCTACAAAACTCAGTGAGAACTCTTCTCAAATTCCAAACTCAAGTTTTAGAAATCTGTAGATCAGGCCTGGAACATGCACAGCAGATTGACTGCTTGAATGGAGTCTAGCACTCAAAATTACTCTTCAAGAAACTCTTTGGGTTCTTTGAGAATCTCAGCCTAATCATTTAAATACACCTTAGTCATAGTGAAACCGCCATCCTCCACTTAACACATGAATCACTCAGGGTAGAAGTTCCCTCTCATCAGACCTAAGATGAACAAATCTTAGCACACTGCAGTAAGAAGAACATTTAGTCCTGTTAACTGAGCTTTTGAACCTGACTGGAAATGTCATTGCAGACTAAAATCCTGCAATACAAGAGGCCAGATGAAAATAAGTGCTCAGTTTCTGCACTTTATGCAGAACTTGTTTTGATCAGTGAGGTAGCATCAGCAATATGTTGTAGAATTATTGCATTGGGCACTGGGGAAAGGAGGTAGTGTGCTTAGTTAAGGTCTGCCATGGAAAGGCTGCAATGCTGATTTTAAGGCAAAGCACTGAGAGCTTGGTACAATGCAGAGGTAATTAACATGTTCCCTTTAACAAGAGATAAATCGGAATTTAGCCTGAAAACTCCTCAGTAATGCACTGCAGAAGGATAGATGAGATTTTCATCACATCTTAGTTGCAGCAGCACCATCCCTTACTACATTCTGTTCAGAATAATCTGTATCTTTCACAGAAATTTAAACAATTCTTCCTCACTGCAGTAATCTAATTTTAAGCTTCCTTTTTTCTTACTAAAAGCATTTGAAAAGCTACCAGAAGTGATTTTCAAAAGTTTTAGTTTATTTAAAATATTATAATGAAGCATAAATTAAGAACAAAATGCAAGTACTTTCTACATGTCCCAAAAGTACAGCTTCACATCCTATGGCTTTTTATATTTATGCCATGTACATTGCTATTTCTTAAGAGTTAAGCTGATAAGGAAAATGAATTTATTTTAGCTAATGAAGTTATTTATACTAATTTTTAGATCTGCTAGTGTTTGGTTTTCTTCCCTTAATTAGGAAATGATAGTGAATACCTGAACTGAAATTTCTACACTGTTATAAATTTCCCTGTAGCAAACCTTGGCCCAGCACACTCTCTGCTGACTGTGAAGTTTAATTAATTAAATGAACACTGAGAACATGGTGCTCATCACTGTGGACAGAAGCACACGGCAGAAAGTACAAGAATAATAGGGTCTGGACATATTATAAATACAGAAAGAATGACTAAGAGTTAGTCGGCCTGAAGGAAAGGCAGTCTGGAAATATACACAATGGAGATGCCACTGATTTCACTCGTGCCAAGTACATAAATAGCATTCTGTTAATTGAGAGTTATGCACCTGATGAAACACCGCAAAGCAAAGCTGATACCCAGAACTGTTACCTTTCACTTTCTCCACAACTCAAAGTCCCAAAGAGACAAACTGAATAGCTCTTGGTTCAGAAAGAGATCATTTCTATACCCATAAAATTCCATTTAACTTCTGATCACACTTACATCTGCCAGAGCCAAAAAAAAAAATATATATATTGATAGTCAATGCACATGCAAAAGGGCTTCTCAAGGATTTATTTTAAATGCCTTTTGAATACAGGTAAAATGAATGTCTCAGCTTCCATGCCAGAGATGATAAAAATTAGCATATGATCTTTCTTACAAAATGGGAAACAATCAAATGTCCCCTGCCACTTATCAATTTCCAGAATCTGCACCATCTTTTATAAAGCTTGCTTCACCTCATCTTAGAGGACGTTCTGATAAAGGGGAGACTAGTTGGAGCCTGAGGTGAAGTTGCTGAGATCTCACCACTGAATTACAAGGAGGCTGACTTCACACAGTAGCATGCTATATTTATCACCCACCCCTAAAACCATGTGGAAATTAAATGCCATAAAGCTGTATGACTGGAGGTCACAAGTCAGAACAACTATAGATCCTGCACTCCTTGGAACAGGAAGACCAAAGATTTCTTTGTTAGTCAACAATGATATGTGTGGCTGTATGCTATATATGATACAGCAGTGGCACCACGTTATTGTGGTGTAAGGTGAAGATCTCACCAGTGCTATTGGGTGGGATCACCATTTCTGGTAACAAGGGCAAACTATTTCAGTGAACAGTTAATTTAAAAAAAAAAAAAAATTAAGGATCAAATTAAATATCTTTACCCCTTTCATTTTTGCAAACTGATATAATTTTTGCTGACACCTACTGGAAATTTAGCTTACTGAAAAGAAAAAATGAAGATTATGACCGGCAAGAAGATATTCGGTTGATTCCTGTATGCCAGCCAAAGGACACAACATACTCATCCAGAGATACAGTTTAATACCATATTAAAAATATGTTAAAATATTAATAGCCATTCAAACTCTCACTAAAATCCACTAAAACAGAACCTTATGACTTTCATCCAGTGATGACCTTCCACAACCATCTCAAGATACTCACAAAATCTTGCCAATCACTCATAAATCTGGCTAAATGGCCCGAACTTCCAGAACAAAGTAAAAATCCTGCATCTTGATACAGTTATCTGCTACAGTCTAAACATCCTAAGAAAGCACCTGTGTGAAAACTACAGAAAATACCTTTCTTTCTTCCTGAAAATGGTTGCCCACGTGGAACTAATTCCAGAGTACAGCAGGTAGAAAAACTAGTGCTCATTTCAATAATTTCTGAGAGCTCCAAGTGACATTAACTCTCTTCAGAGTTATCTTCTGCCCTTCCAGTATGGACCTGCTGATCATGTTTCCATCAGTGAAAGGAGAGTAGATGGAAAGTTAACCACTAAACTTTCCAGCACTTTAAACAGAGCCTTCTGCTGAGGCCTTTTAGGGCACGTTTTCCCCATGTGTGTGTTTGGTTCCACACGCTTCCAAGTTCCAATCACTGCTACAACAAGGAGATTATCCTGACACCACCAGGCAGGCTAACATGGCACAAGCTTCGGTGTAGTGCCCACTCTGGCTTAAAACTCTGCTGGCTTTTCCAATTTTAATATCAAACTGGGGGATCCAGTCAAAGAGCTGCAACCTCTCATCTGCAAGAACTGCCATCACAAATTTCCCCATTACCACTATCAAAAAGAGAGAGAAAAAAAGTAACTTACTTGCAGAGCCAAAGCCATTCTGACCTGAGAAGTGAGCTCTTTCTGAAATAAACGTTACTCGGTTCTAAGAATTCGCACAATTCACTTCCTCTGCTCTTCCTTGATAATGTCTATTTAAGAAGAGACCTATTTATTTCTCAGCACATTTCACAGTTCCTGTTTCTAAATGAGAGTCCTGTTAACTAAGGGTAGAAAGACACAAACATGTCTCAAGAAAGCAAGACTGATTTCTATAAAGCACGTACAGTATTGTTTCCAGAGGGGGGGAAAAAAAACCCTCCAGAATCTTCAAAAATGGGCATCAATGCAGTTAGCCTTTCAATACCTACTGATCTTACCATGAACTTGGCAAAAAGAAAAGAGTAACAAGGGTGATTAAGATAAAATGAGTAATTGTAGTACACTATAAACAGTTTCCAATTTCCCATTCATAAATAAATGTCAAAACTTGACCCTCTTCCAAGAAACAGATCTGCACCTATTTCATGATAAATGATTGTCCATTCACCTATTACTGTCACATTGGATTACAAGCACTTCTTCCTTCCTCCCATACAGTCAGCTGGATCTTAAAGTAACTTCAAGTTGATATATTGTACTTTCCCAAGAAAACCTAGCAGAGTGAAGGGAATCTGCTTCCCACAAATTCACAGTTATTATTCTTGTCTCTATTCTTCTGCTTAAACGAAACCACCTATGCCCTAGTTCGTACTGCAATACCTTCCAGGGAAAAAAATAAAGTTCAAATACATATAAAGCTGCTAAAAAAACATAAAGGAACACAGCATAGGCAGCAAAAAAGAGCAAAGAGTAGAATAAAACCCCCAAACACAACCAGATTTAAGGAGATTATGTAGTGAAATTCAGATTTTTTTAACATATTATGAACACAACCTCTCTACTTTGCTACCTTCCTATGCTTTTTATAAGCTCTTCACCATCACCTCCAGGTACTACTCTTTAAATAACATTTGCTGGTACCTCCTCTCACTGTGAAACTTTACTGGTAGGGTCATTGAACTAGTGGTATATGTTGGCATGGGCACACAGAGCTGCTTTCATCCTTTGCCTGTGGTTTCCTTTTCCACAGTAGGCTACCCAATATTCCAAGGCACAGTCTGAACCAGTATAAACTTCCTGCTAAATGACTGTGGTTCCAGTCCTCAACTCAACCTTGGGCACCAGGGACTGACCACAGTCTCTAGAGTATAGAAGTATCAACATGCTACTGGAGCTGCTGAGTAGAATGAATAATGCATAGAAATACCTACATATGCTAACACAGTATGTTCTCAACCATTTTCTTAGTTTTTTTTTGAACCTGAAGCTTGCACTGTCATAAAAGAATAGAGCAAAAACACAAACCCATGCAGGTTTCTTCTCAAAACACTTCTATGGCCATAACGTAACTTCCACTGCATCTCTGTGTGCCATTGAAATGAATAACCTAGAAAGCAATACCAGTCAAAATCTGCAGAAGCTCTGGGGTTTAAAGCAATCAAGCTAAAAAGGAAAAGCAACTAAGAAAAAATATCAGCTCATCTGAATTTACATTTTAACTTTAGATATACATAGAGCTAGATTAAAAATGTGAGGCTATGCTGCAAAACAAGGATCCATTTGATCATGCCAGAACAAAGTATTTCCTCTTACATTATGTTCCAGCTAATGCAAAGCTAGAGGAAAATGGCTCAAGTATAACCATTATTCCTAGATATGCAAAGAGCTTAAAATGACACCTCAGGGAGCTAAGCTGCTCCATGCTGTGTGCAACCTGCACATCTCCTCTCCCAGCAGTTCCTGACAGCCCTGCCAAGTAGGGTGCAAACCATCACACATCTGCTGTCACTATCCTCTCCCCAGAAAGAAAGGAGGAGTACTGGTCTTATTTTATGAAAGGAGGTGAGACAGTGGCTGAAGACACTCTGAGTACACGTGGTGGAAGTCTTAATGACAGGCACATGAAATATCCTCACTGATAGTCATGATTGCCTTAATAAACCCCTATGTATTATCAGAGCCTGTGAGAAGTGAGTATGAGCACTGTGAAACAAACAGGAGCTGTGCAAGCAGCGAGTACATGGAATTATTTCTTCAGCAATGAGTAAGAATTCTGCATATCACACTTAGTAAAATATAATCCTGTATTTAATATAATTAATCCAATTAATACTCTATGGACACTATTTTAAAACTGATGAAGTTGGGTAGCCTGGTGCCTTGGGAATAGCCTTCAAACAGCAATGATAAACCACTCTTATACTAAAGCACAACTCTTACAGCACAGGAACACCACTTGAGATCAAAAAACAGCCCATGATAACTCATATTGACAACTCCCAGTAGCAACCCCCCAGCCATTACAGTGCCTGCTCTTGCAGTCTGTGAAAAGCAGTTATTAATATGAATCTAATAGTCTTTAGCTAGTTTCAATCTAAGTAAAGAAAACCATCTGGTAAGAAATCTCAGCCCACTAGCCACAGGGCAGCTAAACTGCTTTGCTGATGCTGGCTGCCACTGGGGTTCTGTACTAGGGGCAATGGGGTAAGGAGAGGTCTGCACTGCCAGATAAACCCACTAACACACTGATTTCCCTATTGTGTCCTCTTTTCTGCCATTCCCTACTGGATGACTTGGCACAGTATGGAGCAGGTAAGATAAGAATAGAGTAGTGGAAGTCATGCTTTTGGTCTTTCTCAGACTCTGGGTGGCATTCTCCCCCAGGACTTTCCTGCTTAGAACTGTTTTTGTGGCACCTGTACACACAATGAGACAAGGAATAAATAAAGTAATTTCTTCCTTTGTTACCCATAAGGGCACAGAGCAGATGCAGTTCCCATATGTGTACTGGAAAAGAGGGGACAGAGCATGAGAACTTCCCAGAATTTAGTAAGACAGAGTAATGGAAAAGGACAACAAACTGCTGCTGTAAGGCTGGTGTCTCTAATGGACCACTGCCCAAAGGCGGACTTTTAAGTTTGGGGAAACTGGACTGGAATAGTCCCTATCTGCCAATCATTACCTATACTGATGTGCCAGCTGACAGTACCCTGCTGATGTGATAGCTACATGTCTTAAAGGACAGTGAGTTTTATGTCACTCTTCAGCCTAAAGATGTAAGTATCACAAGTAAATACCTAGTGCTTTCACTTGGAATTCCTACAGATTTTGCCCACAACTTTGGCCAGCTTCAGTTGCCTGCTAATCCTTACCAAAGCACTCACCAGTGCAACACTACTCTTAGCCCAATAGCCATTTAACACAATTTTGCTGATCTATGATTCTGCTGTGAGAAGCATATTTTGATACAACAGATCATTTATCTGGAAAGAAAAGCTTAAATGGGTGAAAAGGCACTTGAGGGAAGTCATGCATTTAACCTCATCTCATGTAAAAATAGGGTGGGCCTTCAGTCAAACAGATGTACAAAGATCTGCAGGTTTTTGAAGTATTTTCAGCTACGAAAGGCATTTGAAATAAAACTCTTGCATTTCACATTAATTTCTAGCCTTTCTCTTGCCCCCTTTGACCCATGCTCTCAGCAGAGTCCTGCTTGGAGTCAGTCTTCCAATACATTCCACACTACGGCAGTCCCCTAGAAGTAGCATTGCTTGGCATATTCAGAAAAAGGTGACTGATCTATACAACGTGGCCAAGCTGGAGCCTCTTTTCTGTTCTCCCTCTCTCTGCAGGGTCAGAGCAGAACAACAGCAGTCACAAATCTACTGGCAGATGCCATCTTTATTAATACTGAGTGCACAACCTAAATCTTATGGGCATTTTGTAACGTTCCTTATCAGGACATATATATTTGCACATACACATACTAAACTCTCATGATTGCACCAAAAATTTTCCTGCCACTACATCTGAGTATCTAGATTGATATGCAAGAATTTGCCATCTCTGGAAATGATCTTATAAAATGTCTGCCTGGGTTTTAAACTGCATCTTTCAATTACCAGTTAAATGTGAGACCTCAGATGTTTGTGACTATTGCATAATCCTTTAGTAAAAAAAACCAAACCCTACAATGCAGTATTATATATATGAAAGTCTTCTCTAATGTCAGTTTTCCTTCTGAAAACCACCACAAGATTTGCTTTTCACATCACATTAATTAATCCCTCATTGGATTAAACTGCTATGGTTTGTTATTTGTTATGCTGTTAGCAAACAGCTGGGTCTTGCTAACTGCAGTGTAGTTTGTGTGCAACTTAATATCATCTCCATTACAAAACTCTTTGAAAGCTTAAAAAATGGTCTGTAATCTGACCATCCTGTTGCATGGCACGTTTCATTTACAAGCACTTTCATCTGCAGGCAGTATTTTCCCACCACATTTTTGTTTGCCGTTTCGATGGCAAACTACAGCTAACAGAGCAGTCAGCTCTGTGCAAGATACAGAGCGGTTATCCTTTGCTCAGACAGGTATGCAAATGACAGCAGAAGCTGTGTGAAATTAATTCAGAGCACTGCAGCTCTTTGTGGACAAATCAAAACTATGATTTCTTCCCAGTGAGTATTAAGCATTCACAACAAATAGCTGTACCACTGTTTATTTTAAGAATGCACCACAAAATGAGGAGAGCCACACGGCTGTTATCTGCACGTCTGTACTGACCATTTCAGTGGTGTTTCTATAAATACTGCACATAAGCAGCTATAAAGACAAAGATTTAAAAATAGGCCATAGGCATTAGGAACAGATTATACTGTACAGGTGGGAAACAATGATTTCGTGCACAAGTACCGATTCAACATGTGAGAAGTCTCCATCAGTACAGATCAGCTGCCATCAGTGCTGAACGAGCTGTCATTGCAGAGCACAGCATGCATCTTTGACACAGCTCTATTGCCTTCTGCAAGATATTTCTACACCTTAAGAGAGGAAAAAGTCAGAAAACAGAAACATTTTTATGTGGGTTGTGAGAATATTCTTGTGATACATGCCTATAATAAAAGACTGGATATTCCTGATCATTTCTAGTACTGGGTGAGAGACTACACAGAGCTGGAGGAAGTCTCCAGGGAAAAGAGACTTGCTGTTCCTAGAAAACATAGTCAGCGCTAAGGCAATTTAGGTATACAATGTCTCCAAGGGTAATTTTCCAGAGGAAGCCCTGTTGATGAATGGCTAAGACCACAGTATGGTCTTGAGAACACTAGCTGCACAGCTTTTCCACACCTATCTGGAGTGGGATAGGCACCACATGAGTTATGGTCACTTCACCATTCACCAACAAATTCTAACTACTTTCCTGAAGGACACAAAATAAAGCCACCCAGGCTGTCTGCCTCCTCCTAAGGTCCATACTTTGGACATATCATTCTTTTGTCCCTGTCTTGTCAAAGCTCTTTAAGGGAAACATAAGGAGGAAGAGCATGGCCTCAAATAAACAAGAAGAAAGTAGTCACATACTTGTCACACTTCTAACAGGTGGCACTTTCTTTAATATCTTAATAACCTCCTACCATCTTATAAAGTTCAATATACTTATTACCACAGAAAATAAAACCTTTGCTTCTCTTAATCATACAGTTTCAGAATAGCAGTTTTTCCTTTGCAGCAACTTATTGCTCATTCCTTCTGCTCTTGCTTTCTGTCCTGTCTGTAAAGGAGAAAGGAAGGGAGAAGAGTGGAAAACCTATCCAAATAGCAATAGCCACCCTTGTATTATGTCTGGTGTGAGCATCCATAAAAAGATTTACAGAGGAGAAAATGAGGACCCAAAGTACAATGTAACTTAATTCCCTTCTGTGTTTTTGTCAGGAAGAAAATACAGAGAGAATATGCAGGGCATCAAGAAATTAATGTTTTGTGGAGTCTTACAGAGACTTCTAATTTGCAGCCCAAATTGTTAATGAGCAGTTGGTACCAGTTCAAGATTGATTGCTACATGTAAAGATTCAAATGCATTCACATGAAGCCCCCAATAGAGACACCTCTTAAAGGAGTAAAAAAGATTCCCTATGTGGTTGGCTTTCAGTCACTGGCCAGGATTCCAAAGCCAGGCTGTTCAGCAGGAAACCATGCAGTGGGAATGCAGAAACCATAAATATTATCAAAGATCAATTGCCAGTTGAAACTTGTTACAGATTTCCTTCAGAGATGTTTGTTCATTCATGCAGAATCCAAATGACATGCTTTAAGCACATCTTGCTCAACAGAATTCTTACACATCTGTAATAAATCCATTTTTATGCAATATGCAGGGTCTTTTTCAATATTGCTGCTAAGTAAGTGCTCAACTCTACTAATCCTGTTAACATTTTAATTTGGACGAAGTGAACTGAATTTAAGAGAATTTAAGAGAAAAAGTTAACCAATAGCACAAAGGTGTATTTAAATAGAATACACTAATTAATTTTAAATTTGCACTGACTTCAAGAAAATGCACAAGAAAAAATAGTTATAGACTGTTAGTCTACATCAAACACCGAATCACAAACATTTGTTTTTTTTTCCAAGAGCTTTTCCCTCTCATCTCTTCTCTAGCTTCTCACCACATTCCCTGTGCTTAGCTTCTAAATTTAAGTTCCTAGTCATCAACACAAACTCAACATTCCAGTTTATCCTGTCAGGTTTTTCTCTTTCCTACCCAGGGAAAGCACGAAGGAGTAACTGAGCACAGAAATGACAGATGTCCTTTCAGTGCTTGGATCCAGGTTCAGAGTCAGCCTACGGCAGCCAAGAGCTGGAACAGCTGAGCTCTGAAATGGAGCACGCTCACTGCAGATGAAATCTTGAGGTTATCTGCACAGTTCTCCAACTTTTAACACACAGAAACTGTGGTTTTACCAAAGGCATTATACTGGCCAGATGTTTACAAAAATAAGTAAATGAGATGCCTTTTTGCCTTTTGATGCAGCAGTTGTCCCTGCCATGACAAATTCCAGTATGTACCAACCATATGCTCGCAAAGATCAGCAGAATTTTTAATATGAACACTGCATATGAGCAAGGGCAACAAAGCAGGTAAGGTAAAATGTGACAGGCACATGCCTTGTTGGAAGGTCAACATAGCTCTACTACGGTCATCCAGCCTCAAGAACCCAATATCCAGAGACTACAGGCAAAATCCCCACTGACTGTCAACAACCAAATAGGTCTAACATTAGACCTTCTGTCCTGCTTTTTCGTTTGTGTGTGTGTGTGTGTGTGCGCTTTACTATGAATGTCTGAAATTTATGGAAACACAAACAAAATTCATTGTCTTTGGAATGCTATTGACCCTCAAAATCTTCTGGAAAGGAAAAATTTGGTAAGATCATTACCAACCAGTCTTGTGTACTGTAGGCAAAGCAGCACAGGTCACACATCCATCAACACTTCATTTAGAAATTGAGAGAGAAATTCTGACTACACTGAAGTAAACAAAACCTCAGATGTACTTCAAAGAGGATGCATTTCACACACGCTTTTCACAACTGAATTGTTTTTCAGATTTATCCCTCTTCTTCTGATTGAAAACAACTACAAAACTCGCTCTAACTTTTATTTTAACAGTCAAATGGAGGAATAATTTCAAAATTCAGAATGGAAGATGATTTACTAGTGAGACAGCTCTGTGAGCTGTGAGTAAATACTTCATACAAGTCTTAAAACTTCCAGTGTACTTACATGTACTGAAGGAGAATGTAAGTAAGATTTTAGCTTTTTTTACCTTCTACTTTTTTTAATGCACAGGAGATTTTTCAATTTTAAAAACTGTTTTAGTTTCCTGAACTAAGGTTAAATGTTAAAGCCCTGGAAATCCTTTATAGATCTATTTATTCTTTCCCTGCCAATGCAACATCACCAGCCTCTTGTAGCTGCTTATCATAATTTATTTAGCTCCATGCTAAATGAATTTGGTTTGTGCTCTTTGTGAATGCTAGGAGTGAGTTCCTGCAAACGAGTCTTTTGACTAAATGGATGGTCCAAAATCAAAGAGTACATGAACTTGGAAGGCTCAGAATAACTGAGTGGAGAATGTAATTCAGATGCCGCAGAGATTTCAGTTTGGCAAGGATGCAGTTTACAAAACTCCCACTTCACTTAATCCAGAAAATCTCTTTACTGAGGGAAATGAATGGTGTAGTAGGATGAATAGATGAAAGCACCCAAGAAGTACATTTTAGGGTTTATTTTTTCATAATTTGGTAATTGTTAAATGTAAGTAGATGTGCTTAATCTAGATGAAAATCTGTTTTGCGTGATTTTGGGAAGTCTAGAAATATACATTAATTAATTCCTTTGACATTGGTTAAAACAAATAATTAAAATATTCCTGTGTGATACAGAGAAACACAATCCAATATGTTTAAAATTTTAATGTATATTATCCATTATTATTATTATTATTATTATTATTATTATTATCATTATCATTATCATTATCATTATTATTATTTTAAACTAATTTAAAATGTAATTAAATCCTAAAAATATCCTCAGCTGAAAAACAAAGGTTTGGGGTTTTTTTGCTAAAGCAAACATTTACACTTGAAGAAAAAATACAGAGGAGATGGACTCTATTAGTAACACAATTGAAATAATATTGTTCTTCAGAAACATTTATAGGATCTCTGTTGGTACATGGCAATAAGTTATGAAATCTTCTCAAATGCAATCTTGTTTCTAAGAACGAATGTTTGGCAATGTATGATGCCAAAGTTCTCATTTTTTTCTACTGAGAATTTAGCTGGCAACCTCTATCAGATGTAACTTCCAAGTCTGCAGCATCAGTGCTTCTCATCACAAGGTGTTGACACCTTGAGCTTGCATTTTCAACAGATATAGGTAATTCCTTCCTCCTTCTTTTGAAGGAGAAAGTCCTGAACTCTTGAAAAACAGAGATCTAATGAAAACTAGAATTCTTTTTACTCTTCAGTTCAGTAAAATCTACTAAAATTATTTTTCTTAGTTGGAATGACTAAGTATCTTCTATGGACAAAATTTATACGGGAGGGTTTCCCTACAAAGGAGACCCAAAATGTTAACTTCCTTTTGTGATACTTTGCCTGCAATACAAACCCAAAATCTGTTTTAAGCATAATTATTTTAAATAATCATAATAATATGTTTTAATAGGAAATTCTAAGTGTTTTACCTTTCTTCATAGAGAGTTGATTTGATCTTAGCTCATTCTTCCCTGGAGCAAAACTCTACCTTACTCAGTTACTGAATACACAGAAAATTTACTGCGTATTTATCATGTGTCTGAACTAATGACATCAGTGAATATCTAGTTGCCTAGAGCCAGATGATGGGGCAGCTCCATGGACTGAAATGGAAACTTTGCCAATCTGTGCCACCTTTAACATTTTGCTAAATAAAGCAAACCAAACTGGAATCTACAATCCCTCTGCTTTCTGGCACAATTAAACGGATTGCAAAACCACTAGTTCTGGTGTGTGGTTTCCAAACAATATGAAGCAAATCCAAAGCTTGAGTACTACAGTCCTCTTTTTCACTTTGACAGTATGCCAGCCTTTCCTCTGCTTTCTGAATCAAGAGTTCTTGTTCTTTGGACCCTTTAGGGTACAGACACCAAGGAAAATAAATCTCTTTCCCTATCTTCATCTACATTTACCACCAGCAAACACCATGAAATAATGAAAAATTACTTTTGCCACCTTCTTAAGCAGGATAGATGACAGTCCAACACCAATACACTGAGCACACTAAGTAGTAATGCCACTTCAAGCCAAGGAAACTTCTTTTAATATCACTCTTGATATGAAAGGGAATGCAGTCCCCCAGAATCTCAAATCTGGAAGTGCTTTCAAGGGGACTTGGTAAAGTCACATCCAGCCACAGTGGAAAAAGTGGTTCTACTGGTTCTCTGTGCATACTGTCTGAGCTTTCTGAGTAGGATACAACACTGCATCTCCTCATCTCCTGCTTCTGGGCGTAAATAATTGTGCATGTAGATGGGATAAGTGCACTGATTGCTAAAACGAAGCTTGTGTAAATAATGTGTCTGAGATGATGCTGCTGTCCTTTCAGGTCTCATGGAGGCATATCCCAGGCATTTCACTCTTCAGGGATTTGGCCTTGCAAGATATCTCATCCCAAGATGGTCACATTCAGTGCATAAAGAAATGCAGTGAAGCTTCACACTTCTTGATATTCTAGATATTCTAGCTATGACAAAATAGATCAGCTATTCCTTGCATTCATTTTTCTTTTTTCTTCTAATGAGAGCTCAACATTTACTTTACTCAGCTCTCACACTACAGCTTGAAAACCAATGCTAGTTGAGAGAGGCAAGGAACATGATATCCCCCATGCCTTCTGCCAGCCTCCCTGCAAAGAAGTCCAGTTGATCAGTGTGCAGAAGGTAAGCAGAAAGTTAATCACCATGCTTGTTCAACTACTTAATTATTTTTATGTCAAATTATTTTATCTCTATTATTTAATGTGTCAACTGAAGGGTCTAGATTTTCTTCCAAGGACATTAAAGTCATTTCACTGAGATCAGTAACAAGGACAACATATTTTTGACTGGCATCAACAACCAGGTTAAATTCAAACTGTTGCTCTAGAAATGAAGATCTCAAGATCATTACCAATCCCCGGAGATAACTATGCATGCCTCTAAAATGAACTTGCTAATTCTGCCTAAAACTCGTTTGCATTGCTCACTATTCCACAGTTTTCAGCACAGTGTTTTAAATTATGATCAATCTCTTCTACACAAATTCTTTCTGGATGTCTTGTTGACTAGACAGCACACCTAGATAAATTCAATCCGAGTCCTTGCACTAGCTGTGATCTTAAACTGCTGACTGGCAGAGATCCCACTGCTTTCCTTTGAGAGTGCTATATGGAGGGTACCTCTTTAAGCTCTATTTAGCCTCCTTTCTTTTAAGCTATGTAGGTTGCTCATATCCTTTGTACTACAAATAGAACAGATACAGTTAATTGAAGGCATCCCTGCTGCTGAATTTAGTCTGCTAGTCTGGTAGTCTGAAACTTCATAGGAGGTTCCTGTAACACAGAATGAAAGGCTACTTTAATTTCCTCTGCCCCTGTTACAGACCAAAACTTCTTGAAAGGAAGGATTTTTGATACAATAGGAAGAAGTTTTACCCTTCCAGCAATATGCTTCTAGCACTCACATCAAGCAAAAACTGCATGTCTCACTGGTATACAAAACACCAGCATACAGGAATCCTTTAACGATACAAAACACTAGTAGGAAAATTTTGATCTTCCAAAGTGAGACTTTTAACCCACTCACAGCAACACACAGAAAATATGTTAGAGTTTGAGGAAAGAAAAATCACAGATGCCTAGTGTCCAGTCTCCAAGTGCTTTTGGGAAGCCTTAGTTCCTTCTTGCACCAGTTCCTTATGTCTAAACAATTTTGAAATGTGGATCTTAATTAATGCAGAAACTGCAGAGTTGAAGTACTACTTTACTCCCATACACAGTACTCTTATCTGGAGTCCTGTGCGCAGTTCNAGTAAGACCAGCTGTCCACTTGCCTGCACATCTATGGGGGAAATCCTATCACCTTCCATTTCCATGGGGACAGTTAAAAGATGGTATAGGTAGAGTGCTCAGATTACACTGGAAATAAGCAGAAGTAGTATACCTTATGAAACTTTATGCTATTTTTTTCTTGATAAGTGCACTTTAATACTACTTTTATGTAGTTCAATATATCTTTAAGTAGGAGAGCATTGGTAGTCTGTGATTCTGGTAACACTATTTCTATTTTAAACTCTCCCCTACACAGAATTTTCATTGCTATAGTGTTTTGCTCTTAAATAAGACTCAGTTTGGAGGTCTTGACCTCATTTTCTCAATTGCTTTTGCTAATTTAACAGAAAAGGTTTTGAGGTTGAGACTGGAAATACCTAGCTGTTTTATGATTCTGGATTATTTTCCTTTGCTCCTATCATTTAATATGGCTGTGCTTCTGGAAATATTATTTTTCCAGGTCATTAAACTGCAAATTGCAGTGGTGGCTTTCAGGAATTGGGGAATATGACAGAACAAATTACAAATTACCAAGTTGGGTTTTTTTTTTTTTTTCATTTAGAAATCCACTTTCTCCAAATGCCCATTCATTACTTCCCACATAAATTTCCTAATAATTATATACATACAACATCTGTATGGGTGAGTCTGAGCACTGCTACTGAATTTGAGGCATTTTATTGAAACAGAACTCAAAAAGGTTTTATGCTAAACACTGTGGGGGCCTTTTCCAATACAGCTTGGTTCTGCAGTGACAAGTTGGAAATTTTTGAGAGAAGAGGAGGATCAACCATCTACAGCACATCAGAAGCAAACAGCAGTCCCCATACACCACACTCCTTTCCCCCTCAGTACCATACAAAGTTTGGTTACAACAAAAAGACTTACAAAAAGTCTCCAGTTACCTATCTCACTCTACCCAGCACTGTGCAGAGGAGGGAGCTCTAATTAAGGGCTTTAAAGCAGAGCCCTTAATTTCAGAAGAAATAGGTATTTCTGTTAGGTCTTTCTTTATGGATAGCCAGATACATACAGCTGCATGAGACCCCACCTGCAGTACTGCATCCAGTTTTGGTGCTCCCAACAAAAGAGGGACATGGGATTGCTGGAGTGGGTCCAAAGTAGGGCCACAAAGATGACCAGAGGGCTGGACACTTCCCCCATGCAGACAGGCTGGCAGAGTGGGGGCTGTTCAGCCTGAGGAAAAGAAGGCTCTAGGGAGGTGTTACAGTGGCCTTACAGTACCTGAAGGGGGCCTGCAAAAAACTCATTAAGAGACTGTTTAAAAGGGCCTGTAGTAATGGGACAAGAGGCAACAGATTTAAGCTTGAGGAGGGTAGATTTAGACTAGATATTAGGAAGAAATTCTTTACAGTGAGGGTAGTGAAACACTGGAATGAGTTGCCCAGGGAGGTTGTGAATGCCCTCTCCCTGGAGGTGTTCAAGGCCAGGCTGGATGAGACCTTGAGTGACCTGGTCTAGTGGAAGGTGTACCCATAGTAGGGGGATGGAACGTAATGATCTTTAAAGAGCCTTCTAACCTAAACCATTCTATGAAATGATGAATAACACCTTCAACACAAGCTGGGAGTATTTGTTGTCTGTTGCACTCCAGCACCACAGTATCAGCCTTTGATGTCTTGGGCTGAGGGAAGCCAGTCCCAGAAACCCACCGAGGCAAAGCCAGAGAGCTTCCAACTGTGCCATGACACTGGGATGGGGTGGGGGTGGATATGTTTTCTTTTAATGAGGGCTGAATATTAGTCACATCTTTGCATGTTGTTCAACACTGCAGACAATGTTGATAAAACAGGCTGAGTGCTGTACTAAAAGGACATTTATAGAAGAATTAGCACAGATGGGGTGAAATTATAAATATGTTGTCTGGACATCTGTGTCATTTATACAGAAAAACCTAAAATGAGTCATAATTATCCACATTTAGTGAAGCAAACGAAGAATGCCTATTCACTGTGTAAATAATACAGTATGCCTTTGGCCCCCCTCCAGCAAAACTCTATAGGCAACAAACCTTTATGCTAACACTGCATACTCTCTGAATCTTATACAGGCATAAAGTAGCACTGCATTTCTCTGGTGGGGGATCTATGAGAATAGTATCAATTGACCAGTTCATTGGCTCGCTTCTCCTTATTACAAACACTGATTTATAAGCTCAATATGCTACAAGAGAAAGCCTTTAAGTATCACAGGTAATATAAAAAAAAAACTACCAAAATGATGGCATGCAGAAAGAAACCCCAGAGAAGAGCTTAAGGACCTTTAACAGCAATGGCTAACTTAAACTGTCTTAACTCCAAAGCATACACAGCTTTTCAGCTCACCAGTGATGCATTACAATCTGCATGTTTTATGAGCGTGACCATCTTTTCTTCTACTGTTATTTACTTTCCTTAAGTGTTTTCTGCTGCTGTAAAGTTGCATAATCCTCAAAAGATGATAGAAAAACTTCCTTAGGATTTTTAAATCACTGTCTATCACGCACTGGGTTTGAGCATACTTTCAGTCACAAACATCTTATTTATCCTTTAGGGTGATGCATCCTTTCAGCACAATTGTTTATTTCAGAAATGGCAGTAAGAAAAATGAGAGGTGGAGTCCATTTCAAACATAGCTCTCTCCCCCAAGACATCAGTTTTCCTAAGGATTCTGCGTGGCATCTATTATATTTAAAATGGCTTGTTCTCCTCTAATTGGATTCCAGATAATTATTTTTGCCAAAACCAAAGGTTTTCTGTGTTCTTAAAATAATTAGGCCTGATTGCAAATCAAATTATCCAATTTCAAAGGCTTGCTTCCCTCTCTGAAATGCCTGTTATAGACAGACTACAGATGACTAAGCCTTGTGTCATCCCGTGGCTTTATTAGGAGAATGTTCTAAGTCCTTCACTTTCTCTGTAATCAGAACTGTAATTTCTTCAGGTTATTTTAAGACCAAGCTGGAGCTAAAGCAGGAAACTCAATTTTATTCTGAGCTCCAGACATGTCGACACAGCAAAGCAGGGCTCCAGTTTTATAGGCTATCTTCTTACATAAAGCCTAACACTGGTATTAAATTCAAGTTCTCTATGAGATGCACCATGCTGACTACTATCAGATAGCTCTCTATTCGTGGAATGAAGAGTGGCACAAATGTTTGTTTTGATAATCTGTTTATAAACTACCATTGTAGAAACGACATAAGCTCAGTGTGGCCACTTCCTTCTCTCATTCATTTTTAAATGAATATGAAAACCAATCCTGTACCCAAATGAGAGAGAGACAACCTAACAGCAGAGATATGCCCTCAAACTACCTAACAGCAAGCTCAGAGCATGTGTTTCCACTTAGCTCTTCAGCTTTGTTAGTGGCATTTGTTTCAGTTAAAATTCCAGTAAGTTATAGAATTAATTCTACAGAGGCAGATTATTTACCCTTAATTCTGCTAAGAATCTTAATCGTGATGTAAGCTGTTACACAAATAGTATAAAGAAGGTGCAATCATCCTTCACAACTATTTACCATTAAAATGTAAAAACTGTCTAACAAAAGCTTGGAGAATACACACAATGAACTTTAGAAAGCTAACGTGTGATGAAATGTAAAAGCAAATTAGCAGCGACACCGCAGCCATGAGGTTTTCTTGAGGCTGTGGAAAAAATAGAACATGGTTAGTACTCCACTACTTTTCAACAGCCTAAAGTGGGCCTCACAGCTAAAATGTCATCTCACATTTGATTTTCTATTGCGGAGATATAACTTAGTTAACTCTTCTCTCCCAGTTTGCTGTTTGTAACTCAATAGAATATCTCTCCTGCTTTTCTTTAACATCTTCTCATCCTCCTAAGAAAAAGCTTGAAGTTGTTCACGATATTAACCATCCACCTGCACCACATTACTTTCTGCACTCTTCCTTTCTTTCCACTCTCCTCATTTTTTCCCCCACTAATAAAAGCAGTCTTGCAGTTCTTGTTTTATCTTTTTATCCTTAATATAATTTTGCCCTGTGTATCAAGAAGTATCCAAGAAGTAACTGATGTGAACAAAAGAACTGCTTACTGCTGCTGGAATAAAATACTGCTCATCCCAGTCAGAACCCCACCATGCTTTCCTCCTATCTTTCTATCTAGCTTTCATACCTTTTATTACCACTGCAAGAAGCAACACAGTCCAAATTTATTACGACTTCTATTATTAATAATATTTTGCTTATTAATGTTGCTATTATTACTGTAGATAAACAGTTGCATATTCCTAAAGCCTTAAAAAACAGCAACTAGATTATGATCCTAGTGGGCATCACTTGAATGTAAAAGAGAGGGAAAGAACAAAATGGAGCTTCCTCCTCTCCACTTGGCCTTCCTTTGTAGCTGAGAAACTGTAAGTATCACACAGAATCATAATTGGATCTTAGGAAAAACTTCTTTACCGAGCACAGTCAGGCATTGGAACAGGCTGCCCAGGGAGGCGGTGGAGTCACCATCCCTGGAGCTGTTCAAGAAACAAGTGGACATGGCGCTTTGAGACATGGTTTAATGGCCTTGGTGGTGTTAGGCCAATGGTTGGATTTGATGATCTTGGAGGTCAGTATGACAGCTTTGCTTCAAAAAAATAGCATATGCTCCATAAATGAAGCTGAAGACATCCTGCAAAAGACAGTCAAGTGTCAGAAAGATGGGCTAACGTATGAACTGCAAAATCGCTTATTTGTGTGCATAGTTAGATACAGACTTCCATAATATATTGATTCCAGGTTTGTTATCTGGAATGGTCATTGTTATGTCTCACTGTTATGGGAATCCCTGTGTCAGTGCAAGAGTTTAAGGACAAGCAAGTGTCAAGAGCGAGCCAAGGCTCTTTCACATATCTGCAAATTATACACTTTGTTAATCAGAGTCTATTTCCCCTGCATTTAGCTAATGCTTTTAGTAGGTAAGCAGAGAGTTTAAAGGGGAGAATTTAATCTGGTAACGTCACTGTGTGGCTTATTTTAATTCAGAAAGCAAAGCAGCTCTCAACAGTGACCACGACAGAGAAACTGTGGGTACAAAGCACATGGATTTGTCATTTCTGACCCAAGCATTACCAATAAGAAACACTTCATGAGTTTCCAGTCACTCGCACCCATTCAAATGGGTTTATTCTTGGCTCTAGATAAGCCATGTGTAAGCCCAAAGCCTCTGTGTTTTGCATGAAAAAGTAACTGCTGAAGGCAATGAGAAATTGGTCAGTTCTGCTTCTTAGACAGAAACTAAGGAAACAGAGCAGAAATATTTAAAAAGAAACAGCTACACAGAATCAGGATGCACCTCTATCCTTACCCTGTGTTTTAACATTTATACATGCAAGACTAAATGTACTCTGTGTTTTGGCTGTGAGAGAGCCTGATCTTGCCACAGCACTGGGGAAGATATGCACAGCAATGTGTCAGCTTGGCATGTTCAGCAAGAGCACTGCAGCACTCTGAGTTCCTCCACTCTGCCTCACTGTAAAAGTGACTGTAGAGCATCAGAGGAAGATGATGACAAGAGGTTCCAATTTCCATTAATTAGGGATTCCAACTGAGATGTACAAACAGTATCTACATATCTATAATGCAGACAACTGCTGGTTAACTTACTAAAGAAAAAATTGTCCTACCTGTCAAAACTGCACATAGAGTGAACCACCATTTTTCAGTTTTCCTGACTCTGAGTGACATCACCCATGTATGGCTGCAAATGTCAGGCTTAAATTGAAAACCAAGCTAATTAATTGGAAAGAAGCTGATAGCAAATAATTTCCTCATGACTGTTTGTTAGTTTTCACCAAAGACTCTGAGGAAACACATTACAACTTCCACATCCATCCCAGTTCAGCCTTACCATGGTTCACTACAGCTCTGTCCAGGCAGTTACTGAAGTCAGCTGGCAAGATATTATGTTTAAGCTGCTGTTTTTCCTTCCTGCCCTGATTTAAGAAGCCACTAAGAAGTGCCACTGACAGACTGGAATTCTTTTACTCCCAGATTCTTGTAGAAAGATTCAGAGAAACAGTGGTCACCTCGAAAACACAGGGCATGACAGTTCTTGTTACCCTGAGGTAGCAGGTTTGGAATAAGCCTGTGGTCCTTGTGTTAGCAATCTTTTTGCACTTTGATGACACCTCTCCTTTATATAAGCTCTAGGTGTTCCTAGATCGAGTGTATGGTTTATAACCACCTGAAGTAGCTTAATTCTGACATACCCTGAGTTCCCAGTGCTGTGGTATTTGTAAGCTTGAAGAATACTTTTTAGGTATTTTTATTGCTATTGCCACATGATTATGAATTCAAAGGTAAAATACATTTTGATAATATATCCAAAGTTAATGTAAAACAATTGGTATCATGATAATAAATACAAAGGGATACTATTATGGATGTTTCTGAAATAGTGACTCAACAAAATAAAACTCGAGTGTTGCAGGAAATGGAAACAAAGAAGAACATTCACAACAACTGACAGCATTTCTTAGAAATATTGTATCATGCATTTACTTTGTATCAGTCACCAACTCTCACTACTTCTTAGACTTTAGCAAAATCCAAACCAATGACACATTGGAAGAAAATGTTATGACTCTGTGAGAAATTATATATAACATTTTCAGGAAGCAGGGCAGAAGGTTCAGTTAATTATTCCTTGCCTGTAGTGAAGCTTACTTCACCCTGGATAAAGATAAATCATCTTTTGCCTCATGAAAATATTTTTCTTTTTAAAGATTAATAAGCTGAATAAAATGAATTAAACATTCTTTATATTAACTGTGTTAATAGAACTCTATTCAGACAGCAACATTAAGCACCCAAACTCTGCCTTAAATAGCAGTACTATAAAAAGTAAGTGGAAACCTGAAGCTCTTATCTGAGGGCACCATGAATTCATGGATACTTGGTATGCTGGTATTTTAAATGGTCTATCCTTTAGTTTCCACCCACAATATAGCAACAACAGACTTTACAAAAGGTGTTGTGTTAGTATTTAGGCAAGTTGCAAAAGCTGAGCTTATGAAGAAATTGATAGATTTTGCATACTGATTACTGCACAAATAAGGTGAAGTTAGTAATGTCTGAAGCCAGGCATAGAAGAATAAAGTTACAGAAACATTTCAATTCTTCATCCACTCTAGACATAGACACAGTAGAAGTACTATAAGAGAATGTCATGTGATGTTGCAGTTCTATTCCCAATGGCTTCTTGCACTTTCATCCCTTCTCAGTTTTGTTTTTTTTTTAATTCATTCTTTGCCATCCCCATCCAAGGTGCTCCTGGTTTCTATTGTTCATCCATTCCCATCCTTCCCACCATGCCACCACTACTTAGTAGTCCTCAACCAGAACCAGTCTCCTTGGCCAACCAGTTGTTTCCCTTCCCGTTCAGTTTTCTTCTTCCTCCGTTCTCTCCCTTATGTTTCCAGTTTTCAAGTTGCTTTTCATCAGTCTACTCCTTACCACACTTGGTGATGGAGGTGGAAGGGTTTGTATGACAGCTGAGGACACAACAGGCTCCTGCCTTCAATTCAGGCACCTGAAATTGCACCAGGGCTGCTGTCAGCTCCTATGCCTTGAAAAACAAGACTGCTAAAAAAAGCACAAGGATATGACACGCTAGCTGAAGACAGAATACATTGTCATTGTATCAGCAACACAATAGTTAAATGTTATCTGCAATTTAAATTTGGCCAACAAAAATAGATTCGCACAGAGAAAGTGAAAAGTCGTCCTTCGGCCACAAATTTCACATAGCGAGTTACTGATATAAAGCACAGAGAACACCAGACTTTTGTGCTCTAGAATAAAGCAGACTGGTGGAACTTTTCAAGGACAGAATAGTTTATTTTTGTCTAGCTCCTTTCTCAAAAATAGTTGAAATGTTTAGGCCAAAAATAACAGGGAGAATAAAAAAGAAAAAAGCGCATCATATTTTAGCAGAGAGCTGAATGGCACTTTCACAAGCCTCACAAACATTTAGTGTCATTTCCTTCTAAACCATAAACGTTAGCAGCACATCACACTAGTTTGAAAATCTCCAAGACAAAGTTGTTTACAAGTAAGCCACATGAGTTTTGACCACTGCTACAATGACATTTCTGTCCTAATCTGCTACAAAACCCTAAAAGACAAGATAGAAAACAATGCACTGGTAGGCAAAAACTGTAAGAATGAAACACTTACTGGCAATGCAAGAACAGAGCTACTATTTCTTCCCAGTTAAAAATAAAGGGTAACATACAACTTAGCAGACTTGATAATCATTCCACCTTGCTATCCCAAAATACATTTTCCCTTGCATGTTGAAAAGCTTGGGTAACACCATTCCATGCATTGGTAATTAGTCTATCCAATGTAAGGCCTCACGGAAGCTTGTGAGTCCTGCTGTTTCCTAAACACCCATGTAATTTCACCAGGTTCTTTGAATGTGTGAAACCAGAAATTCATTTCCCTTCCTGCCAAAGGTATTTCCTTAAAACATTTGCCTCTGCTTTAAGGAATGTATTTTTCAAAAAGTACTTTCAAAGGCTGCAGTCAAGTTTATGGTGACGATGAACATCCAACCAAGTTAGCAATGCCACTGGAAAAAAGTCCTTACTAATTTGAAGTCTTGAATACTTATGACCACACAAAACTTTACAATCTGTTGAGTCAAAGATTTAGTGACACTTTATCATGACGACACAAAGTGTAGGACTTCACCATTTTACCACAGCAATTCAAATCGTTCTTAGAAAGCAATCATCAAAAATAGTAATGCAGTCTTCTAATTTCACCCAACTCTTTAAACATAAGGAATTTTTTCTTGACCTGCCATTCTCACAGTCTGTCTACAAAAGGTTTTTTGTGTAACAAATTTATGGAGTGAGGTCCAGGTATAATACATACCATATCAGACTGATGAAGGATTTATAACTCCCTAAACATCAGATCTTTAAACATACAGTACTTCCTTCTTGGATCAGAACCAGAATATTCAACAGCTTGAAGGAGAAATTCTATGCAGAGCTAAACAGGCACAACACATTATTTTATTTGTAACTTTATTTATCATGAATTTATTTCCAGATTTAGCAAACTGGATAAGCTATGGCCCTTTCCCCAGAGCGATCTCTGTAGATGTCCTGGGGCTTTTACCAATGGCATGACCACAGTACTGTTATAAAACTGGGACAAGAGCTTTCATTTACCTCTCTCCTTACAGCAAACCAGCTTCAGCAGTGGGGAGCTCAGCATAGCCTAACCACCTATATGATTTTCTCACTTTTCATGCAACAACACCACCAGTGTAGGCACAGGTGCCAGAAGAAATGTGTAAGAATATGCAGTTTTGCTGAGGCTTCAGGCTCAGCTGTGCATGGCAGCCCTGGGGCCTCCATTCTAAAGATAAAACATTTCCTGAAAGACTGAAGAACAGCAGCATGTGATTTAGTTCTTTCTATAATAAGTAAGAATAATACTTAATTTCATGCTTCCCTTTTCAAGTTCATAAAAGTATGCTAGCCTTCACACATGGACATTTGCTTTTGGCCTAAGTACAAGGCAAATGAAATTTCAAATCAGGAGGGAACTTTTTCCTGAATATTTTTTCCATATATAAAGATAAGCAATTAAAAGAAAATGAGAGTTTAAACCCAGACTTTGCCAGCTGGCGTCAGATACAAACTACAATCTTTCACTTGGGAATAACAATAAATTTTTGGAGTTTAGACAAGCTTGGTATCTACTCAGTATCACTGTGAATAACTAATCAGTGTTTAGTGACTGTTTATAGTTAACTGAGAACTGGTCCTATCCTGTGATCAATTATGCAAGTAATTTAAATGAATTCTAAAATCTGCATGGACAAAATGCAGTTCTAGTTGGTTTTCTTTCAAATCAGACATTATTTTCTGCAGTCTCTGGATTTTCTCATTTAGTGATTTCTCTCGTAAGGACAGGTTTTACCACACCAAGGGAGAGTCCAAGCATTCCAAAAGTGTTAGGATTAAAAAAAATGCATCTCTGCATGAATTAAGAACAAATGAGGAAAATGGTAATAGAAATACATATTAGGAAAAAAAAAGTTGACTTCTTTAACTTTAGGAAAAGGATACTGTCAATCGAGGTGAAATAAAGTGATAAGGTTTTTCACAGTGTAAGACAGATGCCTCTTGGCATAAAAATACATTAAAGTATTTATGGCAGCTCATTCAAAAATACAACAAACAATAAATACTGAAATGTGTCACTATCCATGCCAAATAACCAGGTTTTTCATCTTAGTACCATTTTGTTGGAAATCTGATGGGCTACAGATTGTTATTTTTATTAGTTGATCTAAAAAGTCATAGTAACTATGCAAGTGCCATCATAATGATATTGGCCAATTAACAGCTATTTCTTAGTTAAATTTAGTCTAATTTTCAGGACATCCCAAGGTTCTTTAAATGCATTTTGAAAAGAAGTGGCAAGTACAAAATTAAATTCCTATCACTGCTGTCCTCTGTCACATAGGATTTTTGTTGTCTATTATCCATATCAAACACTACTATCAACTATCTTAATAAGACAGACACTTTTGAAAGCTGAAAAAAAATAACAGCTAAGATGTATAGANTCTAAGAGAATAAAGGTCTACTGGCTGAAAATCTCAGCTTCAGGTATGCCTCTAATTAAAGAGCAGACCCTGCCTGATTTAACAGCAGTGGAGATATCTGATGATGCTAACAGCTCAAGCATAAAAGGCTACTGAGCATGAACTCCTGGGCAGAAATAAGCAGAAATTATATTCCTCTCCTTGTACTAATACACCTATGAAGCTGAACACTTCTGCATGATTTGATCGATGTTAACTCAAACCATAGTTATGATGGAAACTGTACCTACAATTAAAGCCATCAAGTTCCTCAAAACTATGATTGCCCAATCCCTACCTTAGACAAGCAAAGCCCAAACTAGTTGCCATATTAATTTCATATCACAACATCTGCAGTCATATTGCAGTATTTTGTTGCATTGCTTTCATGAAACGCAAAAATCCTATGACTACTGGAAGAGTCATACACCCATTGAATGATGAAATAAGAGGTATGTTGTTGGTAGAGTTCACAAAAACCTTTTCAGTTTCTCACCTTTACTCTCTCTCTCTCTCACACACACACACTCCCAAACATATCTGACACCATCCAAAAGAGCTTTGGTCTTTCAAACCTTCTCTGTTGCTCCTGATGGCATGGTGTGACATGACTTTTGTTAGCTGGTTTACGGTGAAAGCATCTTGGTGAAAATGTTTAAATTACAAAATAAAATCTGGAGCAGTAGGAAGCCTCTCAGACATACTGAACTAAAGGAGGAACAAAGCAAAACGTGTACAGGTGATGATGTAGACTAGCACCATATTGTTTTGAGAGGTCTACAGTGGGGGCAATGGGAAGGTTAAAAGACTGATTCATTCTTAGATTCGTGCCCCTTCTGCCCCTTTGAAGCAGGCCAGTACTCAACCTAAGTAAGTTATTTCATTCCAGTGAGTCAACAGTACCCAGCACATGGCCAGTGTTCTGATACCAGCATGTATGATTCACACAAGCTATTTTGCTCACCAGCATTATCTTATAGTGTTCAAAAGCCATCATGTCATGTAGGGACTGATGAGAATGAAAGACTGATAAGCACTTCTCTCTCATTAGAACAAATAACAGCAGGATACTCCACCACTTTCATTAAAATAATATGACTTTATAATTCCAGTACTAAATGAAGTTATAATTGACTAATAGAGTTATTTTTAACCCTTAATCTGGTTAAAGCTGCGTAATAATCTTGGAAGGAATGCTGTATCTATGTAGTCTTCATGGGAAATTACCACATACCATGAAATGTGGGTGCTATAAGATACAACAGGGAAGAAAATTGAAGAAGTGTTTGCTTCACCAAGTCTAGCTCTGTGAATTTTGTAATATGATTCCATCTACAAGCAATTTTAATCTTACAAATAGATGCAGTTGGTGCTTTAGGTATTGCTTCAGCCTCCTACCTTAGTTGTCTCTGCTCTCTACAGCTTTTACTGATAGAAGAAAGTTCTAACATCTAACTTCAACTTTCCTTTTCCTTGCTTCAGGCTATTAGTCTATGCTTCACCATCTTTTGAGAACAAATAATTCCCTTCCTTCATTTATATTGTTGCCTTGAAGTTATTTATAGCCCATGCCCATGTCCCTCGAGTTCTCTCTGCTATAGACTATAAATATAGCCCCCTTAATCCCTCTTCATATGTTTTATCCTCTACTATTTGTATCCTATTTGTAATGTTTACATTTTATTTTCATTTTAAGCTCTTTGCACCACAACTACAGACAGCATTGCAAATGGATGGTGAAGCAAAACCACTTTGCTCACTTTAAACATACTATGCTTACATCACTGTAATTGTAACACACTAGCAAAGGTTAAAATGCATGCACTACTGCAATTGCTGTAGTCTGACATTTTCACAAGAGAAGATTTTGCATTTAAAATTTCTAATGTTTTGTCTCAGCTTACAGATCAATGTTATGTAAGATCTAGCAAAAAAATATTTCAGCCAAACAAAAGCCATGTATGTAATTTTAAAAGAAAGGGAAAGAGCTGTTCTATCTTCTCTCAGAAACAATATCCTCCATGAACAGCCACAACTGAGACAATTTTTGTTTAAATATGACTTGTTTTAATCTCATAGCCACTTAGGGAACACATCAAGTTTGATGCAAACTTACTTGCTAGGATACAGTTATGAGCTTTGAATTAGAACTGTATGTGTATTTTGAGACACAAAAGCATTCAAAAAATGAAATCTTTCAAAGGGTTAAAGAAATGATGACTAAAAACCAGTCTGGATTTCAGTGAGACTGTGATGCTTGGTACCAGTTAAGGATTTGGTCCACAGACTTAACCAAACTTGAAAAATGCCCTTGACAAGGTGTCTCACTGGAGTTTGTGTCCTGTTCTGGCCTTTAGGTGAAGTTACAAAAACTCTGCCATTGATCAGAAGCAGTTTTAAAGATTAAACAGCAGAAGGGAATACTCTTTTTGAATTTAAGGAAATGTTGATAGTGCAGTGAGGCAACAGTAACTGCTCTTTTAATAGAGGTCTGGAAAGAAGAGTAATTGAAAAAAGATTGATTGGGTTAAAACCACAGATGAAACAAATCTCTTCAGGGTATTTCATGGAAGGCTCTGAGGAATGCCAGAGTTCCTCATAAAGCTTTGTGATTGGGACACAAAATAGAAAGGTTCACTATTTTTTTTTTTTTTAATCTGCACAGTAATTTCTGTTAGGAGGAAAAAGTGGACTATACCTGACTCTGCTTCATTAACCTTAATATAACCTTAAAACCATCTGGCTGCCATTGCCAACAGCTCAGTGACAACATGTGGTCAATGTACAGACAACAAGATTCAAAAATGAAAACAGGAAGTACAGAAAGCAGGATAAAAGTAAGTTTTCATATTCATCAACAAGGCTTTGCCATCAGGAATATTCCAGTCTGGTTATGCTATCTTTAAAGGACCCATGTCAGAAACAGGAAAAGGCTAATTGGATTTAAGATGATTAAGAGCTTGGAAAGACTTCCATAAGTAGAAAGAGTCTGATTTTCATTTGCACTACCTCAGTGTTTTTTTCATGGAACACATACTATTTATATCCACCTAAGCATCAATCCGTCTATACTGGAAGAGGAAAATCATGTAATAAATGAGAATTATTTGCATAACTTTGGACCTTCTGAGGAGTGTAAGTTAAAGGTTGTGTAACAACAAAGTAGACTTATTGCAGAAATGTGAGCTTTATCTATACAGCCTCTCTCTTTTGCAGAAAGCAACTACTGTCTTCCAGGTAGACTTTACAGCTACATTCATAATCATGAAGTTCAAATATCTGAGTGTGTTACTTAAAAAGAAAGCTGAGTTTACTTCTCTTCACTGCAGGTGTTTAAGTTCTGACAGTTGGACACATTATTTGCTAAATAAATGTTACTTACTAAGGCTTCTGGTTTTTCATTCTGTCCTACCAGGGGCACAGTCTGTGGCTGTTCCCGGTTCTGATGTACAGACTTCCACAGCAAAGGAACAGTGATGAAAATATCTCTTCTTTCAGATCTGACATTTTCTACTAGAGTTGTTACTGTGGACAGCACCATAATTTTGGGGGGCTCTGATGAAGAAAAATGTCTGCATTTCATGTTGCCAGGCCTAGTGTGGCCCAGTGCCAGTCAAGAGAGTCAAACTATGCCTACAACTTGAAGTGAACAGCAACAATCATGACAACTACCTGGTCCTTCTGACCTGCACTTGCCAGCATGTCAGTGTCACTTATTTTATGTTTTGGTTTACATAAGGAAGGATTTGATACCTGAGTAGCAACCAGGGAACAGCATCACATGAAGGGCAATTTTCCTCTCATAACTTCAATTTTACTGATTTCCAGGTTGCTTAGGAAGGATGATGAGGGTGTATCAGAGCACTCTTTGGTTATAAAAACAAAGGAGGCTAGGAGGGCTTACAGTGGGAGAATGTCTGCCAAAACATTTTCTCCACAAAGAGTAGAAAAAGAATGAAGCAGAAATTGGAACATAAGCCATTCTGTGAAGAGCATGAAGGCTCTCCTGAAGCAGACTACAGGTGGCACCACACCACGACTGATACGATTCTGATGTGCTGATAGCTACTATTTCCAGTTCATTCAACCTTGGTGCAGGCTGAAGAAGCCAACACATCCTAAGCAACATAGATGTGTAGGACATTTTCCTTTCATACTAACAGATGAAGTGTGCCCTATGGATGATGAAAGGTAATTACTGACACTTCACAGGGACAGTATTAACAGAAGTTCTACTTCAGGGTAAAGTGCTAGGTAGTTAACTGGAGTTTAACAAGGTGCTAATTGAGTGTGAAAATTTAGGCTCTGCTCATTAAATGCTGAGAGGAGCAAGGGATGTATTCTCTTTTCTGTGGTGCCCAGTGACAGGACAAGGAGCAACAGGTACAAAGTGGAACATGGGAGGTTCCACCTCAACATGAGGAGAAAATTCTTTACAGCGAGGGTGACGGAGCACTGGGAGAGGCTGCCCAGAGAGATTTGGAGTCTCCTGGCTGCATAGCGTTGCCTGTATGCATTCCTGTGCAGCCTGCCCTAGGTGATCATGCTTTGGCAAGGGGGTTGGACTCAATGCTCTCTTGAGGTCCCTTCCAATCTCTAACATTCTGTGGTTCTGTGATACTAAAGATTTCTCAGGCATCAGTATGACATTTAGGGCTACCACACACGATAGCCAAAGTTGAGAGAAACAGTAGCATCTCCTGTCCCCACTCTGACCCCAAGGATGAAGTCCTCATTTCCCACAATGAAGCACTGATCTGCAGGAGCATGGGAAACCAGCAAGGCAGCATGTTTAAATTTGGGTCAGCTGTTCACTTCATCAGTCCCAATGAACACATAAATATCCATGTTACTACAAGAGACATGGCTGCTTAGCAGGGGAATGACAGCCCAGGACCAGAGTGATAATTGGGCTCATGCTCTTCCTTTCCAGCACCACCAGCTGCCATCTCTACAGAGTTCCCTCTCTTCTTTGTAGTGAGGCCTTACATCTTTGTAATCACATAAAGGGTATTCACAGAGCTCCCATCACTGTGCCATCTGCACCATCCCTATCTTGCCTATTCTGCTTGGCCTAGTGGGCAGTTTTCTGAGCTCTGAGTTTATTTTTAGTGAGTTTTGGGGTTAGGTTTTTTTGTTGTTGTTGTTTTCTCTGTCTCATGCTAATACATACAGTGTGATAAAGTGACAGCTGGGGAACTTACTGGTAGTGACTAGGAGCTGCAAGTGAAAGGCAGGTTCTAAAACATTAAGCAGGCAAGCTTTAGTGTCCTGTAGATTCAGAAAGACATGACTGAATGTAGGAATCCAAACTACACCCTTAATTTTCCTCTTTCACCTTCTTTGATTTTAATTTATCTGTGCAAAATAAGCTGAAAGATGAGCTACATGACAGGAGGGGGGAATTTAAGATAGCAGAATTTGTAGTGTGTACATGAAGAGATTCAGTGTCCTACACTTCACCCTCTCCCAAAGAAATTTCTCATTCTCAGATCAGAAACCACAACAGAAAAGCAGCCTGTACAAAGGCAAGGGAAACCCCTGAATAGTGGCTTAGAGTGTGATTTACAAGAGTAATACAGTCCTGATTTATTTATAACAACTTTTGATGGATCTAAAATATTCCTACTTCCCCAAGTATTCGTCATTATGACATTGGAGGGGGTTTTGACAGAAACGCCTCTCAGCTGAGGTTGACTTTTTTCATTAACTGTTTTCACCTATATTTTTCCTCTGTTTATGGACAGTGAGAACTGTACTTCAAACTACCCTCATTTCCACCTCCCACATAGTTCTCTTGCACCTTCAGTGCCTTCCCCGCCCTCCCTCACAACAGCATTTTAACACAGGAAGTGTCTGTATAGCTCATCTTTGCACTACTACTCCACTTGTAAAATTCTCTCATATTTTCTTTAAACCTTTTCCCCTCCTGCCAGCCCTTCCCTCACGGTCTTTGAAGAAACCTAGTTAAGACTCACTGTTTCTTATAGAATTCCTCCCACACTAATTATTGCCAATTCTTAGAAGAAACAATAGAGTAAACGTTTCTTCTTCTGAAACAGATCCTGTAGGAAAAACAGGGACAGCAAATAAAAGAATGCCAACTTTCTGACGCATGCGTGGGAACAAGCAGATCTGTCTTTGGAGCCTGGAACAGTTTTGAGCATATGCACGACACAGGCTGGTGAGCATCTACCAGGCTCCTGAGGTAAACCACTCTCCTGAATTTAGGTCCCACTAGGTTTCTGCAGCTGCTGTGCAAGGATTTTTATGATGAGCATTTTGAGGCACCTCAGTCATATCTATGGTCCCCTAACAATATGTATCTACATGTAAAAGTAAAGATTCTAATACAAAGAATCTTTGTATTCTAGTACAAAGACTCAATAATACAAATACAAAGATTCTAATACAAAGACTCAGAGTGATGATTTTCCTTTTGCCATTTCTGACAGCACTCTGTGCCTCATACCAGTTCTGTCCCTAATTATGTTACCCTGAAAACGCAAAAAAAATCCAGGTATTTTATTTGATGTTTCTTGGTGAGACTGTAATACATGTGCTATTTTATGCATTTCTGAACTTCAGGGCCAAATTCAAATTAGAGTATCAAAAACTTCAACAGTCCAGAAATGTTACTTCTTTTGTATCCATATGAAGACTTCATAAGGCATAGGAAAAATACAGGTTTTAATAGCGATGCTCGTCTAGTATCAAATACATAGATGAAGAGAAATAAGAACCTTCTGTCTCTGGAGGAGGAGTGGTGAACAGGCAAATAAAAGGCCATCACTAACATTTTACTAAGTGTAAACAGGAGTAGCACACACCAACATAAGCACTAACAGTCTTTTTCTCTACTTCCCCCCCCCTGCCCCATGCTCCCTCCACCCAACAAGGTGGTGGCCTCAGGCACCAAGAAAGAAAAAAGAAACTTGGATGAAGAACAGAACAATTGGGGGAAATTATTAAATTAACATTAAGCTTCCTTATTATTCCATTCCAGACTTCACTGAAATTTAATAGCTGCAGTTCCTCCCTGTGGCATGCATACCTTCAACCACAGGGATCATGAAAGAGAACAATAGTCTTTGATTGTAAAAATATGATTCGTTTTCGAAGGATTCATTCCATTCCTTTTCTTGTCTCCCTTTGATGATACTCAGCTTCGTTACTAGAAGGAAGGTGTCATCATTAGAATAAAGCATCCTGCACTTCAAGCACTTTCCTCCACAAAGGGCTTGAATTCTTGGAGCTCTTGTGTTTGTATACTCCACAAGCTGGAAGGAGTTTACAACTGGGAGACACAAAAACAAATGAAACAGATGTGTTGGCTATGCTCAGATTATACTAAATGCCAAAGTACCTTTACAGTCATGCACAGCACTGCCAGCCTGACAGAAAGAAATGAGCTGCTTATTATATAATGGGAGTTAAACCAGCACTGCATCATTCAACCATGCAAAGGCTTCCACTGATTTTGCAAGCCTCTTTACATTGGTAGCATTTCGAAGTAGAGCAAATCAGGTGTCCTCTAATTACATGCAGAACATGCAAAAAGATAGAAAAAAAACATTTATTTAGAGAAGAAAGGTAACCAAGAAAGACAGAGTTCATTAGATAATTATAATCCACTAGCATTTCCCTATTTCATAAACTGCCAGCTTCCCAAGCAGCAACTACAGTCAGAGGCTGCACCAACACAGCTGAAGATCTACCACTTTGCTATTTTTGCTCCTCTTTACTAAACTACAACTAAAAGCTTGCTCCAAGTGGAATCCATGCAAACACGAAGACCCCACTGAACTTCCTTAGAAGAGACTATGCCTCACTTTGTATCTGAATAACAACTTTGCTTTAGGATTCAAGTTTTGCTAGTGAGCAGAAATATTTGTGAAGCAGCCACAAAAAAAAATGGTTTGCTAAAAACTTGTCAATTTGCTGAAGCTTCCTGTTATGTTTGTGAAAAGCACCTAGAAGGCTAATTGCAACAGACATCACTTTTATGTAACAAAACTAGAGGGGTTCATTTTGGAGAAGCTGTGTGCATATGTGACATGTTCACACTGAACATGGAGCTTGACAGCGCCAGCCCCTAAAAATAGCACCTGGATATTCTTGTTCTCATCAGCAACCACAGCCCCATCTTCTCTGTCATTTGGTGCATCGATCTGGCACCCCTCTCCCTCCTCCAGAAGATACAGGAGTGGTGGTGCCCTGAGGTAGCTCATTTTAATAGAAGTGGGATAAAGAGATAAAGAGGATGTTTGCAGCTGCTGCCAGCACACATTTTGAACAATATCCCTGCCCCTCAGCAGGCAGTTATCGTGTTGTTTTGGCAGCAGGAAGGAATCTGTGGTTTTTCTTGTTGCTCTTCTTTATTTAAACTACCAGAAATAAAGCAAAAATGACAGAATGCTCTGTCTATAAATAATCATTCCGGTGTACAGTTATATTAGGAGGTAACTCAGATGGCATGATAACGCCTAACAGACTAATCTTAGACCTGTAATGCCATAAGATGAAAATAACTACGCTAAGAATAACTGACCCAGAGGAGTCAGCCTGTTAAAGAGATCCACAGAACAGGGCATTTGAGATTTTCATGTCTTTCACAATAATATCTCCCCATTAGTTTTCCTACAATATTTTGGATTGCACCCACCCTTATAAAAACCCACCCGCAACAGTAGCTGGGAAAGGTTAAAATGCAATGATACCACAAACCTCCTTACACACCCATCTATATCAAAACCTGAAAGCAATGTTTATATACACATTTACAGGCTATTTACTCTCTCTCTTCACAGTTTTTGCTTTTTCTGCAAAGGCTGTGCAGAAAAAAGGGCCCAGGCAGTCGGTACAGAAACAACAATCTGATCAAAGCTCTGATGGTAGGAGGAGTCACAAGTGTTCTTCATCTCTGATGCAAACCTTAATGAACTAAATGGACACAGTTTTACAGAAGGGAAGATTGAAACTGCGCATTTGAGTGCAATGCAAACCAACAAGTGTTTTAGAGCTGAACATCCAGAGTAGGAAATGGCTGAAGTAAAAAGCTTGTGTTTAATAAAGTGATTTAGCTCAACATACTCAAGAGAGGGGAGCTAGTGCCCCAGTACCAGTATTAGTGGACCTCTGTATTAAATGCAGTGTCCCATGGTACCAGGAAAGAAGTTCAAAGAGGTTTTGAAATGATGTTCTGCATTGTTTGTGTTTACTTTCCACCTTTTGTAGCTTGCTATCCTTATCAGTCTTGTACTTGGAAACTCTTATTTCAGGGTTTTCCCACAGCCTCTATCTTCTAATACAAAGTCAGACTGTCAGGTAATCACACAGCTCCCGAAGCGAGGACTCAAAATAGAAAGAAAAAAGCAATGTTACAGCATTACAGGACACATGAAGTTGGCAACAATGGACTGTACTCAATATGTCCTCAATAAGCACTAAGGTTTTTTTTAACCTAGCCTCTACAACAGCCATTGGACAAGCCTCTCCAGCTGTTACCCAGAACTTCCCTGAATTTTCACACTCAATTTTTTTCATTACTCTGATAGAGAATCACAAAGTAAAAGCTCAGGATATCTATTCTCACTCTCTCTGAAGAGTCATTGCCTGAGATACCAGATATGCAACATTTTGTATGTTGGAAGTTTATGTTACTCAATTCAAATATGCAAATACATCAAGTTCTTCACAAATATCAGAGGAACCTTTTAAGCTATTTGCTTTCTGCAATCTCTCTGCAGGAACAGCTGAGCAGGTGAAACTTTTGTTTGGCCAGGAAAGAAAAAAAAAAAAACAGGAGAGCCTGAAGGCAATGTAAGTGCATGTGTAGAAATATGTATGCAGGGTCATAGATCACAGAATGTTAGAGGTTGGAACGGACCTCCAGAGATATGGCATAGAAGATTAATGTTGTACATTGGGGTTTACTGAGGGAAGACAGCTCATGAGGACCTATCAACCCACGTACAACATGATGTGTGTAGCACTGATTTTGTCACTTGACTCAAGTGACACAGATTTTATTTCCTGACTAGTGCAGAGAATAACATCCTTAGACTACATTCACTTACTACATTTGTGAAACTGCAGGTGTTTTGCAAGCCTGTAGGTAGATAAGTCAATCACATTAATTAATCATTCTGAGTATTATATTCCCTTCAGAATAGTTTTGCTCTGTAGATTCCTGAGCCTGACAGGTATCACTTTCTGTATTTCACAGAAGAGTTAGCTGGCGTAAGCAGGATTGCGTAACTTGCTCAGGTCACCTGTCAACTCGGTGATGAGCCAAAGCTTTAAGCTCAAGATCTCCTTGAACTCTTGATTTTTCAGCAGCTTTGGGCAGGAAGCAGAGGATGCCTTATCCAATAAAAGCCAAGGTGGAATTTAGGTAGGTCAGTGCAAGGCTGTATGTAAAAGTGTAGCCAGTGAAGTGAATGTGGCAACCTTACCCTTTGGAAAACCAGCATGGCATGCTGAAATACCAGAAGTTAATGAACTTGGTGTCAAAGCCACATATCTACAGATACCATGGCTGAGCAGGTTCTTCTCCTTCACATAACTGGCATGTATTTGAGTAATGTTTTAGTAATTATTTAAGTAATATATTAGTTATTAATTCTCTACATTTTAAAGAGCATTCTTCCCACACACTGTGCTGCACCACATGCTTTTTCTCAAGGACCTATAGTTTATACTTGCATAGTGCTAAGGTAAGAGGTCAGCTGAATGCCACTGTGACATTGCACACATACAAAGGCTGAGACTTTTTGAGTAAAATAATAGCAACAGCATAGTTTAAAAGTAATCCCAACTAAGTAAGAGGTTTTAGGCTCCAGACTTAATTTTTAAATTGTGAAACTAAAATAATTATGGCATTGTGTAAGAATACATTGGCATCATTTTAAGTAAAGATGCACAGCACTTACTGCTGCATATTAGAACAGCAGTACCATATGGGAGAATCTAGTTCAGTCTTCTCAAGATAGCTGAAACAGCTCCCTGCAGTAAGGTGTAGGTGTCTGCAAATTACACAGCTTCTTGAGTCAGTGCCTATCTAGATTGCTCCATTCATAATTACACTTTTGACTGGTACCTATCCAGATAATCTCATTCATAGTATGATTTACAGGCAAGGTTGGAGACAGACAGGGGAAAGCAGTAATTGAGGGAATACCAGAAGAACTGCTTCACCTGACAGAAGTATTCCTTATGTCTGCTGTTGTCAGAAATTCTTCAGCCTGCTCTGTAAATACATATCCAGTAGCCACTGAATCTGTCCTCCTTGGGGATGACGCCAGCCCAGTGTATAATCAGTTGTATAATGCATGCCTATTGCATCTGGAAACTCACATGCCTAAAAATCCATTGAGTGTTGAAGCTGTGCTTGCTTCAAAGACTCCAAGAGTATCATGGGTGCAGAGTGTTAACTTTCACGGATTTGTGCTTTCCTTAAATATGTGCAACTCTTTATCCTAAGAAAAAGTCACACACTTGTAAGTGAAGATAACTTCCCTCTCTCCTATATGCAGCATACAGGGAAACGATACTTGAAAAGCTACCTTGAACTTGAGGGAACTAAAGGTAATTGACAGCAACACCCAGCTTTGTGGTTTCATATGACAAATTAAACAGCACACTCTGTACCATGTCAGCTTCTTGAAGTCCAGATGTGTATTTTAAAGGCCAACAGAAATGCTGAGGAATGGTTTACGCTCTACAAAAGACATATTCAAACATCTTTTACCTGGACAATGTTATTGACTAAGGTGTTGGGCTTTTCAACAGCTTAAACATCTCTTCTGCTGTACTTGGTACTACAGAGGAAATTGCATATGTTAAATGGGCTTAATGTAATATCAGGGGAAAAAAAACATAACTATTAAATGATATTCTTGTCTTCTGTGAAGAAAAGCTGAGCTACAAACAAGAGAAAAATCACCTTCCTTTCTTGTGTTTCAAGTGACAAAACTGCTATTACTCATGCAACATTAGTAGACAGTTACAATGTACCATAGTGAGTTAAAAACCCCAAACTTCCACTTGTGTATAGCTAACTTAAAGTGGACATATTATTAAAAAACAAAACAAAACAAAACAATGAAACTAACAACAATGAAACAAACAAGCAAACACACACACACACACACACAAACCAACAACAAAAACAGGAGGGATGGGAAATCAGTCTGTTTCGTGTCTTTGGCCAATATAAAAGCACTGGAGACCTGCTGAGCTCTTCAGGAAAACCAAAGCAAAACAGTGATTCTTGAATGAGACTTTGACACTGTAGATGTTTCAGAGAAACTTCTGCTTTTACTTACTGTATTTGCTAGAGCTTCATAAGTAAGTCTTTAACTTGATTCCTGCCTTTGACAGAGGAACTGTAATTCAACATCTCATCTTTGAAGTTGGAGAAAAAGTAATTCTTTGAGAGATCCAAATAAGGTACAAGCCAACCCAGCAGTTTTATAAAGGAACAGAAAAATTTCCAATCTTAAACATTACCATTTGGAAACCTCCATTCTCTCCACATATTCTCATTATTTTAACCTGCACATAACACCTTTTCAATCTCTCATTCAGTCTATAATCATTATGAGGTAGCCTTGGCATTCTATTAATGAAAAACACCAATCATGAGGTTGAGACACAGCCAAGTGTTTTCTGACAGGCAAGATACTACCTTTGACACAATCACAATTTATTTTTGTATCTCAAACTAAAAGTTGCTCTAAAAATGCTTTAAAAGTGCATGTAAGAAAGAAATACAGGTGAAGAGTTCTCCTATAAAAGAGGAAAATAAGTATCTTTTTAAAACAAACAAACATGGGCTCAACAAGTGCAGTAAAAGGCAGTATGTGAGAGGAGCTGTGGTCTATACAATCGTAAAAACTGAGAAGTGCTGCCAAGTTTTGTGAAATAAAAAGGAAAAAAAAGGTTAAAAAAGGAAAAGGAGAGGATTTTTTTTTAAAGGAAAGAAAAAAAAAGAAGGAAGGGCAAACTAAGATTAAAGTACATGTAAACAATTCATCCTGTATCCTATGTATAGGACTTCTATACAGTCAACTTTATAGAAAACATTCCATGATCTAGACTAAAGAGATATTAACATTGTGCCTCAAAAGATAAGTTTTCAGACTGATAAAAACAGAACTGGAATTCCTTGAGTTTAAAAGAGATTGGGTATGAGTAATCTGAATCTTGACTGGTTTAGCCTGTCTAAATAGACATTTTATCTGAATGGCAACAGTTCTTTCAGCTTAATCCATCCTTAGTACATCATCTGCAGGTATCAAATACAGCTAGCAAAGACAGTAGAAAATACAAGGGTAGCTTCATGTACACAAGGAAATGTCCAGTATTTCTTGAGAGTAGCTCTGAAATACCTTCATTAAAAACCACATCCAATTTACATCTCAGTGAATCATTATGTATGATTACCACTGCCAGGTTCACAAGTATTTTTGAAGTTACAAAATAAGTTATGCACATTATGCATTTTAAAGTAACACCATACTGAAAAGCGAGAGTGGTTGGCATTAAACTACCTTTGTATGGAAACTGGCAAAAAGGAAATTCACAGAAAGAGCAAATCCTGTTTACAACAGACATATGACCAGACTTGCCTATGAGGGGCTGTAACTGTAGCCTCCTGACGAGCTCTGTCTGAGGTAGCCTCTCTCTGTGAACAAGTCTGTATCGTGAGCCCCATTTTGCAACCACGCAACAAAACAAACAAGGAATCCCAAACTAGAGCATTTTGCTCTGTCTGGAGAGCAGCAGGCTGAAGAAGGAGGCAAACTCCCTGCAAATGCAGCAGCTGCTACATGCTCCCATAATTATTTAACAACAGCTTACATAAACCCCACAAAAATAAAGTGACTTCTTTAAAGGAGGGGTGTTTTCCTGTTGTGCTAGGCTGGATCCTGCCGGTCAGCCAGGGGAGTCTGAGGTACGCGGCTGTCTCTTACCTGAGCTGATCATACTGTGCATTCTTTGCTGAGCCAAGAGCTGTTCACGTCCAGAAACCCCATCTGAGGAAAAACACGATTCACTCTCGTAAATGGTCTGCAGCATATTCCAGCTGGTCTGCACTTCAGCTACACCACAGATTCATCACTGCACTTGCACAGGGGCTCGGGCACGACCCTCTGCGGTCCTACCTCCTCCAGCGCGGGTTGTAAGATAATACCCTTCGGCAATTAGCAGTGTTTAAGCATTTGCACAAGTATCTATCGGGAGAGGGGGAAAGCCCCAGATGCGCTCTCGGCGGCAGCCCCCGCCCGCTGGAAGGAGTCGTGAGGGCGCGGGGGGCTGCGCGCCGCCGGCTCTGAGCAGTTGCGTTGGGGCGGCCCACGGCAGGTGCAGGAAGAAATGAAGAATTATCTCTGCGCTTCGGGTTCTCAGCTGGGGCGAGGAGGGGAACACTGCCTCTCAAAGACCATCAAACCCAGTAACCCCTCTTTGCAGGGCCCGGCAGCCCCAGCGGGTTCACCACGAAGCGCCCCAGCGCGGAGCCGCGCGGCCGTCCCTGCTCCGCGCTCTGCCCGGCCGGGCGAAGTTGGCGGGAGCAGCAGCGGTGCCTCATTTGCATCTGAATCGACACCCGCGCGGCCCAGCGGCGGCAGAAATAGAACAATGGCCGGCCTGAGCCAAAAATAGGTCAGGCTCGGCCGGGTGATTGGAGCCTGCATTAATGCCTTTAAAAATACCACAGCAAACACAGCTGTCCAGGCTCTGTCTCTCAAACCGCCGGCCACCCTCCCTCCCTCCAGCGCCATTAACCCCTTCCCCTTGCCCAGCCCGTTCGGCGCGGAGAAGCCAGGGAGGGAGCGGGACAGAAACACTCCCCACCCGGGACTCGCACCCTTCTCCCTCCCTCAGGGACTATTTTGTGCAAGGAGCACACAACGCTACAGCCTCTACATCGGCCTCAGAATCAGGCCGGAGGCTGTGCCGGCAGCCGGCTCTGCGGGCAGTGTGGCCCGGCCTCGCCCACTTGCGGCACTCATAGGGCCGCTCTGCTGCCTCTGCCCGGTTCTTGGCAGCTGGCAGGCGGGGGAGTGGGGCGGCTGCTGCCCACTCCTTCAGGACCTAGGGCCGCCTCGGGAGGGGCGAGTTCCGAGCCGGCGGGGCTGGGGGCAGCAGGAGGCAGCTCTGAAGGAAAGGCCGGGTTTGTGCGCGCAGGCAGAAGCAGCCCTGCGCGTTCAGCATGCCTGTGCACTTGCCACAGCCCGCTGGTCTGTTTGCCGGCTGTGCGCTATTCAGTTAACCTGCTGAAATTTGGAGAGAGGCTGAGCAGCTCGCGTCTATTTTTAGGAGCATTAGGTAACGTGCGCGGCGTCTTTCTCAGGTTTACAAGATGATGTGGTTTCAGAAGAGCAGCATTTGACAGTGTGTCAGACGAGCTCGCTAGGTGCTCCTCTGCACCTTGGCAGGTCTCACACTTGCTAGGTGAAGTTTGTTTTTCACAATGGTATTTCAAAACATGTGTGTCTCGATTAATGTATCTACACATAAATATGTTTCATTTCACTGTTACAGATGGCGCTTTACTTCTGAGTCCTGCTTTGCCTGATAGCACTTGTTACACAGGTGACCACAGCCTATCACTGCCTACATACATGACCCAGCAGTCTGATCCCTCATGTACCAAAATGACAACTCTCTTTCAGTGGCACTGCTCTAGGGGAGCAACAATGGCCACAGGGATGTGATCCCTCATTGTACTCTAGAAGCCAACACACAGGTTGTCTTGGAGCTTTCTAGAAATCCACCAAATTCTTAACTATCTCTGGCATTTTTTTTTCCTCTGAAGAACCAAAGATCTGCCCAGTCCTTCAGGCTCTGTTCTGTCTTTTGGGAAGGAGCATGTGTTTGCTCTTCAACAAATACAATAGATCACAGTCAAGGGCAATTGGTTGGGTTTTTTTAAGCTTCTCACAGTTGTGTAACCAAAGTAATTATTCACAATAACAAAGGACTGTGACACTCCTGCAATGTTTGGATACTTGATGACACCCAAGAGGTCTGTGGCTCAAGTCTCCTCCATCATCCCACTGAGAGTCAGGATCTGTCCTCTGGACAGATGGACTACAGCAGCTGACAATGGGGTTTTCCCTAGAGGATCCTCCAGTTAGCACCTCTTGCTGCTCGACACCTCCCTCTCTTTGCTTTCTCTCTTCCCTACCCCCAGTTTTCCCCAAGAGCACTCCCAGCTCTGCACTGGGACACAGACATGGGCAGTGAGAGCACAGCATGTTACAGTGCAAGACAAGGCATGAGCATCACACATATGAACATAGTATTAACAGCTGACAACTCGGTATCATGAACATTTTCTCTGGAGAATAAAAATACCACAATGCTTTGTGGGAAACGTGGCACTTTCACAGGGCAAAAGATGCTGAACACGAATGCAGTAGGAAGAGAAATCTTTTCTAATGCAGGAAAAAAAAATTAGAAGTAAATAAAAAAAGTGGAATTACTTATGGCCTTGAACCAGCCAGAACGTCATTCTGTGCCTCAAAGTGGTCATTGCATATTACAGGGAAAGACTGGAGGAATAAGTTAGAAACAGGTCAGAACACAGAAAATTGTAGAGTGTGGGGTTCTAGTATTAGGTACCCATACATGTTTATAAGTTCTTACATGTGCAGCTGCATTTTTAAAGACAGCATTCATAATTTTGGCATACGTATTTTAAATTGACAGACACATCAACTACCCTGTGTTAGCTAATTCACAGACCATAATAACAAAGCACTGTGCCTTGTATTTTAGCTGATATATAAAAACTATATCCAAACATTTTATTTATGAAGTCAATCACCCCAGTTGTAGGACTTTTACAACCTGTATTATTCCAACTTGCTTTGACATATTATAGGTCTACTTTGGTACATGCTTAGCTTTAAAACACATCTGCAAATCCACCCCTTTTCAACATAATATTTAAGCACATACTCAAATTCTATTGATCACAATAGAATGTAAGCACATAGTTAAACACTTTGCTGAGTCAGCCCAGTCTTTAACTGCATGATCATATGAGTTTAAATAGCTCCTTTGGAGCCCCACAGGGGCAAGGATAAAAGGTTCATGCCTAAAGAAAATCTGTTTTTTATTTTTAAAGCTGTGGATGTTAGAAGGTGACATTTTTATACAGGAACAGGAGGGATTTTTCTTCTGGTGTTTGGGTTTTTTTCCCCTCTGTTTTATTGTTTGTTTTCTTTTGTGTTTTGTTGAGGTTTTTTTTTCAAATGTATTTCCTAAACTCGAAGAACTTTAATGATACTGGAAGAGTAAACTGATGAAATGATTTATTAGTTCTGAGGTGCCTAAATGCAATCAGTGACTTTATGGAAAACATAAGGCATGTTAGTAGCATTAAGATCTCATTAGAGGGGTTTCACAATGTGTTTCTCTTATTTTCCTTCTGAGTTGATAGAAAACAAATAAATATAAGGAAATTAAATCTAGAAACCACATTAGTGCAACATTAAGACTGAGAAATTAAGCACTCAAATTGGAAAGAGCTAAGATTTCTACTGCATTATTAACTGCAACATTATAATTAAGTAGCACTTTTATTACATTTCTTTCTAAGTACAAACACTGTCTGTTTTTAGCATATCCCATTTCTCACTCACATTATTCTGGAGTATTGCCTCCATTAATTTTAATACCTTAGTTTCAACTTCTGCAGTTTTTCTTAGTGTAAATGACTTCTTGCATCAATTTTTCTACCATATTTCTCAATTACATCTTATAAATATTACATGCAAAATTAAATAAAGTGATGTTCTTTAGCTTTTAGTCTTATTCTTAAATGAGGATACCACAGTCTTACAGGTGTCTCAATCAACCTTCCTTCAGCCCCTTTTTCATTTGGCAAGTGAAAATACTGCAAGTAATCCCATGCATCAGTATCAAACAGTGCATAAACAAGTGGGAACTGAATTAAGGTTGCAGAGGTAGTATTAAATCAGCCCTGTTTTGGTACTGAAGGTTTGAATTCTAATCTTCTCAACCTAAAGAGCTCCAAATTTTTTTTTTTTTTTTAAGTATTTTTAAGTATTTTTTTTTTTAAGTATAATCCCCCTGATCACTGGGATTAAAAACAATAAAATTAACTATTGTATAGAACAGATGTTACTGTAGCCACAGTTCATTAGATACCATTAGTACTATACGAAACCCAAACATCCAGCATAAATTACTACAGCTTATGATGGAGGATTAACTGGGTTAACAAACAGCAGAAGACTTATTACCACAGAGAAGCAGATGGTTTGGAAGCAGAAAGAAATCAGGGGAGATGCTCAAGTGGTCTGGTTCTGCTGCCTCCTGGTATTAAGAGACCATATTCCAGGCCCCTGGGGGATCACTTAATCCACATGTTCTGGCTGGAAAGATGTAGTGAGGGAATGTCTCTGGTGGGTTTTCTGAGTAGCAAGCCTTTGGCATTGCCGGTGCAGGAATACATGTTGCTTTTTCTTTGCAGTGCTGTGAAGCCATGTGATGGGCATTTTTCAAGGGAGGAGAAACCTGTGATTCTAAATGTGGTTAAGCTCAATTCAAGCTTCAAAGGAATTTTCTGGGACAGAGAAAGGCGTATCTGTAGCTTTAGGGGATTTTGTGACAAACAATGGAAGAATAAAACTTTACAAAGTTTTGAGTATAAGGAGCCCCATGCTAGCTAAATGTATGGGTCTTTGCCATTTCTCACATAACAATACAGGCAGCTTCACTTCTTTCTGATGCAAATTAGCTCAGGGTTTTTGGAACTAGCTGATGACTTATCACTTCTTTCTGTTAAAATATGCCTTTCTATTCACATAAATAGGTCTACTAGAAATTAAGTCCTAGATTCAGGACAACACATACTTGATTATAAGCATGAGGCTTATGTTAAGCACATGCTTAAAGGCATCAAAAATTCAAAGGTACTTTCCTGAATCACAAAGATCAAATAATTTCAAAAAACACAGAAAGCCATCAAATAAATAAATAATATTTAGGTTAGAAACTGTGTACAGGATTCAAGTATTATGTTGACAGTTATTTATCAGGTTGGCAGGAAAATCTCAATAGTTTGCAGGAAGGCTGAGGTGAATTTCATAAAACCAACAAAAGCTATGGAGCCAAAAGCAATGTCAGACAAATAAATGCCTCGAATCAGCAGAGCCCTTAGCTACTTTTATGCCATTAATGAGGCAGATAGAGATATGAGCAATGTGAGATTTACTAGGTCTTCCATGATTATACCCAGCCTCCTTAGACAGAGAGTAGTGCCTATGTGCACTATGTCTGCCATGTCTAGCTTCACCAGACACACCTGGATGGACACACATAAAGGAACCCTTGAGCACATAACCTGTGATAGCTTGCAATCCATTACCTGTGACAGCTCAGCTTGCAATGCACTCAGTGTACTTCAAGCATTTCAAGCTCGTTGCACATGTGTCTGTAGCTCCATGTAGTGTTTCACACATTGCCTGATGCTGGGTAGTCTGGCAGGTCAGAGCAACTGACCTGGACACAAAATTCCTGGATGACAGACTAAGCTACCAGAAGGACACCATCTCTAGCTTGTGATACATACCTGGGTTTAAGTGCTTTTTTGGATTGAAGCCAAGAAATGTAGGCCATGCTTGCTGTCTGGAGAACTGCACTGTGAAAACCAATGTCTATGGGACTTATGATTTAGGGTCACAGCAAAAGACAGCCAACTATATGAGCTCCTGTGATTATACTGGGACCAAAGAGGCTAATAAAATCTTTAGATGTATAAACAAGGTTATACTGAGTAACAGGAGTGGGGTGATACATATATACCAAGATGAATATTATTCTTGTTACAGTATAGATCCTTGAAAACAAAATGCTGAAAACCCAAGGATGGATAGACAGGCCACAGGAGTAGAATAGGTTTGAAAAACCATTGGAAATTGGAAAGTCAAAGACCTGAGATGCTAAGTTTACTGAAGAAGTTTAGGAGTGGTTTGGCACTGTCTATATATATACAGGGCAAGAAGTCCTGTGGTGCAGTAAAATGCTCTTTATTTTAAGAAAAGAGGCTTTAAGAAAAATCCATAGATCAGAAAGAGTGAAGCCAGAAGGGCCTACACATTTTAAAGATGTTTTAATCACTGCCATAGCTTATAAATGAGCTTTACATTCAGAGGCTGTGTCTTTGGAAAAAAAAAAACCAACTCTCTGACACTTTTGTAGGCCAGACCTGGTGTTCACAGAGGCACTGCCAAAGCTACAAAAAAAGCATTGCTTAACTGATAGGAATAGTAAGAACAAGGCAGAATAATTAATCCTACATCAAAAATAGTTTTGTAATTTTAAATCTCCCTCTCATGAAAAACAGAAGTGTGGAATTTTTGCTCCCTCCCTGGAGGTGTTCAAGGCCAGGTTGGACGAGGCCTTGAGTGACCTGTGCTAGTGGGAGGTGTCCCTGCCTATGGCAGGGGGTTGGAACTAGATGATCCTTGAGGTCTCCTTCCAACCTTACCATTCTATGATTCTATGATTCTATGATTCTTTGGTGTGGTTTTTTGTGATTTTTTGGGGGTGGGGGGTTGGATTTCTTTGGGTCTTTGTTTGTTTTACTCCAAAATATGTTTATTTTGCTATGAGATTTGATAATTTTAACAAGAGTAGTGTAATGGACTCAACTCTACTGGAAAACATATTTGGGGGGGAAAAAAAAGTCTTTGAGAAAAAAAATTATAACCCATAATGTTTGGTTTGTTTTGCTATTCAAAGCTGCCCTTTTAAGTCAAGTAATCAAATCTCAAAAGTAGGGTCTCAGGCTTGGTTTCATGAAGGGATGAGTTGACTTTACACAACATTTTACAACCACACTGTAATGCTATAGTGGATTTGTAGTAGAAGGATACTCATAGAGATTGGGACAATTGTTTTGTTAAATTTTGAAGTAAATAAGATGTTTTCTGAAATATCAAACAATATATATAGCTAGAGAACTGCCACTACAAGCCACTGGAAGCCTGGCAAAGAAAAAAAATCATAGAGCCATAGAATCATACAATCAGTCAGGGTTGGAAGGGACCATAAGGATCATCCAGTTCAAACCCCCCTGCCATGGGCGGGGACATTCTACCCTAGATCAGCCTGACCAGAGCCTCATCCAGCCTGGCCTTAAACACCTCCAGGGATGAGGCTTCCACCACCTTCCTGGGCAACCCCTTCCAAGGTCTCACCACTCTCATGGTGAAGAACTTCTTCCTAACGTCCAGTCTGAATCTTGCCTTTTCCAGCTTTGCTCCATTCCTCCTAGTCCTAAAAAGCCTCTCTCCAGCTTTCTTGTTTTACTTAAAGCACTAAGAAGGACCTTCTTTAATGTGCAGGCTAAGGAATGTGCCCGAGATGCCAGGCCACATGCTAGGCTGTGGGCACATGCCAGTCTCTCCCACTGTGCTGTCTGCTGGGATGTTGTCTAAGTTTTTAAAGAGCAGACAGAAATAAATGATTTTACTGCTGAAGGAAGTAAACTAAAGACACTTTAGCTGAATTGGAGAGGAATACAGAAAATTCTACTTAAAGATGTGAAGGAAACTACAGAATACATGAATCCTCAACACCTAATACAGATACAGGATACACAACTCCCCCAAAACCTCCCACTCACCAAACTAAGCCACAAAACCCCAGTGCTTGTCTTCTACCCCCCCACACTGTCTCCCTTTAGGCCCAAACGGGCCTTGATTGCTCAGCAAGAAATTCACTGCAGCCTTGCATGCTGGAGGCAGGTTTACTCCCCTACCGTTTCCCAGATAGGAACTCCTTCTGGAGAGCCAAAGGAAAGGAAAAACAGAGAAAGATTTGCCTTTGCTGCCCACTTATAAAGTGGTAGCAGAATTATGGGATTGAATAACAAAATTATGCTTTCTGGGGTCCACCTCCTGGACCTCTCTGGTCCTCTTGCAGAACTCAACTCCATGGCTTTCTTAAGGGAACCTGAGCCCCAAAACCACCACAGATGTCCTTCCTCTCCCAGCTCCTCCACCCCTCACTGGGGAGCATTCAAGCACATGGAGAAACACAATGACATCGACAAACGTGCCTCTGGGAGCAGTGACAAATTGACAGCTACTATGCTGTGAATAGGTCACATCTGATGCTGGTCAATAATGCTGTTATGAAACCACAAAAACCTCTCCTGGTTCACCGGACCAGGACGGCAGCAAAGTTCACTCCTGGTTCTCTCCTGGCTTTTTTTTTTTCAAAATATTTCAGTGATTTCAGACCCAGTTTTCATCTAAGTTTCTCCCTTGCCTTGTACTCTGATAAGGAACAGATTCACAAACCAAAATGTTGCCAATACACCAGCTTGGGAGCTGTTTCTTTTGTGCCAGTGAATTTGGGGCACTGCTAAAAGGATGGAACTGTGATTCAGTGGGTGAACTGTTAATTATTTTGCTTGACTTGAGCAGAAGAAGAATTTCCCTCAAGAAGCAACAAGATCTTAATTTTTCTTGTGGCAGCAGGAGCAAATTTTAGATTGCAAAAGAGAAGAAAAAAATCAAAATACAACTGAAAGCAAGGTTTAATAATTCTGAAAGGAAAATTACAATACATTTCAACTAAATACAATCTCTCCCTTTAGCTAAGTAAACCACCCTGAAAATCTTAATGCAGCTACTTACTGTAACTAGAAATACCTTTATAATATGCTGATATTACCAAAATGTGTGACAAACTTGACTTTTGTAAATACAGGCATCCAGCTGGTGTTCTAAGGCCAGAATCAGCCAAAAAAAAAAGGTTTTTATCCATACTTCAAGCTCATCAACCATAGCATGCAACCATCAGTTTGCTATGCAGAAGATAGAAGGGATGAGACAAATGGGGAGGGAAACTACAGCAAGTACCCAGCAAAGTCATGCCTCAAGAGGCTGCTGCTTCCAACTGTCCTTCATCTGCCTCATCTCTGGCTCTTTGTAGCAAGAGGTAAGTACTCAAGCTCCCTAGGAGCAAGTGGCAAAGATGGTCCCAAGTCCCACAATCTTCTGGAGGGAGAACTATTCACAAAAAAACCCCAGCCAATCTGTTTTGAGCAGTAGCTAAAAAAATGCACAGGACAGAACTGATAATTTGCACTGAAAGCCTGGGGAACCAGGAAGAACATACATTGAATGCATATTCAGACAAATCTCTCATTCTAATCAGTCCTCACCAGGTATCTTTCTGTCTTGCAAAGAATCCAGGAGAAAGAGCTTAAATGCATTTCAATCCAGAGTGCTGCTGGGAAAGGGCAGTTAAAAAATGATCTGATCAGTTAAAAGGAACTCACAAACGCTGGAATTCCAATGGCACAAGCAGAGATGACAAGACTATTTTAATAGATGAGCTTAAGTTTCTGAGTGGTCAAAACATAGGATCAAACTTGGGCTCAGGGCCTACTCTAAAAATAGTATGGCTCTGTGGCAGTCACGCACTTCATATTCTGGCGATTGGTAGTCGACAGAACAGAATGGCAGGGTAGGTGGTAATGGCAGGAGAACACAACCTTTCAGGCAACAAATCAGAAGTTCTACACCACCACAAGTCAGGTTTCATGTTAAGTCATCAGTCATGGATGGACAGATGTGTGTATGTTACGATAGCACTTTCATTTCCAGCCCCTTTGCCTGCTTATAAAGCAGTTGTTGATAAACTAAACTGCTAAGAACATTTCCCTACAGTTTGATTTTTTTTTTAATTTTAAATCTGAAATTAATACAATTTAAGTGTTATTAGCATATAAAAAAATTGAGTGTGTTTTCAGCAGGCCACAAAATAGTACTACATGCAGGCTAAGTGGCAGTTTTGGCTAAAAATAACCACTGACAAAAGATACTGTTCAAGGTAGCAGGTATCACCTGTGGATATAGTCTGCAGGAATGGAAAGATAAATCACTGTCTAGATTACCTCAAACCTCATCTTGTGTTTTCTATCTCCTCTCCTTACCTCTATCAGAATTCCATTAAAAAAAAAAAAAAAAAAAAGCTAAAAAGGTGGAGACAGAAAACTTGGACAACCAAAGAATGTGCAAAAAAGGCTTACAAATGGTTTGCCATGACTAAGCAACCTTCCTACATCTCAGGAAAAAAAAAAGACAACTGGCTTTGTGTTATCTGATAAAGGGGGGCAGCAAAGTTTGGCACCATCTAACTAAATATAGATGTACTATAATAATAATGCTGAAAAACTTCCAGATAATTAATATTAGCAGTGTGATGAAACAGGCTTAAGTTTGGTCAGACTTTATTTTTTCACTTGGAATTGCCATTAAGAATACTTCTAAAAATAGCATTCTCATGCCTTGCAATATTAATTAGCTCATCATCCTAAACAAATGCTTGCCTCGACTTTCAGACTACAGACAAAAGTGACAACCTTATACTTAAGGAGTAATTTACTTGAAGCAATACAGCAGAGCTGGTTTTATTTAGACAACTTCAAAGAAAATGCTACGGTAAGAAATCTAATCACAGTAAAGAGAACTTTGAATCACTATTTACAGGCAAACAAAGTGTATTTCTCTTAGAGACTTTATCATAGTGTGTGCACAAAAATATAAACATAACACACTTTCAGCTACTGGTGTCACACACCACAGCTGAAATATCAAAGTGCACATACATTGACGTAAACAAACAAAAAAAAAATTAAGCTGACAGGTACATAAGCAAGTGCCTAGCTTAAAACATGTAATGATTGAATATTTTATTGACTTCAGGCCTAAATCATTACATTCACTTTTGTTCATTTAGTGTCCTCTCAGATGCAGCAGAAAGCCTCCAGCAATTCAGAGAGGCAGTATGCTATTCTGGGACCCATCAGAAAATGAATGAGTTGAGGAGTTGAGCAACTAACTATATTTGCAAGGGGAAGTTTCCAAGGCATACCTACCAACAAGAATTTCAGGCTAGAAATACACTAGGATGGTTGCCAACAGAAATATTTCATCAGTCTTTTACAGTACTGTGGCTCCCATCTCGATTTTTGCCAAGTTATTCAGCACTTCAGACACCAGCAACCAACAAGTTTGGTAACTGCTTTCATTTCTCACACTCTTTTTCTGGCATTCAGCTGTTTTGTGATACTTCATTTTTGGATCCAAAGACCACAAGCTTGTCACAGGATGCTAAAGGGGTTTGTGTGTACTGTTGTGGTGCAAGGAGAGAAGCAGGTATAGGGATGGTCAGCAGAGTCTTAAATGGCATGCAGTGTGACCTGCAGCTGTGGAGGGCTGCACTAAATGACCATGGTAACTCCTTCAGCCATTTCCTCTCACGTGGCACTGGGAAATGCTGTGTTTCTAGGCAGTGCATGAATGCAAGGACAGCCATTTCTCCAGCACAAATGCTCTTATTTAGGACACATATCCTAAATAAGATTGTGTCTTAAATATGACCATGTGTTATAAACACATTTATGGAGCATCTAAATCAAACCAGCTACTGCAACAGTCTTCTTGCTGCTGCACTGATCAGTTTTGGCTGGATGGGATGTAGGAGCTTTGCTGGCAACACCATATTAAGGAGTTTGCTCCTCTCCTGTCCTTGTCCAGCACTGGAAGGTTTTCTGTGCATTTACTCATTCATTTTAAAGGAAATTAGGTTAGTTATCCAGTGCAGCTCAATAAAGCACAAGCAAGAAAAGCATGATCCCAAAAACACAAGCAAGAAAAGCAAGACGTTTTTATCATGCTGAGATCCACTGCCTCATCAAGCCACAAGCCCAGTGCCAGGAGATAAATATGTTCCTCAGTGCTATGATACCCCAGCAGCCTATTCACCAGTGGTATTACAGATATAGTCAAGAGGGCTTGAAGACACTGATTAATCACAGAAAATCTATATGACCAAGCCAATATATATAATCAACATAACTGACTGCTGAAACTAGGAAACATCATTAAATATACAAAGTCAACAACAGATGTATTTTGAAGACTAAGGGGAAAAAGGTCTTAGAAATCCATAAAGTTTCTTTAAAAACTCAAATTTCTAACAGTCTGTAGTCATCATGGTTTAGATTTAAATTGCATGAGTTAAATAAACAACTGAAAGTCTCCTTTGAAATAGAGAACAGTATTCTATTAGTTTCTTTACAGTACAAACTCTGCCTTTTCTTATGATGCAGAAAATGGAATATTTGGTTAAGTAACTTCTACAAGCCTTTGGCTGATGCCTTTCCTTTCCATAAAATTTCAGGTTACCTTAAGACTTCACAGTATCACAGTATCACCAAGGTTGGAAGAGACCTCAAAGATCATCAAGTCCAACCCGTTACCACAGACCTCAAGACTAGACCATGGCACCAAGTGCCACGTCCAAACCTGCCTTGAACACCCCCAGGGACGGTGANGCTAGCTAGACTTAGACTAGCTAACAGACTGCTTCCTCCACATCTCTCCACGCGCATGTGCAAAGCCCCCTCACCAGTGGGTAACTTTCCTGTCCTAGAGGAAGCAGCAATCGGAGCATGCTATCCATGCACTGAGAGGACAAAGGGACATTTCAGCTCTGTTGACGTCACAGGAGAGGCTGATAAACAATCCATATCATCTGGCCACCCCATTTGATAAGCCTTATATTTATTTTTATCGTCTGTGCAAGAGAAAAATGATACACAGCAAGGCCTACACAGGAAAGACCTAATTTTGCCCATCATTACAATTAATAACACACTTTTCAATCTTTCATCTTGGAGACAAGATATGATAATATCCTAGCCCATCTGAAAAAGGATTGAATTCTTGTCCTCTTGGAAAGGACAGCGTCATTACATGATTTCACACGCAGCAGAGCAAACCAGCCTGAGCACATCTTGTGCCATTTGCTGTTGTGCGGAGCCAATAATCTATTTCTGACTCACATAGATGGCCTGTTCCCATATTTGACAAGGTAACAGTTGTCTCTCTACCTGAAGCAATGTAATTTCTTCACTGGGAGAAAGCAAGGCCTGCAGAAATCTTAGTCTGGCAGGAAATTTGCATTTAATTCACATACAAAAAGGAAATACCCACTAGACATATAAAATAACCCCTGTAGACTTTGGTTTGCTTGTTGGTTTTTTTTTTTTCCTTTCCTTACAGGTTTCTACTTTTCCTGTAGCAACACTGAGAAAGTTCATACAAAGTTTGTTGCATTTTTTAATTCATCATATATTTCTTAAAAGTGCCCTTGAGAGATGGTTAATGAATGTTAAAAAATAAATAAATAAAAATTAAGATGGTCCAGTTGGTTGGTAGAGCACTCAGGATTTAACACTTGAGCTGAAGTCACTGGTCACAAATTTCCAGTGACTGTGTTCCAGATCCCTGTCAAATAGGAATAAACATCAAGATGTTTCACATTGCTGTTTAGAGGACAAGTGCTTTAAGGCTGCTCAATCATCATGGAAGTGGAGAATCTACACTTTCTTTAGGCCAAAATATTTTTGCCAAACTACTTCTACAGTGCAGTCAGCTAAAAAAATAGTGATCTGCATCCTTCCAGGTGGAACTGAACTGACAACACTCTGATTATTATCTACAACTGTCAAAGCTTTTAAAAGTCTGTATTATTTCTGATAGCTGATTATTAGCAAAAGAAAAGTACATAAGATTTTCCCAAATCACAGAGGAGCTGCTTTTTCCCCTCAAAAGTCAGATAAGCATATAAAGCTTGTGCTTTCTTCTTTCAAAAGGTTTTTGTTTTCACCCATGTTCCCTTAACTTGTCCTTCTCTTCAGAACATTTTATGTAGTTCTGTAAATAGAACACTGCCACTTGCAAAAAAACATGGCTAAAAAAAGTTTCTTATGTCTCTCTCTAGGTTCTCAGGCTTACAACTTAAAGAGATATTTCTGTTCCAAGGGAGAAACAAGACAGCTTTGCAATAGTTACAGTTACTCTCACTCATGTAGACACTAAATGCTTGATGTCAAAGAAAGAAAGAAAAAAAGGTTTACTTTAGCTCAAGATAATGCATAAAAAACCCACAACACAATAGTAAAAAACAAAATGCATTTCTGTCTTTAAATCTGTTGTACACTGATGAATAAATGAGCTCAACTGAAGGACTTTTTTGCCCATTCAGCTGAAGCTCTGGTCATATACACCTGCTCCTTTTATTTCATCTGCAGCACAGACCTGGCACGGTGTTTAGTTTTTGGTCTATTTTTGGCATGATGCTATTTGAACAGTGATCGACCCAGATAAGCCGCCTCTGCTCTAGTCAACATTAAGCTAGCTGGTTCTCTTTACACCCTTCACCAGAGTCTGGAAACTTCACTTGCAAATAAGGGTAAATATTTCTACTGAATTTTCCTTTTTAAATTGGCTCCAGAACAGTCTCTGCATTGTTTTGGGGCCCATGTTTATAAATGTCATCCTTTCATTCTTCATTTACTAATCCCACCAAAAAGGATGGTGCCTTCCAGTGAAAATTAGTAACTGAAGATCATTTTTTCTATGTTTTTGCTTTCTTCTTGTTACTCTTTCTTCAGTTATGCAGACACAGAACTGCCTGTCCTGCTCTCCTTTAACTCCATCTTTTATTTGTTACTGAAATGTTGACTCCCTTCATGCTTCACTTAGTAAAATCTCTGGCAAAACACACTTAAGAAGTTTCTTCCATGCTAGTCTCTTATTTGTGAAGAAGTCTCCAACTAACCTGGCTTTTCTTCCACCATCTGTCATAAAACCCTCCTCCTTAGGTCAATGCAAAGAACTGAGCTCCTTTGTTCCCAAAACCACTGACATTACTAGGCAGGTTCTTTTTTTCCCCATTTCTGATTACATATGGAGATTATATATACATAGCCAAGCTACTTCTACTTAGGCTGAAAAAAATGTTTGGAAGAGACCTGGTTGTTGTGAAGATGAACATAAAATGCCCTCCCCTCCATCAGATAAAAGAAGAGGTTGTGGTTTCATACTTTAATTGTACTACTATTGCCATTAATATTTTCCTGTTCTTCCAGAAGCATGGAGACCCTCCACAGGCTCCCTGACAGCCTTCTTTTGCAAGAAAAGCTCTTCCACTGATCTGCCACAGCTATGAAAACACCCTGCAATCATTAGAAGTCATATTTATTTCAAACCCATTAATTCAGACTTCATTTCACAGGGTTTTAACAGCCATAATCTGTGCTGAATGTTGAACTTAAAAAGCAGATGCAAAGCACTCCTCAAAGAACAGCTCAAGTCAAAGATTTATCAGGTCTCCCATTCTTTCTGTGCATAAATAAATGCCTCTCTCACTGTTTTCTCTCGTATTTGCTTTATATAGTTTCTGAAGAGTGCTCCACTATCTCTCCTCCCAGAAGTTTCTGATCACTAATTCTCTGTTTTAATCTTCTTCTGTCTATATTTATCACCAGTTGTATTTCACAACTTAGTCTCTTACTCTTTGATCCTTTAATAGACATCGTACCCTGCAATTTATTTCTTATTAACAGCTTGAACATTCTTCATCAAATGCAATTCAAAATGTGTTCCTTACCACTTGTTTTCTCATTGGGCTTGCATACTTTCATCTTTAGTCAGTCTATAGAGATGCTGCAGAAATTGTTTTCCCAACTAGAAATTCTTCCTTTGAGTCCTCAAATTCAAAGAAAACTTCAAACAGAGCAAATTTTGTCATGTCTCATTCAATTTGTTTGTGTTTTTTGTTTGGTTTTGTTTTGGTTTTTTTTGGGGGGGAGGGTTTTTTGGGTGGGTTTGTTTTTTTGGGTTTTTTTTGGTTTGTTTTTTTTTTTTTGAGAGGATAATGGTAGTTATAGCATTTAGCAACAAACCCACATCATGTTTTTAAGTGTTGTTGCTGTGAATATTGTGTCTCTTTCCTCCTGGAAACATCTGGTTTGTTGAAGGCCAACAAAAAATGAGAGGCCTCTTCTGTTTTGCCATCTACCCAAGTCACAAACAACTCTTGACTTCAATATTTTTATATTATAAATTTGTGCAATACCAATGGACAGAAAAATGAAAAAGGAAGCATAATTTTGTTTTATTATAAAGACTCTTGTCAAAACTGATGTAAGGACACTGACAACACACTGTAAGGCTTGTATAATTAATATTCATAATTTGTAATCACCTCTCCAGAGTCAGGTTTATCCCATGTTGTATGGAAAACAGAGAGGTATAAAACCCTAATTTTGGCCAACATGAAACAAAGGTGGACTATTTACTCCATGAGAGAAAACACTGCTTTCCCACAGTGCACAGAAAAGGAGTTACATCCTGAATAGAAAAGAAGTGAGGAGGTGGTTGGAGAAGAGGGATAGTTACTATGCAGCTTGGAAGCCTACTAGAAAAACAAACACAGCAAAATGGCAGTTTGGGAAAAACCACACTGTTTATCAGTCTGAGAGTGACCAAGATACAATGACTTAAAAGCATATGTTCAACGTCACCAAACAGGGCAAGCTTGCAAAGCATACAGCAAAGCTTTGCAGATATGTCTAAGATCTATTTTAAGAGAAAATAATTCTTAAAAAAAAAAAAAATTAGAGATGCCCAAAATTTTATGATTTCTTCAGCTCTGTATGGATACTTTTCTATGCCTGGTTTAAAACAAGCTCAAGGCAACAAATATGCTTGGTGTCTAGTAACACTACTCCTTTAGCCACTTCAGCAGATCTGGCTATCACCAGGGCAGTGGCTGCAAACTCACTACCACTCTTTCCCTGTTCCTCTTTCCCCTCAGTCTGCAGTTTGCTGTGCATCCCACAAACATTGCAGCCTTGTGTGTGCTGCCTTGACAGTTTTACATGCTAAATCTGATAATGAACTACTAAATCCTTACATTAGCATTTCAGAAGCATGCTCTTGGTGGGGAAGGGAGCACTTCCTATTTCTTGATTTAAGCACAATGCACACGGTGCTACAGAAACAACAGGAGACATGATTTTGAAGCACCTTACACTCACAAAACGTACACTGTTTTGTGACTGAACAGCTCACACAATTAATCATCTAAGCATCTTCAAGACTGGCCCCAGTCATCCTGTATTAGCTAAATATTGATAAATATAATCAAGTACGATGGCAAAGAGCAGAAAGCCAAGCTACTCAAAAAGAAGATACAAGAGCAGCACATACAGTTTTCAAGTCTCAGCTGAGTGACTCAGTCTGTTTTCAAGATCAAACTTTCTAGAAGTAATGACAATAGAAGAGAATGAGGTCTATCATTCTACCAAGACATTCAGCCCTGATGTTTACAGGTGACTTAGACCAACTAAGCAAAACATAGCACAGAAATTACTAGGTTATATTAAAAGAAAAGCTTAAAATAACCATTGTGAGCTAATGTTAGAGGTATGCGATGAACTAGGTTAGGTCACACCTACAACATTATTTGCTGTCAGCTTTGAGAACTCTTTTATGAGCTCTACAAATACACTAGCAATGCTGCTGAGAAAAGCATCAACGTTAAGCCTTGCATCAAGCTGTTGTCTTGTTTTCCACATTTGATAACTATTCATAAGTGCTATATCAAATTTTACTCTAGCCTTATTTTAAGAAGATCCAGATATTTTACAAGTTGCTGGATTGTTTTCTACTTTCTTATTTATATGCAAGTGAGAAGACAGCAGTGCAGCAAATTCACCTCCTCGAGATTTCTTCATCTGTTGCTTTTATATTAAACACATCACTAAAGACATGCCTCTTGCTGTCCTAATCCCTTCCTCACTAACATGGTCACATCATGTCACAAAAGATGGTGTCACATCTAAAATTAGAAAGAAATCTCAACTGTGATGATTTTAACACTGAGTCTAACCTTGAGAAATGCTAAGCGCCTTCTAAGTGGTACAGGAACATGGGTTCAAGGATTTGACTGCAGAATCAGAAGTCAACACACACAAAAAAAAAAGGAAAAAAGAAAAGAAGAAAATAAGAGGAGGGGAAAAGAACAAAAAGAGAAAAAAAAAGAAAATGAGAAAAGAGAGAGAAAGATAAAAGAAAAGAAAAATGAAAAAAAAAAGAAAAAATAGAAAAGAGAAAACAGAAAAGAGAAAAAATACGGAGAAAAATATAAAAGATAAAAAATATAAAAGAGAAAATATAAGAGAAAAAATACAAAGAGAAAAAATACAAAGAGAAAAAACACAAAGAGAAAAAATACAAAGAGAAAAAACAGAAAAAACATAAAAGAGAAAAAATATAAAAGAAAATATAAAAGAGAAAAAATACAAAGAGAAAAAAAATAAAAGAGGAAAAAAGAGAAAAAACATAAAAGAGAAAAAAAAAGAAAAACATAAAAGAGAAAATATTAAAGAGAAAATATAAAAGAGAAAATATAAAAGAGAAAAAATACAAAGAGAAAAAATACAAAAGAGAAAAAATATAAAAGAAACTAAGATATAAATTTAAAATAAATACTGCAGGAAAACACAGCAGAAAGTGACAGGATTAGTGCTAACCATTTACATATAACACTTGGGAAATGTTTTTCTAAAGACTAACATGCTCCTAATTTTTGAAGTTCATTTCAAAAATTTAAGCCAGTGGTTGACAGGACTAAATCTGCTTCAAATTATTTGAAACTCTGTAGGTTTGTTGGCTATTTGACCCAGAGAAAAAAATAATGTCATTGCATATTAAAGATAAGCCTTACATGATCTTATTTACTTCAGTATACCGCCTGACAGGATCGATAGGTCATTAACTGTTTCTAAACTAACCCAGAGCACAAAAGTGTATGGGGGGGGGGGGGAAAAAAAGACATTTGAATATGAAAAAATAACAAAGCCAGAACTATGAAGTTAGTAAAACACAGCCCTAATTACTGGTACTTTACAATTTACTGAATCACACTTCACTTTCTTTTCCATTTCCACTTGAAGTGCAAGCTTTCTGCATAGCTCTGTAACTAATCCCATTTGTAAATTACTCAGGAGGGCAAATATATCACATTAAAAATTATTATAATCATTTATAACAATGATGTCATGAATCAAGGAAGACTGGGATGTCACTCTAAATTTAAATCATTAACAGTATCCATTTTTGTGCAAGTTAGCTTTGTCTACAGCTATTTGAAACGCAGCACAATTTATTTCCACTTAAACTGGGAAATGTGGCTAAGATACAAGGTTGCATGAAGTATGAATTTCTTTCAAAAACATATCAGACTGATGGAGAAATTATAACAGACATTCCTACCATGTAAGATATGCAATATACACTTTACCACCTCCCTTTTATAAAAGCTTGATTTCTTCAGATTACACTGTTCCAAAAGATATTGCAGACTTTCTGACAAGACACTGAACATTAGGTCTTCTTTGGAGCTCAGAATGTCTGACTTCCAATAGGGACTGGGAAAGCTGCAAATGTACATCACACTCCCCCCCCCAAAAAAAGTAAGGTATGTGGACTGAGCTCTTTTCTAGTGGAGCCTAAAGGGTTTTCTGCCACTGGCTTAAGCAGCTCTGCACCTCATCTGTAAGAGCATGTAGAAAACACAGCTAAATTAAATATTTATCTCTATTTTACAGGGTAAGGTAACAGTGAAAAGCTCAGTAGACCTTTCCCTCATTTTCTTTTAGTTTACTGAGCCATTTAGGATAACAGCTGTAACACTGACTTGAGACAAGTGCCTGAAAGGTGGTACAATGACAACATACACCAAGTATGAAAACCTGAAAAATCAACAAACTTACCAGGATACATATAAGTACTTTATATGAAATACATTCTTCAAAGAATCTGGCTCCCAGGTATAGCTCTCATTCAAGCTTTGGTGCTACAGCTGGGAAGCTATCTAAACGTACACTATAAAAGAACCTGCTGTGCTGGTTTGAGGCTAATTGGAATATTTTAATGGAGAAAATTATAGGCTGTGAAAAGAAAACACTGGTGATGTCTACTTCACTCATAGGCTTGCTGAGATGTGTAAGACTAAGAACACAAAACATAGATAAGACACTTGGGCTCAGACACTCTCGGGCTATCTAGCTTCTGGCTTTCTCCTCTCTGCCGAGTAACCTAACTAATCATTCTGCTTCTAACCCCCCTGGCTGATCCTCCAAATTCACCTTGCACTTAAGGCAAACCCTGGGGCTAAGGTATAGGGCGGGGGGAGAAGGTGGAAGGGTGGTTGGGAGCACCTCCTGGGGACTCTGATTTCTGGGAGGGGTGTTGTGTTTCTGTATTCCCTTTAACTTGTATATTTCTCCAACTATTCCTGTCTATTGTGTATAACTCTGCTTGTACATTGTGCTAAGCTGTAAATAGAGCTTCAGTCCTTAACTTCCAGCTGGTTGAGCCTAGTCTGGGTGATTTTACAAAGTCGGGGGGGGGGGGGACTCCCAAACCATCACACCTGCAGGAGAGAAGCTTTGGTGGAGAGGTTTCTGTTCCAAATTTGCAATGGCAGACACAAAATGGAGTGAAGAATCAAACATCAAGTATTGGAGGCTTTCCCAAGGCAAAGGTACAGATTCTTCTGAGTTCCTCTCCCCTTCAATCTGGCTTGAAAGATAAAGACTTCACTTTGCACCTGACCAATCCATAGGGAACTGTCTGCTGTCACGTACAACTGATAAGTTCCAAAAACAGAGTAAAATTGATCTAAAAGGAAAAAAATTCTTTAAAAGGTGGGAGAAGGAGGAAATAATTAAACAGAAAGGAAAAAGAAGTTGCTTACATCTTTGGAAAACTTACAAATTAAAATTCCCATATGACACAATAATGAAATGTGTTACATACACATGTTCAAATGTGAGGGGTTTTCCCACCTGGAGATGAGAGATGACAGTACAATTGCTAGCAGAATTACTGCTTCCATAAAAATCTGCCACCACACAGTTCAGTTGTAAATAAAAAAAAGGGTGCACTGTCTATGACTGTTTCAAAAGCTTACTGAACCCACTAAAAGCTAATTTCATTGACTAAAAGGGGTGTTGTGGATGGCAATTTATTATCACCACTAACTAATATGGGATTGTCATATGGAAATAATGGAAAATATATATGACATGTCTAAATCTTACAAACAACTCCATGGAGAGAGTATTCATTAGGTAAAAAAGCAGTTCTTTGTGTCAGCTATAATCACCTTCTTGCTACATGAAAGTATGACACAAATGTGAAGCACAATGCTCCTTTACTATTTTCTTCAAATTATATTAATAATTTGCTGCAGTATTTTCTAAAAACCATAGAGAAACATCTAAATGGGTGTCTTGCAAAAGAAGTTTTAGTATTTGGCAGAGAATTACTGCAGTACTTATGATTTCAATCTTTATATCCCAGCTATAAACAGTTATTTATGCAATGTAAAATTACTCAAATGAGTATATTCTAGTCTTCTAACAGATGTTTATTTCCTTTTCTATTTGGTATAACAATTCATTACATTGTTTTGGTAATTGAAACTATACTGCTCTACAAGCTCTAAGTTACCCTATTTTGTATTTTTCTTAGTGCAGTAACAACCTGATTTTGCTTTAATGGAGAAAACAGATGAAGGTGTCATGTCCTTTGGGTGCTCATGGTCCACCTGTGTCACGGTGCTACCACAAAGGAGTGCCAGGCTGGCCCTCGTAAGGAGCGCACAGAGCTCTGTTAGCCCCTGGCCAACACGACTGTGTACCTAGTGTCACACTGCTGGGAGCTGTGATACCTGCCCAGGTAAAAGCCTTGCAGCCTTGAGTCCAAGACTGGCTATATGGTTGGATACACAGACTTGTAAGCACAATGCTTGGTGTCACCTATAGCCAGTGACCAAACTTGAGAATCTCAAGTTCAGAAGCAGGTGGATCCCTGAAGCTGGGGAGAGTCAAGCCCTACAGCACATACCAGACTGCTTAACTAGATTTTCTTCATGGTTTTATAATGCAGTGACTAACTTCACAAAAGGCTTTCACTGTTCCCCAACCATGTATAAGAAAAGGACCTCTGAAGCTGAGCAGTAGATGGACAGATTGCTCACCATTTACTCCATCCATTGAATTTCACACCTTCTCCTATCCCTAATGATAATATTTATAGCCTTTCTTGTATGCATTATCTTCTCAGTCCTGCTTAACAAGCAGCATAGTTGCAATTGTCAGGTAGGAGCTGCTGCTGCACTTGAGTGATCTAAGACCTCACCTCTCATAAAAACGACCCACTGGACCTTACACATAGGATCTGTTTCATTGGAGGGAACTCCCTTGGTGAAGAACACCATGCTAGGATATTATGAACTCTTAAATACAAAAAGCTGTGGCTTTTGCAAACACAGAAGCATAAAGTCTGATACACCATAACTTCACAAAAGTGGATGTAAATACAAACAGTACTTGTCTGACCCGAGCAGCCAGGTCCTGGCTGGACCTGATCCAGCAAGAGTACTGCCAAAGGCCACAAGATAAATTTCATTTTTTCTCACTCTTCCTTTGTATACTTTAAGTTAAAGGATGAGAACAGCTGAAACAGAAATGGGACACTAAGAAGTGCTAAATCCTCTGAGAGGCTGCAGAGAGATTACATGGAAAAACACCCAGCTGAAAACACCCTACTAATTGATCTCTCCCAGTAAGGAGAACATGAGAAGAAGACGACACCCTTCAAAAAGCTGGAGTGCCTAGATAAAAATCATAGAGAAGAGTAAATTAAATATGGGAACACAATAATCCCCCACCCTACCCTATGAAAGTAAGGTTCAACTACAAAATTGATTTAATAATTCTGTCTCCAAACACATGAGGTACAAAAGGCTGTCAGAGAGACTCTGTAGGCCCAGCTAACATTTGAGATGTGATAAGAAAAGACAAGGCCACTGCAGTGTGGCTAAATGAATACTGGGCACACAATATGAACACTGGCACGCTCAGAAACAGGGGTAAGTGATGAAATGGTAAATCTGGAGTAGTAAAGACAAGAGCTAACCATGCATGACTGCAGAAGAGATTTCTGAAACTGAACAGCCAATGAAAGGGCAAATGAATTCAAGGAAGGGAAAGGGAAAGCAAGGTACACAAGTACAACAAACCTAGCTTGACATATAAAATGACATTTTACAATCACAACTACTCAGCAGTGAAATCTTGATTTGGAAATAGTCCCACAAGAAAGTACCTGCAGAGTGCTCAGTAGGAGTCAGAAAAAGGATATCAAGTCAGTGAAGATAGTATTAGGAAGGGGACAGGGAACAAAACTGAAAGCATCATCACACCACTGAGTTTGGGTCCCCTCCTTTCAGAAAGGATATAATAGAATTGGGAGAGGTTCCAACAAGGTCAGCAAGGATAAAATATGACTTCTAGATAAGGAACTACTAAATAAGTTACAGCTCTTCAGTCTGGTTAAAAATGGTATCATATCCTAGGAAGGATAAGATAAAGGCCTGCAAATTCGTAAGTAGCACAGAGATGGTGGATGGGGACCACTTGTTCAGTATCTTTAAGTACATGGCTTAATGTCATCAAAAAGAAACTCACAGAAATTCACTTCAAATGATGCAGTTTTTTAACATACTAGATAATAGACCCATGGAATACCCTGACAAAGGATGTAAACGATGTCCAAAACAAGTTTCCTGAGGTGAAAACAGCTGAAGGTTGTGAGATTACTGAGGAGAAAACACCATACAAGTCCATCCCAGATCTCTGGTTAGAGCCAGTCCTGGAAACAGGATACCTAGTTTGTTTCTCAAGCTGTTTGTAAATAGAATCACAGAATCAACCAGATTGGAAGAGACCTCCAAGCTCATCCAGCCCAACCTAGCACCCAGACCTACCCAATCAACCAGACCATGGCACTAAGTGCCCCAGCCAGGCTTTGCTTCAACACCTCCAGGGACAGCAACTCCACCGCCTCCCTGGGCAGCCCATTCCAATGCCAATCACTCTCTCTGTCAACAACTTCCTCCTAACATCCAGCCTAGACCTCCCCTGGCACAACTTGAGACTGTGTCCCCTTGTTCTGTTGCTGGTTGCCTGGCAGAAGAGCCCAACCTCACCTGGCTACAACCTCCCTTCAGGTAGTTGTAGAGAGCAATGAGGTCTGCCCTGAGCCTCCTCTTCTGCAGGCTGCACACTCCCAGCTCCCTCAGCCTCTCCTCACAGGGCTGTGCTCCAGGCCCCTCACCAGCCTTGCTGCCCTTCTCTGGACACCTTCCAGCACCTCANTTTATTCTACCAGGGGAGGGATCCACCCTAACCTGGTACAGAAGTCTAATAAAATCTTGTGCTGGTTTGAGGCTAATTGGAATATTTTACTGAGAGAAATTAAATCCTTAGGTGTGAGAAGAAAAACAACAGCAGTAACCTCTATCACTCATTCTTCTGCTGAGAAACACAACTAGTCAAAATATAGCTCACACACTGCTCAGTTCTCAGTTGTTCTGCTCCTTCACTCCGGCAGTCTGTGGTTGCTTTCTGCCTTAATTCTAATCCGACCTAACCCTTTATTTCCTCTAACCTCCTCGTTGTCTTTTTTGACATCTCACCTCAGATCTCTCCAGATTTATCACCTGAGATATATAGGGATCATTTTGGTTATTTCTGAAGGGAGGGAAAGAAGGGGAAGAGGTGGGGAGGTTTGGGTCAGGAGCCTCCTGGCAATCTGATTGTTTTGGAGGGATTTTGTGTTTCTGTATTACTTTTAACTTGTATATAATTGTATATTGTGTGTGTATATATATATATATATATATATGCTTGTAAATTGTGGTAAGGTGTAAATATAGCCTCATTCCTTAACTTCCAGCCGTCTGAGTCTAGTCTGGGTGATTTCCTTGTGGGGGGGGGGCGGGGAACTCCCAAACCATCACAAATCTGAATGAAATGCCTGCATGCCTTCTTTCAGACAAGCTATGCCTTAAGACACTGTAAGCTAACAGTTAAGTTTCCTAAGCAAGCCATCCCATTTATTTAACAGCATCCTCAGCCAGCTGAAGGAGAAAATATGTCCCCATAACATTATACTAATAATTAACTGTGATGTCATTAAAGACCTATTCTTATGGCTCCACAGGGACAATGAATCATGTATTTACATTTTAGCCAGGAAAGTAGTTGCCTGGTAGCAAGGATGCTCACACCTGCTGCAAAATAACTGCAAGGAAAACATTAAAGAGCAAAGAAAAATAAAACAAACAAACCCCCTCCTTTGTAATCCTTAAAATGCAATTTAGAAACATGCATTTCTACAGGCCAGTGGTAAAGATGAATTACCTCCTTACACTGCCATTTCTTTGTTGTAAAGTTTTTGCGTGCTTTCTAATATTCTGAGGCAAGAGAAGGAGATATCACTGAAGATTACAACACAGACACCATTTATTTTTATCCTCCTCATAGTTGTACTAGTGCGTTTGAAGAGATGATTTATGCCTTACATATACACCTGTAAATAAATCTAAGGATCATGGAAGCAAACAAAACGATTCTCAAAAGACTGAAGCACACAAAACTGTACTTGGTGCATTACTGAATCCACAGTGGAGACAAAGATAACCTCCACAGGATGTCACATCACTGATAATCTCCAAGCTAAATAATTACATCTTGCTATTGTCTTTTGGATGATGCAATTGCATCTATCCTGCAGTACTTACTACATCACACAAGCTTATCACAGATTACTTAGATACTGCCTCTGCTTTTCTTTAAATATCTGAATTCAGCAGTTAGAACTTTAGTTAATTTATATGTGTGTGTATGAATACATATAAATGAAAAAATGAAATGCTTATAAAACTTGGGGTTGATACAGAAGTATTTCTATCCCACAAAGTCCAAGTGAAAGCTTGAGAACATGACAGAGATCTTCAGGCTAAAAAAAGAACTGGACTGAAGGCAAACATGAGACTCGCCTGAAGATATTTAAACAATATATAATTATTCAGTAAATAGCTTCCGAGCTTACTGGTTTTGAGGACTGACTCATTACTTTTATTCTGGGTTGGCAAAATAGCTTCACTATCTCTCATGCATTTCCTTAACTGGACTATGAAGTCAGAGCTGACCAACAACAGACACTCTCATCCTTTTCCAGGAATGAAGGGTGAGGGCTAGCAATGAGGCACAATTTCCTGCCATCTAGTGCAGATTTTTACCAACAGAGAAACAAAGTTAAATACGCCTTAAAAAACAAACAAAACCAAAAAAACCTTGACAGAAATAACAGCACAGACTCTGTTTCCTGCTCTTCAAAGAATGTGGATTACTTTGACTAAATTAAATACTTTTAACTATCAAATCCTTGTCCTCTAAGCAGTTTAGGTAAAACTATATTGGCCCGCTTAATTACCTAGCAGCTGATTAAAAGGAACTGCCTGCTATCTGCAAGTAGAGTTTGGGTCACGTAGTGGAGCATCTGTCATATGAGGAGAGGCTGAGAGAGATGGGAATGTTTTACCTACAAAAAAAAAAAGGCTTAAGAGGATCTTATGAATGTGAGTAACCTGTACTAGTGGGAGGTGTCCCTGCCTATGGCAGGGGGTTGGAACTAGATGATCCTTGAGGTCCCTTCCAACCTCACCATTCTATGAATGTGTATAAATGCCAGATAGTAAAGAAAGAGACAGAATCTGTCAGTGGTGGCCAGTGAAAGAACAAGAGGCAGCAAGCCAAATGATAGGACAAGGGGCAATGGCTTCAAACTAGAGAAGAGTAGATTTAGATTGGATGTTAGGAACAAGCTCTTTACTATGAGGGTGATGGAACACGGCAACAAGGAGGTGGTTAGAGCCCCATCCCAGGAGACATTAATTTATCCCTCATTTACTGTGAAGGTTATCAAACACTAGGACAATTTGGCCAAAGAGCTTGTTAAGTCCCCATCTGTGTAGATATTCAAAACCTGACTGGGCAGCCTGCTACAGCTAACAATATTTTTTCCAAAAATGGAAAAGATAAAACTTTTTTGGAGAAGTCAGAGAAGGCCAAGCCCAGCAACATGCTACAAACAAAATATCTCTTTGTGCATTCAGACACTTTCTCCATCTTTTATGGTGCCTCACATGAGTAAGGAGACCACCTGAATACCTTTTAGTGCCAGACTTATGCCTTAGCTCTGTGAGTTCATGGGACTTACACATTAAGTAATTTACAATGGTGATTCAAGCATAGACAGGCTTATTTAAGCAGCCTATCTTGGTTAATTTAAACACATAGCTAACAAATTCAAGCCATGTAGAGATCATCTGGCTCCAGATCTAGCCCTGCCATTTTAGTGTACTGGTGTTCCAACTGCAGCCCAGCAGCTGGAGTCCACTGCCTGCAGAAATGTGCAAGCAAAAGAGACCCACCAGCCACATGACTTAATGGGATGTCTTGGGTGCTTTTGCCTTCTCTGGAGGAGTTGCACAACTCACAAATAATATTAATCCTCATTTATAGAAGTGCTGGCATCACAGCTTTCAAATGTTGAGTGGATTTTTTTTTTCTTTTTTTAAAGGAAAAATAAATCACATACCAAAACCTAACAAATGTCCATGAAATATTTGGGAAAACTTTAAAAATTGTTCTGGAACTTCTACATGTAGTTCTATTTTAAGGAGAGAAAAATAGTTTGTTTTGTTTTGTATTTAATTTGTATTCTTTTCTAGATTTTGCATAGCAAATATTTACTATAGTCACCCTTGGCCTCATCACCTCTCGGTGTCAGAATTGGACCTGTTCACTCTGTCCAAACGTGCCAGGAGCAGAGTTATGCAAGGCCCTGGCACTGTTACACACCAGGGATCTTGACTTTGCTCCAGAGCCACCACGGCTAAAGGGCCTGGAGCTGCTTTTCATCCCCAACATAGACCTGGCAGCAGATGCATCCATTTGGATTGCATTGCCTGGAATTACAGGCTTTGGATGCCACTTGGAGTCCAACATAAATGCTGCATCACCCAAGATAGCAAAGCTGCCTTCATCACTACAGCTGATCACCAGATTCTGGCAGGGATAGCGCAGTCCAAGTCCTTCCATGCTGAAACTCCATGCTCTCACCTCTATTCTCCAGTGTACTGGAGATCAGCAGTTATGCCAGCCAACCATTTCTTGAGGCCTCAGATGCTCCAAGTTAAAGAGTTAAAGGCAATCAATTAATGAAGCTCAAATGTATGATCTCACCATGTGAATGAACTCATAAGTAAAACATGTATTTTTAGGACAGAATTTTTGGATGCCTTCAGCACTGCTTTTAGTTCTACTAGTCTAAAGACTCTATGGTCATACCATTATTTAAGACAAGAAGAATCTGGTAGAAGCAGAAATACTCTCTTATGTGTGTACTTTCTTGAGTATTTTTTTTTAATTCACAACATTGTTAAAATTAAATTGGTTTCTATTTTAATAAAACCTGCTTTGAGAATGAATTCTTTTCACTCTCTTTTCTGTTAACCTTCTTTTCCTGAATTTGGAAAGTCATGAAGTCATGCTAGTTTACACAAATTTGAAACCAGCTTCAAAACACATTATAACATTAATCAAGATACCAGACTTTGCTCTAATGAGAATCAGGAACTTTTCAGCAGCAAAATCAGTATCTGAATTAGTATCTGATCATTCCACACCAGTCATACAAATAAACTGAAGAAAAAGACATCACACCATCAACTCAGGTATAAATAGCCTTTAGTTCACCAAAACCTTTGTGGACAACAATAAGGTATTAAGTGGAAATTAAAGTAACTTACAGTAATTAGATTTAGTCTGCTACTTAAAGAAAGTTGTGACTCAACAGTAATAACTAATTTTACCTTCTGTGATTAGTGAAAGCTGATTAGAATTAAGTATGTTAGCTGCTGGCTCTGACATTATTGTCTTTCAAATAATGCCTTATTAGTTCTGCTGCAGGTTCAAATTTCTCTTTAACAAGTATGTTCAGCAACACTTCAAGTATTCCATCACTCCTTGGCTATTCAGCTCTCCTATAACATGCAGAATTTCTGTGCAGAATTTTGCAGCTTTTGTAGTCATTGTTCAGTGCAGACTTCATTCTGTGATTGACTGAGAAATCATGCATTTAGGATCTATGTTCTCAGAGATAAGAGAGATGTAACTATGAAGTGGACTCTCATTCCTCAAAGCCCCAGTCAGCAATACCACAAAAATACGTGAAAGTTAAAACTTTCAGAAGCTTCTCTTGATACCAAGACATTGCAAAAGACATAGGTAAAGATGATAATGGTGACAGTATCTAGCCACAATTCCCCTTTAACATCATTCACTCACATGACAAATGATTTGGTTGCTCAGACTGGAACCTGAATAAAGATTAGACATAGCAGAAAGATGAAGAAGACAGTTGGATAGAGCAGTGCAGGTGAGGTTGACAAGATGTCTACTGTCCAACAAATTTTGACAAACACCTCACAGTAGCTAGAGAGCAACTACCCATCAAGACCATGCAACTCAGTGCCTCACAAATAGTCTCACTGACTCAATACAAGCTATGAAGTGTGTGGTAAAACAACTGCAACATAACCTGAAACATCTATCTGGATACTGTGATTTGTCAAGTAATGCCATTCTGGAATGGATACATGTTAGTTATGGGTAATGTTATTTCAAGAGAAGAGAAATAAGATATGAAGTGGAAAATCTCCTTTGGTTTGTGTCCTGCTCTCATAGGATTAAAAAATTATTTATTTTCATACACACTTCAGAAATTTGGCCAAAAAAATCCAGTAACTTAGCATTTATCCTTGCTCGTTTGGCAGGAATTAACAGAGAAAGCAAAGACTTGAAATAGTTCATAAACCTGAGATGTTCTTGAAGGAGGTAGTAGCTGTTGTGCTTTTATTCCTCACTCATATTTCATTATATGGTGACCAAGCAGCAAACCTATTTCTTCAGACAAACAGTGCCAGGAATTCTTTACCATGAAGGTAGATTTAGTATTAACAGCTTCTAACTGCCTTGTTTGTGTAGCACGCACCAGTGAAATGTAGTTTGTGCATTTAAAGTTAACAACTTAGTTACAGAAACCTTTGCAGTAGCATTAAAGTAATAGAATTCATTTCAGCTCTTGGCATAAGTGGCTGCAATTTCATTCTCTTCAAAAGCTTTTCCTATTTACTTATGGCTGCTCATGGTCCCTGAAAGCATTTGGACAGAGCTGCTCTGCTATCTGTCTTAAAGTAGCACAGAATTTCTCAAGGACAAACTTATTAACTTTGCTGTCAAGCTGATGAGTAAAGAAATTTCCCTGGGCAGGGAATAACCGTCAGAGAAACACTGCTGTGGCCACAGATGTTGCTTTGAAAAAGGGATCACAGGAGATCCACAACCTTATTTAGTTTGCAGGAAGCTCAACAAGAAAGCAGACATACATCAGGAGATGCACTGAGGCTGTAAATTCCCTTATCAGCATGTCCTAATATAGGTCTTCTTAATTCAGCAACAAATGTTCATGTCTCTTCCAAAAAAATCTGATTGTTGCAATACTCTTCCTTCTCCTTTTGCGAGTTCCCCTTTTTCACATCTTCTCATGTTAAGTTTCAGTGAACTTTGGCCAAGATCATAAGCTGTAGGTTCACACTTATGCCTATTCTTGTTCTTCAGATGGCTGAGAGGTCTGTAGTTCTCATTCAGGTGAGCCCAGGGCATATTGCAAAACCATTTTGGAAGAGGAAATGTACAGCTTTTCTATGCTGTACCTAGGGCTCTGTATGGCTTATTAGTGTATGTGGCATTTTCTTACCTAGAGACTTCTACAGCTGTGTTATTGAGAGTTCATTACAAAGGGGATCTTGATCCAAACTGAGTCTCTTAGCAATGCTTACAGACTATGCCAGTTTTATTAGTTGGGGTTTACTGTGATGTAAATGAGAACATAGGCAGGTTGTGGCTCTCACCTACAAACATCAGAGCTCTTTACATTTGTGCCTCTTTTATGAAGTATTATGAAGTAACTAGAGAGCAGAACTGTCCCCATAGGCAACCTGCCCCTCTGGAGCCAATTCTAAAAGCAGGAGTGAAAGACCTTTGTAATCTTTCCAGATCCCAAACGGGCAACCTCTATTAGAGCATGTTTTATTTTCACAAACTAAGGCCTAGCAACCAATGAAGGGCATGTAAGCCCCCAGAAACCCTACACACTGGTTCCACTTCAGTGCAACCGAGTGAAGTGAAACCATCAAGTCTGCTGAAGCTCAAATAAGCCTAATTTTCTTGTACTAATTTAATGGAGTACCTGAAAACTTCACTCTTCAACTCCTGTCTCCTCTGCCATCTGCTGGAGCCCTACAAGATAAAACCCTGACGTGACATAGCACATCACTGGAAACCTACCACGAGGGAAATGATGTTATGTAAAATTGATTAGATGTATGATCAGATAATCGTGAAGAACTCTTATCAGGGTGCTTTAGCCCACCAAGCAAGCTTTAATCTTTGATCATTAGGTCAGCATCCCATAGCAAATCATTAAAATTCTCCCAGGCTCTTCAATAAATATTCATTGGCCAAACATCAGCCTTTCTCACAATATATGTTACTCCAGTGAGGTTACCTGTGATTGTCTTATTTTAAAGCAAGACAGATGCTCTTTTACCTCTTACAAAAGGGGGAGGGAAAAGCTTCACACACGGGATTGGAAAGTTTACATGGAAAGACTATTCACAACTATGTAACTACATACAACAGCACTGGATTGTGCTGGTTTGAGGATAATTGAAATATTTTAATGAAAAAAAATTAGATTATAGGCTGTGAAAGGAAAACAACGATGATGTCTACTTCACTCATAGGCTTGCTGAGATGTATAAAAATAAGGACACAAATATAGATAAGAGAGAGAGTCTCAGTCTCTCTAATGCTGTGTCTGCTGGCCTCTCTGCTATGTAACCTAACTAACCACTCTGCTTCTAACTCCCCTGGCCGATCCTCCAAACTCACCTTGCACATAAGGCAGACCCTGGGGTAAGGTAGAGGGGTGGAAAGAAGGTGGAAGGGTGGTTGGGAGCCCCTCCTGGGGACTCTGATTTCTGGGAGGAGGATTGTGCTTCTGTATTACCTTTAACTTGTATATTTCTGTAAATATTCCTGTATATTGTGTATATCTCTGCTTGTACATTGTGCTAAGCTGCAAATAAAGCTTCAGTCCTTAACTTCCAGCTGGCTGAGTCTAGTTTGGGTGCTCTTTCATAGTGTGTGTGTGGGGGTAACTCCCAAACCATCACAAGAAGCATGTAAAAAACACAAAAATCCATAGTACATCTCTGCCACGCTTCACATAACCCTCCCTCTAACTCAGGCCAACACACCCAGGCCTTCACATGCACCCCTGCCCTCCACCATGCCTCTCTACCCCCACACCAAAACCATTATGATGCAGTTAAAATTTGGCTTGACAGCTCCAGTCCCCAGTTAAGCTGCTCCAAGCCTAACTGGCACATCACCAAGGCCCACCAGACCTCACTCCTCTGCAGGAGATAAGAGCCTGCGTGTCCTCCCAGGAGGGGAGAAGGAGGGAGAAGGGCAGAAAATTGACTTTGCAGCCAGTTTTATAGGGATGCAGGACTCAAAGGTACGATGCACTTCCCGGTCCACCTCCTGGACACTCTGGTCCCTTGGTGGCCTGTCACTTTACAGTTCTTATAAAGGCAACTAGCCTCAAGCCACCCCGGCAATGCACCCACTTGTAATGGAATTCAGACTGCTATGTTATTCTCCTTGTGTTTCTCAAACAAGTGTCAAAACCAGGTTTGAGAGTACGAGAGCTGCATATTGCCATATGCCTTTCAGTCTGCTGTCAAAGAGGCTCTGAGTGCTGGGGTCCTGAAAATGCCTTCTGAGCTGTAAATGCCAGGATCATTTTTACAGGCACGATGCAGACTGCGGTCAAGAAGACCTCTCCTGTACCGAACTTGCCATGTGGGGTACCCAGCGAGGCTCATTGCTGATCTGTCACTGGCAGGATGGGAAAATGCAAAAAGTGGACAAAACTTCTGCATGGGCACCTTGACCTCCTCAAACTTAGCACACCAGGCCTTTGGGAGCAAAGTCTTGGAGGAAGCCAAGATGAGAGGAAGAAATTACAGAATCACAGAATGTTAGGGGTTGGAAGGGACCTCTAAAGATCATCGAGTCCAACTCCCTTGCTAAAGCAGGATCACCATCCAGGTGGGTTTTGAAAGTCTTCAGAGAAGGAGACTCCACAACCTCTCTGTGCAGCCTGTTCCAGTGCTCCAACACCCTCACCATAAAGAAGTGTCTCATCACGTTGTGGCTGCTCCCTCCTTGGAGATGTTCAAGACCAGGTTGGATGAGGCCTTGAGCGACCTTTTCTAGTGGGAAGTGTCCTTACCTATGGTGGGGAGTTGGAACTAGATGATCTTTGAGGTCCCTTCCAACCTAAACCATTCTATGATTCTATGTAGAAGTTGAACCTTCTGTCTTCTAGCTTGTACCCATTGTTCCTTGTCCTATCACTGGGCACCACCAAAAAGAGACTGGCACCTTCATCTTGACACTCACCCCTCAGATATTTATAGACATTGATAAGACCTCCTCTCAGCCCTCTCAAGACTGAAGAGCCCCAGGTCTCTCACTCTTTCTCCACAGGAGAGATGTCCAAGTCTCACAGAGTGAGAGAAGAAGCTACTGTTCAGGTTGTCCAATGGCTTCATTATATTACCCTGTGCTTATCTCCTTACAGTTGCAAAATAACCTAATAATTTCCTTAACTCTGTTACATTTTCAGGGTTTGGGGAAGCAAAGCTGCAGATGAAACAACTGAGCCAGCTAAGATAGCTGTTTTGGGGAGTAAATGTGGGCAGAGGGAAAATTTGTTTTGCCTATCAGAATTCCTATCATCAACACTTCCAGTACTGTAGAATCCACACCCCCACAGCCTTAGGTAACAAAATTTGCCAGAGATATCACTTGACCATAAAAGTGCCTCTCGCTATTACCTAATAAATCTTTTCCTGAATTATGGATCTGAGAAGCTCCATTTAAACACTGTGCAAGAACAAACATTTTCTGAGGACTAGTAAGAAAATTCTTTGTTTATGTAACTTGATATACTAATAGTAGACATGGTTTTAAAAGGGTATTGGCCCAGAAGACCTCTAGAGGTCCCTTCTGACCTATATTTTTCACTGTTATCTGAAAAATGCCAATCTAGCTCACTGCTGACTGAGACTCATCTTGAGCTCACTATCGATTTCTGCCAGAAATGTGAACCAGACCATGAGGATATCTACTGCCTGTCAACTGGTGGAGTCAAGCATGGGTAAATTCATGCAGTTAAGGGGTCTGACCCTGGCAGAGTCTAGTCAGTCTAAAACCAGTGCATTGTGCCAGGCAGTATTTTCCAATTCAACATTGCACAGGCTCAGCTTGGAGCCCATCACCTGCAGGGATACTTCTTAAGGATTTTACAGCATAAGGAATTTTGTGAGAGTGAGAGCTTGTAAGTAGAGTCTTCATCTTTTTTTTTACAGAAGCTTAACACTTTGTGAGACCTGAGGTCTCTCCTTGCTCTGGTATATGGTTTCCACAGACAGTGGAAGTGACCAACTAGTGATTCCTGAAGTCTCTGGGAAGATGACAGCTATGATGCACCCCACAGCTTTCAGGCAAGACATTTTCCCTTTGCATGAAAGACTAAAGGCACAGTCACACTGCTCATTTGGCCCAAGCCTATGCCCAGGGCTTGGTAAGCCTTTCTTATGCTGTCCGTGTGGCCAGCTGGAGCAGGCTGTGAGAATTTGGCTTGATGATTACACTCAAAAGAATGACTGTCAATGGCTCAGAGGGAGCCTGACAGGCTTGAGAGGTGAATCAACAACAATATCATGAAGTTCAACAAAGCCAGCTGCAAAGTTCTGCACATGGGTCAGGGTAATCCCAAGCAAAAATACACACTGGGCAGAGAAAGGCTAGAGAGCAGTCCTGAGGAGAAGGACTTGGGGTTGTTGGTTGATGAGAAGCTCAATGTGAGCCAGCAGTGTGTACTTCCAGTCCAGAAAGCAAACAGAATCATGGGCTTGCAGCAAAAGAAGGGTGACCAGCAGGTTGAGGGAAGTGATTCCCCTCTTCTACAATACTGTGAGACCCCCATCTGGTGCAGTGTCCTCATCTGGAGACTCCAAAACAAAAATGACATGGAACTGTTAGATGAGGTCCAAAGGAGGCCATAAAGATGGTCAGAGGGCTGGACCACCTCTCCTGTGAGGACAGGTTGAGAGAATTGGGGCTGTTCAGCTTGGAGAAGGGAAGGTTGCAGAAAGACTTTTGAGCAGCCTTCCAGTATCTGAAGGAGGCTACAGGAAAGCTGGAGTGGCATTTTTTACAAATGGCTTCAAACTGTAAGAAGCTAGATTTAGATTAGACATTCTTCACCATGAGTGTAGTGAGGCACTGGAACATGTAGCCCAGAGATGGGTTAAAAGGCAGGTTGGTGGGGGCCTAGAGCAAGGCGTCTGTGCTCATTGCAGGGGGATTGGAACTAGACAGTCTTTAAGGTCCAACCATTCTAGGATTATGTTAATTTCCCTCTCTAGAGGAAAAAGCTAACCAGATCAGCTGTCCCCTTTACAGTGGCATGACACTGACAAGAGTGAAAATCTAATGTGATGTGCAGTAGGCTCTAGCTAAAAGGTGATAATCAACATCCCAGCTCTCCTCCCAGCTCTCTCAAGTGGCAGCACCACAGAATCTCAACTCCACCCCAACACAGAGAGGATGCTTACCCATACATGAAAGTAAAGGTGGCTTAAGTTAGCTGTTTGCACAGCCATTAACACACAGCAAGACAGGAGTAAACAGCAGCACCGCCTTTGAGCTGTTAATTGTTATGGTTTATTATCTGCCTTGCTTGCAGGAAGAGAGCACATTTCTCCAGAAGAGTTGCCACTCTGTTACCTAAAGCATCATAATATTCTCCTGCCTGTTTATACTTTGAAAGAACAATATTTTCTCCACAGCTATGTGAAGGATGGAGTGTGGACATCTACTTCAGAGCCACACTGGCTCAGTGGATGGTGGCAGGCTCTTGAATCTCTCAGTAAGGTGCTAATCCGGCAAAGAGGAGCAGGATTTTGCACATACTTCTGCCCTCAGTATTTCTTACTGAGTATCTGGGAGTAGCCCATCACAGAGCTCAGGGAGAGCCCAGAAACTCATGCTGGCTCTCTCCAAGCCAGCAGTCAGTGTGCTCAGGATGCTGCTGCAGGAGCCCAACAGTTAAACAGTGCCCTAATCAGCTTTAGCTCCATAGGACCTTTCTGGGATAGAGAGTTTGAGCCAAATTTATCTCAAGTGGCATGTGTGTGTGTGTGTGCTATTTTCTAATGGAATGATCTGCTATGATTGGCCTGGGGTTCAGTGTTGATTTTCTGCTGAAAGAGTTACATTTGCAACTGAAGTTGAACAGATCTTACTCAATACACAGCTATATTAGAACTACTTTGAGAAACAGAATTTTTAAAGTTGAGTGGCTGTATTGCTATTTTAGATAACCTCTGAGAATGTATCTAAACAGCAGAATGCTCTGCAAGTCAGAGATATCCTGTCTTAATATAGCCCAACCACAGTGCTTCACTCAGGCTAATTTGGGAAGCACAATACAGAGCATCTTATTATGCAGCTTCTGGTAGACTAACTAGATCAATCAGAACTAGCTAAAGTAACTCAGCACAGCAGTGCTCTGAGTTTCAATTGTCTAGTTATAAAATAAAACTAACACCATTTCATCTTTTAAGAACATTATGGAATATAAAATAAAAAATAAAAAAAAAAAAACAATGAAAACATACAATAAAATAAAATAAAATCTGGGAACCAGATTAAATAGTTAACAATCATGATCAGAAATCCTCCAGGACACAATATTCCGTATCTAGTGACTGGTGGTAAATAAATTAGAGGTGTACTGAAAAGAGAAAGAATAAAGGCAGCTTTACAGAGCAATATACACAGCCAGAACATCTATTAAGTATTAGCAAACAAACCAGATTTTGTACCCAAAAAAAGTTACAATAATGAAAGGGAAATGGCTAATTGAATGACAGTTTAACTCTTCTGTTTTAGTACTCTACTGTTTTACCTCTCTTCCTTTCTTACAATTTCACACAGGTGTATCTCTCACACACACTTTAAATAAAGAAATATATGTTTTCTAGTTAAGAATGTCCCTTTTCATCCGACCAGAAAACAGCAGGTGGTTCAGGTGGTTTTCTCCCCCTCAGACTTTATAGTGCACTATTGTTTAAGATCTATATTAATTCACCACATCTCTAAAATTAAATTAAAAAAAAAAAAATAAAAATCCCTATTTCCTTTGTTGGGATATTGCAGTTCTATTTATGTGTAGGAGTAGTGCTTTATTCCTCTACAACATGACATCTGGTTCCACAATGGTTACACAAAGATGGTTATTTATAGACCAGGGAAGCACAATTGTCCCTCCCAACTCCCCCAGTATAAGGGTCACAGAGCCCTCACCTGGTATTAGATTTAACATGACAGGTGATAACACAGAAGTAAAAATAACTTGTCAGTATTCCCTTCAAAATCAGACAATTACTAGTTTAAACACAGGGATGATCTGGTCTTAATTACAGAAGAAGTAAACACAAGAGGATGCGAGCAGAGTCGGTACCTCAGTACACATGCACACACGCCTTACTGGCAAAACACTGCTTTGGTCAGAAATCCACATGAAGTTGAGGCTAACATCAACTTTAATTAAAATCAGCTCAGTAAACCCGATACTGGATTTCCAGTACTAAATTAAGGTTTACAGGGCTTTAATTAGGATAGAAAGGCTCTGTTCCCAGCGGAACAGATCCTCGGTAAAGCCCTCTGCTAGTCCATTATCCCCAGCCCAGCATGCGTCATTAGGTGCCCTTGTCTATTTTAGCCTTATTAATGTGGTTAGGCACATACAACGGCAAATTAGTGCAAACTGGTCTAAGGTTTCAGGATGAGGGAGCCAGTCATTTCCATCACATCGGCTTTACCTCTCACCTTCCAGAAAAATAAATACTGCAAAGCAACTCTGCTCATTTCCCAGGGAAAGTGTTCCAGATATGTGGCAGGGTTCACAGCGACATGCTGCATTTCAACAACTTCATACAGCCTGCAGGAAGGGGGTTTAGACAACATCCACAGACCAGACTCAGCCACTTAGGCTCTGAATTACAAGACAGACCTACTCTCAGGAATGGAAATACCTCACCTTTGCAAACATACATAGAATCATAGAATGGTAAGGTTGGAAGGAGACCTCAAGGATCAACTAGTTCCAAACCCCTGCCATAGGCAGGGACACCTCCCACTAGCACAGGTTTAAAAAAAACCAACCAAAACTTTTCAAGTATCCTGTACTCCTGCTTCTATAATTCTAAAGGCAAATTACAAATATAAACCCAGAGAGAGGAATCCTTAAGAGAGCTATTGCATTTTAATTATTTTTGTCCCTCAGTGTTCTTCTGAACAGGCTTATTAGGTTTATTACTGCTGTAGCTACCAGAGAACCTTGTTGTGACAACATCCTAAATCAGAAAATGTTTCATCACAAAAAATTGTTATTTGTCTGTGCCAGGTGACTATCAACCCTCACAAAATATTTTAAAACCATTTGGAATTCCTAACAGTCTTACTCATATTAGTAATCAGGACAGAAGTTGCTTGGGCTGCACTCCAAGTGTTTATTTTTAAATGGATAAAATAAAGGAATGGAATAAATGTAAGGTAGATATCAATCATCAAGTCTGAACACATTAATTTTGATATGTCCTGTCACAGTGCTACTGTCAACTCAGTCATACTACTTGGACAACATCTTGACTGAGAAAGTGCTTAAATCTATTTGCAGCCATATAAAATCAAGACCTTAAAATCAAAGCCAACTGGAAAAGGAAACTGACAGCTCGAGCCCATTACCTGGGCACTGTAGGTGACCAGAGGTTTGGTGCCACAGATTCAGAGCATCCATACCTGGCAGGTTCTGCTGCACTCACTGATCAGAAACTAAACATTTAAACATGGGTAAGTTTAATTAGCCACTGAAACAATAAGCCCAAGCCCACATCTCCTGTCTTTTGAGATCTCTATTACATGCAATAGCATGAAGTGATCCTTCTCTAGCTTGCCAAAATGAAGGTCATCAGTATGGCTAGAGGTGCTGGTGCTGTTAGAAAAGGTAGAGAAAATGCTTTAAGAGGCCTTTTTTCCATTTTCTATTATGCTTCCACTGTCATAAACAAGTAACCACTTTCTGTATAACCAAAACACAAAGAAACCTGCTACTATCTAATTTCTTTCTTTACTCTGGGAGAAAGGAATTTGTATTGATGCCAATATGCCCTCCTTGAATTAGTTATTGCCCACTGAGCCAACAAATATTGATCAGATAGATCTGGAATATTAGTCTTGGTTTATCTTGCTTTAGTTTTTTAATAGAAAGTGTACCTTTTAAATAAAGAGTTACCTATATTATTTTTTATTCTTTTTCTTAAGAGCTGTGACATTCACACCAGGATGATTTGGAGAACACAGAGAAGTGCAACCTGCCAGACTACCAGTTAACCCTGAAAATAAATTAAAACCATCTATAGAGAAGGTTATTCCAGTGAGGCCTGCTGAACCTGGAAACACAAAAAGGTTGTGGGTTTAGGATAATATGAAAAATTATTGTCACAAAGATATTTGCATTTCTCCTTAGGACATTAATTACAACTCCTGGCATAAATTCCAGTACCTTATTCTGTATGAATTACACAGGAATTCTTTGGGTTCATAGGCAATTATTGATATTTTAGCACATGCCTCTGTTTTTACACTATCCCATTAAGAGTTGGTAAAAAAAACCAAATCTTTAAAACTTTCTAACATATTTTGGGATGCCAAGCTATACTGAAAGACTGCAGGTTGATTGTAGTCTTACTGCTGTAGCCTGTACTCCTACTTGTGACAGGTGATAAACATTTTGTACAAAACAGGTCAGACTTGATTTTTAAAAGACAGAAGTGTAAAGAGAAAACTTAAAGCACTTGTGAGAAAAGTCACTTTTTCAATGTCACTTAGCAGAAGAGGAGGAAATGCAAATGAAATCAGGTCATTCTGGCTTCCAGCCTCCTGTTCTAATTACTGGCTAATGGCATCTTCCCCAGCTTCCTTTCAGAAAGCCACCCATAGAATATATCCTACATGTAATTAGCTGAATTATCAGCTAGAATCTTGAAGGATCATTAAGGAGTAAGTAAATAACAGCACTGGATGACGAAAAAGAAAATGAGCAATGTTATTTTACACGTGCCTCCCTCATATTATTAACTTTTAAATTTAATTTGCACTTGGTAAGTCCATTCCTATGGTAAGAACCCAAAGTGAGAACACATTTAAATATTCATCAGGAAGCTGTGGAGCTTTCTGCCAGTCAAGCTTTGCCATTTTATGGATTCAGAGAATAATACTCAACAAACTATTCAGGCAGGAAAAAGGAAGAATAGCTACAATGTTGCTCTAGCTACAGTTAACACTCAGAAGCATTGTTGAAGCATTTGATAGATTAGATGAAAGGAAATACTCTATTCACTGCTGTGAAGTAGTCAAGACCAAACACTGTGCACATTTAATTATTACCAAGAATCCAGAGAATCTAAGACATTAATTTTAAATATTCAATTACCTACTGAACAGAAAAACTATTAGGATGCTGTCGTGAGCGTAGCGGCTGCTTGTTAACTCTCCAGCATGGCAATAAAACTTGGGCAATGAATGTAATTGTACTAGGGATCAAAGAGCTGAGCTCCTACTGAGAAGCAAGTGTATACACTGCCAATATTTCATCATTCAGAGTCACTTTCCCTCCTCCACCTAATATGAAAGCTATAAAAGCAAAACAAAATACCCTAAAACTGTTATTGTTAAAGCCAAAAACTAATTAGTCATTGCTTCCCAAAGTGTTATGTGAAAAGTCTCTAGAAATAATGGGCTGCATTCTCAAATTTTATAGGTTTACTGAGTCTAGTGTTCTCTGGTATTTCCTGTTTCCCTTGCTAGGGAAGACTGAGTCAAGTCATCTTGAGTAACACACAAACTTTCCAATAAAGGCAGCAATTTGTAGATTCATAAAGTATATGCTTGAAATAAAGACAAAGGCAGTAAAGGAGTGAATAGCAAGACCTTTTCTATTGTTTCTAAAACTAAAATTCTCAGCATCTTAAACCTTCTAGCAGTATATGATTTGCCATTTCAGTAGGGTTTAGTGATGTGTTTTTGTTTTGCCATTTAAAATATCTGAGCTTGAAAGTAGTAGTAAAGGGGATTCCATCAGGGAAAAAAACCCAGCAATAAACCAACACATCCATTTAAGAGTAAAATACTACTTCTGTACATTAATGCATACATATCATAGCAGTTACAGGCTGCTAGCAATATGGGGAATGATGAACAACTTTTGTCTGTTCTCCTCTCAGAAATTTCATCAACAGATCTCAATATATGACCTCAAAGAAAAAGACTCCAATACAATCTTTAAAATGTCCATGTATGTTACTTTTCCAAGCTATGAGCATTTGAACAGCGCTCCAGACGATTAACAACAAGGAATCACCTTCCTGCTCTGCCTGCTATGAAAACAGGGTTAAATGCCAAGACTCTTGATCAAAGTCTTGAGATGATGGTTCAGATCCCTGGCCCCATTACAGTTAATGGGAGTTCTGCTATTGACTTTATTATGTCAGGAATTCAACTCCTCAGATCATTTAATTGTCCCAAATATTTATCACCTGGTCTCCATTTTACAACATAGCTAAAAGTATGTCTATAACTGAAGCTGTATCAGTCAGGGAAAGTGTGACTGGAGAGCTGCCTGGCAGAAAGGGATCTGGGGGTTGTGATAGACAGGTGAGCTGAATATGAGCAGTGTGCCCAGGTGAGAAGGCCAATGGCATCCTGGCTTGTATTAAAAATGCTGTGGCCAGCAGGAGTAGGGAGGTGATTGTCCCCTTGTACTCTGATGAGGCCACATCTTACAGTAGCCTTCCAGTATCTGAAGAGGACTACAGGAGGGCTGGGAGGGACTATTGACAAGGTCTTGTAATGACAGGACAAGGGGCAATGGGTTTAAAGTGGAAGAGGGGAGATTGAAAATGGATGTTAGGAGGAAGTTCTTTCCAGTGAGGGTGGTGAGACACTGGCACAGGTTGCCCAGGGAGGTTGTGGCTGCTCCTTCCCTGGAGGTGTTCAAGGCCAGGTTGGATGAGGCCTTGAGTGACTTGTTTGAGTGGGAGGTGTCCCTATCTATAGAAAAGGGGCTTGGAACTGGATGATCTATGAGGTCCCTTCCAACCTAAACCATTCTGTGATTCTACAATTCTAAGATGAGGTACATGGTCCCTGAGCCTCTAATCAGAGCTGCCCCCATTCAATAACCTGGCACAACACATATAGTCTTGTAATAGGTGGGGGAAAAAAAAGTGAGAAAGCCATAAAATGTCTGTTTTGTTTTTAGCACACAAAGCCTCTGGGTTTTCAACGTTCATAAAAAATACCAAAATAGTTTCAGAAATTAAATCCAAGATGCCTGTTTTGAATAAACTGCTGTGTTCTGAGGTAACTGGATTGTAAAAACAAATAGGAGTATTAATGAAAATGTTCCAGCAGCTTAAAGCTGTTGTAATTTAGTAAATTACTGTATACCCACCCACCCAGTAGTCCTGCACTATAAAGTTACTTCTGACTTTATACCAATGTATTTCTAGCAGCAAAGCTCCACTGCAAATCGTTTATTTGACCTCTTTCTAGCACAGCTCATGTTATAATACTGAAATTCTTTATGTTCTTAAAAATAGCAGTGCAGAGATTCCAAAATGATTAACGACAGGACTGTTGAGCTTGATGTAGAAAAATAAAACAGTGTATACATCCATCTGTCTACTGAAACCTGTAAGATTACTTTTCCTGTTCTGGGGTGAGGATATTAAATTTCCTAAGAGCTCTTCTCTCTCCTCTTCCGAGACAGTCAGAACGTCAATGGCTTTATCCAACATTTGTTCTAACATTTAATATAATACATAGCTGCCTAGAGGTACCAAAATACAGGCTGCAAGCCAGTGGTGGTTTTCTAAAGATATAAATAGGAATGCCAGACAGGAGTTTATTGTGAAAATCTTGAGACTCTCAAGACTCAAGACTGAGAGGTCCCTCACAGACATGTCCCTGCAAAGAGTTCCTCTGCTGCAAGTGCTCTCTGACAAGCATACCTACGATGCAGAGATTTTTTTTTTTCCTTACTTCACAGCCCATTTAAATTCACCTCACTGAGATGTGAAACAACAACAGTAATTTCTGTATCAGTATGAGGAAACAAGAGCATCAAGGACTCAATGTTGAAAATTCAAACAGCAAAACAAATCAGGGAAACAAGCCAGAATCGTTGATGTGTGGTAGCACAGGAAGTTCATTACAGATTTGCTTGGTGTTCATTGTTGATAGAGTGAAGATGTCATTTCACTAGCTTAAGAACTTCCTTCTAATGAAGGACTGATTTTGCATACTATTAAAATTATGATCCTGCTGCAGGGAACCTGAAGGGCAACAAGCTGAAAGCTAATACTGACAGAACAAGATCTGACTGTGTTCATTCTTCATATTCCATGCAGCCATTATCATTGAAGATGCAAATTTTACTGCTCAAATAATTGAATTTATAAAGATCCTAGATCTTTAACTCCCATTTCAACATCAGCCAGATCTGAAATTCCTGGCATTTTTTACAGGCCTTGATAATTTCAACATGTATTAAGTGAAAATGAGCATAGATGGAGTACACATTTCTTTTATATCTGGTGTTTTAAAAGACATAACTAGTTACAAAGGAGAAAATGCTCCAATTCTTTTAAATTAAATCTAGTGAAACTCAAGTAAATAACCAAGATAACACATTCACACTTAAAAATCTGTTTAATAATTACTTAAATAGCTTTTAAAATGTACTGTTTTAACACTTAAGGTTATTTAACAACAGTTAAAATTGGATTTATAGTTATTTAATTAAGCTAAGCAGGCTTTAGGTGCATTTTCATGGCTTTGGTTACAGCAGTTTAAAATGGAGTGAATGAAAACTCTTGCAACCTTTCGACTCCAGAGATAGCAAATACAGTCCTTGGAAACACTCTTGCCCATTAGCACCTTTATGTATATAAGCAGTGCCACTGAGTTCTATTTGTGGAAGTGTTGCCTGGAATGAGGCCCTATGGAATAAATGTAGAAGTGGTACTCAATTTTCTAGTATTAAATACAGTTGCAGTTCTTGAATGGCCATTTTAATTTTTCTATGTCTGCAAGCCAGTACTTCGTTGGTGGCAAACTTTGAACTTTCTGGAACCCATTCATGTAATATTGGGAGTTGTTCTTATTTCCATGCCACAAAAAGTATACGATTTCTTACTGAAGGAAAAAAACAATACTCTCAAATTTCTATTTCATTAAGCAACAATTACCTTTGGGGAGGCCATCCTGGCAGCTAAACTTTTTGTTTCAAGATGAGAGTTCTGTATTTTTTGTATCTCCACGGTTGTTCACAAACATATTATTCCATACAGGATCATAGAATGTTAGAGGTTGGAAGGGACATCCAGAGATCATCAAGTCCAACCATCTCTGTCAAAAGCAAGATCCCCTAGGGTAGTCCACACAGGAATGCATCCAGGTGACATTTGATAGTCTCCAGAGAAGGAGACTCCATAACCTGCCTGGGCAGCATTGAGATGTTGGTTTTCTAGCTTAAACCTTTGTGGTTTTGCAATTGTGTTCCTTGCACTTGCTTTTCTATGAAGATCAGAGTGCAAGAACTGCACAGATTTATCTTTGTGCTAATGCCTGAGGATTCATCACTTCTTCCAGTACAGTGATAGCTCACAGATACGTCTCAAGCAATTTCCTGCTTTTCTGTTTGCAGCCATTGAATTTTAAATTCCCAAGCATCGTTAAAATGATGAATGGAAGATACTAACCTTGCATTTGAATTGTATGAGAGATAAAGCAATGTTTTATAAATAAAGCTACTTGTTAAATGTAAATGATCATTGCTTCTGTTTTCAAAGGGTACTTGGAGACATAGAGTCTAAGTTCTTCCCATACTGGCAACAATAAAATCTTTGAAAATGAGAGAAGAATCGAAATCTTTCCAGTAACCAAAGTATCTTGATATTTCTATCAAAATATTTTTATTGCATTCTTGCTTTGCTTCACATTCCAGCTTCCTGCCTAGTTGTTTTCAATACCCATCACTAGAATTTCAGTACAGACAAGAAGGAACAGACTGAATCTCAGAGCAGCTCCATGATGTGAAAGGTCTTCCCAGTAGGAAATGTCCGGTGACACTGTCTCGAGGGTGATCAGAAAAGTGAATTTATTCATAGCCATTATGACATGTACAAACAACAATCAAGTTTTCCAGTTCTCGTGTTAGGATTTTCAGTGCTTATTTCAATGCCATTAGGGAAGGAAGTCACACATGTACAGCTCTCACAATTAACTGTCTTTAAAAGCCTGTCCTGATGAGGACGTATGCCTATCTGCACACGTACGCATGACACACTTGGCCTGACTTTGAAGGCATCTTCCTTGTACAAGGAAACAAAGATCAACACTTCCACTTCTCTAGACTTCTTTTCTTTCAGCCATCTCAGACAACCTGGAGTACTTTACACCCAAAAAGCCTTGAAGGGACTCCCAAGAAAGCCAAAGCATCTCTGTGAAAAAGCTGAGAAGTTCTGCTCTGGGTTTCAGAAATGGATAAAGTTAGATGAGCAGGGCTCAGAATAGCTCTGACTAGACCAGACTGCTTAGTTTCAAAGCTTGGCATTGTGTTTCACTTCCTGGTGTATCTTCTGCACAAGCAGAAACATCTTATGTTCTGCAAGAGGCTGTGCAGCCTCAGGACTAAGACAACAGAATAAGAACATGTTAAAAGTCCAACCACAGACTTTTCCTGTCTTCACCAGTAACCACCTGTCTTCCCTCTAACATCTGGGTAATATTAGAAAGATCATTCTGGCCTTTGTGGGCCATTCCACACAAGCCTCCATGTATCTTTGTGCTGGTTTTGATACCAGGAACAAATTGATTATTAGAAAGTAATAAAATCAAGTCTCTTGGAAAAAAAAATGTGTGGAGTATTTCAAATACCAGGTCATGGAGTCCCCATAGCATCACAGAATGGTAAGATTGGAAGGGACCTCAAGGATCATCTAGTTCCAACCTCCTGCCATAGGCAGGGACACCTCCCACTAGTACAGGTCACTCAAGGCCTCGTCCAACCTGGCCTTGAACATCTCCAGGGAGGGAGCAGCCACAACCTCCCTGGGCAACCTGTGCCAGTGTCTCACCACCCTCACTGTAAAGAACTTCCTCCTGACATCCAGCCTAAATCTCCCCTCTGCCACTTTAAACCCATTGCCCCTTGTCCTGTCATTGCAAGATCTTATCAGTGGTCCCTCCCCAGCCTTCCTGGAGCCCCCTTCAGATACTGGAAGGTTACTCTAAGGTCTCCTGGAAGCCTTCTCTTCTCCAGGCTGCAGAGCCCCAACTCTCTCAGTCTGTCCTCATAATACAGCTGCTGCAGCCTTCTGAGCATCTTGGTGGCCTCCTCTGGACCCGCTCCAACACTTCCATGTCCTTCCTGTGCTGGGGGCTCCAGAATTGCACAGAGTACTCCAGATGGGGTTCATGCCATCCCTGGGCATAATCAAACTTGACTGGACTTGGTCCAAACTAACCTGCAGTAGCTGGCCCTGCTTTGAGCAGGGAGGTTAAAATATGTTGTCTCCAGATGTTCTTCCCAAACTCACCAATGCCATGGTTTTGTGACTCTGTGAAACACACTGCAGTATTTTATTGTCGTTGGAGCATGCAACAATCCAATCTTTTCACTTCCTATGCTTGATTGTGCCAGAATTAAGGAAAGTGGCCCAATCATCAACAGAACTATGTGCAAAAGGACAAACCAGCTCAGAACAAATGAGGCCATCTGATACCACACTGCTTTTGTTAAATCAAAAGAGGCATCACGGAGGCTAATTATTTTTTTGTGTTCTTATCCGTAAGTGTTACTTTTCTTTTTTAAACACTCACAAAGAAAAACTTTAGTTAATGAGATCCATAAAGATTCTTTAATCACCTTATATTGTGAAAAAGTATTAAAGTCTCCACTTTCACAACAGGCACATGAAATATCTAGTTTTATGATATATTACTAGCAAAGGAACTCACCTCCCCCTTTTCACTGAACCACCTGCAATTTTTAATAGTCATGTATCACCAGGGTACCAGAAACCCATAAAAGTTTAACCTGCCAATTAACAGCTAGGTAAAGTTCCAGCCTTGTACAATATTTTCATTGCTTCCAAGAGCTTTTCACCAAAAACAGAAAATATTTCCACAAAATTCACTTGATGAAGGTGCACTGAATTCAGAGAGAATAGTTTCTATTTTATATAAACATTATTGATCAAAAAAATATCCATTCTTTTGAATGATAAGAGACGAGCAATTTTTTTTCTACAATATCCACTGTCAGGACAAGGGTAAAAAAGTTTTCTTAGAGACAGCTCTGAACTGATTCTACTGCATAGGAACCTCAACTTGTTTTTTCTTCTCCTTTCTACCCCTTTTCTCCATCATTCAGCCTTTGCAATCTATAATAAAAAGCTTTAAAACTTGATAAGCATTTAGCAATGCTGAACTATCCTGCAATTTCAAAGAATCATTACCAGCATTTTTCAAGCTGCTGAGATTTTTCTCAGGCCAGGTTACAATGTAGGTCTGCAGGTTTTAGTGTGTGCTGTTTTTTAAAAGGTCAGTTTTTAGGGAACCATCACCTGTTATTACCAGTGGAAAGAAATATTTGCTGGGCAACATTTCAGTTACTCATTTGTGCTCCCTCACCTGCTGACAAACTGACAGAGAAATAGCTGTGGCCTTTATGGCACACTCAAAACATCAACCAGCCTATTAGAAATAAAGAAGTATCTTGCTTCTGCCTAGCCAACTGTTTTCTTAGTGAATTCTTTATGTTTGCCTTTGTGAGAATTACAGTAAAATCAATATTTGTAGGAGAGAAGGGAGAAAGGAAGTGATTACCATGCTGGAGAAAAACCACAACCAACCCAAACAACAAACAACCCAAACAACAAAAAAAATCCCAACCAAAACAAACCAAAGGCCCATAAGCCAAACATTTTCAGGCACAGGCTATAAACCCTAATTGAAAACATTCTGACTTCACATTTCTTTTATCTACTCTAATTTTCATCTCACTTTTACAAAGGAAAAGGGATCAAAACCTTTTAGAAGTGGAGACAAAACAACATTTTAGGACAACAATGGTAAGTTGTGACATTCTCTTGATACCTAATTTATCATTCACTTGGTCCTAGATTTAACTATACTATCAAGTACATACTCCATTACCAGTCATCAGTCCCATTCACATTCCAATAACAACAATCAAAACCTCAGTTTGCATTCTCATTTTGGAGGAATGGCATTTTAAGAATTTCTTGGAGAGATTCCTGGCTTCTCAGGAAAGGAGTCTCAGAAGAATGGCTGAAAAGGAAGGAGTAACACCATTCATTTCTGATTCTCTAGATGTTCAATAAGAATTCTAGCTCACAACTATTATGTTTGTTCAAGCCACGTTGCATAGCTGTCTCCAGGTTTTAAGAGCTGCCCAGGGAGGTGGTTGAGTCACCAACCCTGGATGTGGTTAAAAGTCATTTGGATGTGGCGCTTGGGGATATGGTTTATGGTGCACCTTGCAGAGCAGGAATATGGGATTGGACTTGGTGATCCTGAGGGTCTTTTCCAACCTGGATGTTTCTATGATTCTATGATTTGCAAACAGTCTGAAGTTTTAGCAGCAGGCACCATAACTTTACATACAAAGTATTTATTACCAGTATACAGTGATGGTATAGAACATATTTTTGATTATAAAGTTCTCCCAAGTTTAACTGAAACAATCCTAAAGGTTCCAAAACAAATTAAGTCAAGTAACACCTTTTTTTTCCCCTCCCTCTAAATTATTACAACTTAGACAAGACCAACATAATAGCCAAACAAAACAGTCCACAGCAAAATAAAACATCAATTTCTACTTCTTCATTTCTAATTTATAAATTATACAGGATGGGAAGATAAACAAAGCTGAAAATTCAATAATCTCTATTTGAAAGGTATCACAAGTATTAGTTACTGGGCAACAAAGCTGTCTATGTGAATTCTGCTTTGATTTGTGGCAATCCCTGATGTCACTTTAATATATGCAGAGTGTGGCTAAGAAACACAGCTCTCACTGAACCCCTGCAATCCAAGGGAGCAAGACCAATCAGTCTCTGGTATGGGACACTCCTGGTGACCAATTTCCCAATCCATATTTATCTGTTTCTTCTGTTTTGCAGAAGACAGGAATTTTCCTTCTTTTAATACAAGTATCTTAGGTCACTTACTGCATTTCACATTCATGACAAAAAGAAAGAATTATTGAGCTTAAACACAGTTTACTCATTGCCAGTTGAAGAACTGCAGAATTCAGCTCTGCCACATACCAGTGACGTGCTTAGTCTTTTTTTTTCAGCTTCATAAACAAGTCAAAGGAAAAGGAAATCTATTTTTTATTAACCAGTTTCTAAAACTAAGTCATTTATACTTCATTCTGCTGAGACTGCTAGTCAAAAGAAAAGCAAGCCAACTGCAATACGTTTACCAGTAGGATGCTTTATTAAAATCTGCAAGGCAAAATTTTTCAACACAATCATATCATCATAAAATGTGTTGTGTATTTATGATAAATTAAATTGTTACTACACTCCTTTTCACTGTAAAACCACCCCTGGGAGCAAGGGATTTTGTAAGTTCTAAACATGTGTTATTGTAAGGTGCTGTTCTACTTAAGGTTTTGCATTTTCCATTATAAAACCCCATTGCCAGGGGTTTATTACACAGCCATAAAAGTCTGCTTGGGGCTGAAATATAGCATGGAGAGACTCAGTTCAGCAGCATTTTTTTTTCAATGATCATTTAACAAAAATAAAAAAAGAAAAAAACCAAAAATCAAACAAAAATCCCAAACAAACAAGCACAAACCATCTCAGTTTAGCTATTTTAAAATTAGTAAAGAGCCAACTATTCACACCTGCAAAGATTTGAATCTGGATCTGAAGGGTTGACCCTCAAAAGCTCTAATTAATTCTTTTACTGACCACCTGCCTGACCAAGCCAAATATTTCCCCACGGTGAAGTAGGACCAGCAGTACCAATGGGGCATCCTAAGCACTGCAGTGCTATCTGCTCTTTCCAGATACTATCATGAATATCTGAACACTCTCAAACTCTCCTTTTTTTTTTTTTTTTTTGGTCTGTGTATGTTTCAAAACTACAATTAAATTTAATTTTTCTCATTTGATCCCTAAAAAAAAAAAAAATAAATGCAAGCTGCTCCACTTAAATTTGACAAGCATAAATAATTATTTTCTCAGGTTGCTGGGTTTTTTTCTGATGTTGGTAGTGTCAGCTTTAGAAGTGTCAAAACATGTCAATAATTTGCCTTTATTTAATTTGCACTATTAAAGTTATGTTGACACAGAAATGGATGTCCTGGGTCACGGTACAAGTTAATTTAGTTCTGAACCCAGCCTAATGCGGTGACTCATACACAGGTACCTAGGAAAGGGTAAGAAAAGAACAAACATTCTGTTTTCCCAGTCTCCAACTATTTTCAGCTCAACAACATCTTGAGCCAGACATGTCTTCTGATATATTTAAACCATTGCAAGAGTAAAAACTTCATGTAAAAAAGTCTGTCTTTTTCTCTGGAGATTTTGCCTTGGTGAATATTCCTTGGGTTTGGCACAGAAAATGCTAATGATTCGCAGTAATTCAATGCAGGTGTAGTGATAGGATTCTACACACCTGCACACACATAGACAGCAACTCAAACTTTAAGAGGTCTGATGAAAAAGGCAGGAAATACCAAATTAATCTCGACAGCACAACTTTCACTTCAATACCCTTGTGTATGGCTGCTGTAACTGAATCTTTAACCACAACTCTATGTGCTGGCTTTTTCTACACAACTTGAGGCATTTCTCACAGCAGTCATCGCTCTACTACATCTTTTATTCTCTCCTCTCTGATCAGTCTGTAGTCTTCACTCACACCTTATTATTTGCAGGGAATAGCAATGCAGATCTAAAGACAGTTCTTTCCAGGCTCCTGGCATGTCCTTATGGGTTTTCCTCAGAGTCACACTGCAGCCACATGCTTGATTTTGAGTTTTGTGAAGTCTAGTAAGATGTGTAGCAGATCACTGATCCACCAAAGCAGAAGTGCAGCGCTAAGACTGAAGGTAAAGAGGAGCCACTCCTCAGTTGCTGGTCTGGGGTATCCCCCATGAGATGACCTAGATCCTCAAGCAGTGATTAGCACAGTCCTTGCAGCAATCCAAGCACAGCTACTCTGCACTTCACCTGCAGGAAAGTGTTGCAGTGGCTTTCCTCCTGTCCTAGTCTCCTTGTCTAGCCAGCTCCAAGTGGCAATCCTATAGCTTTCAGTCACAGTACCAGTCCCTGCCCAGATCACTGTGACACCTCCACCATGTAGGTCCCCTCTTTTCAATGCCTTGCTACTTACAATTCTTTAGGTCTCTCCTTCTGCACTGTGAGGTCTGCAACCTCCCCTGCCTTTTTCCCAAGGAGACTCACCGTGCTCAGAAACTCACCCTGCAGAGGTTTTTCTGCCTGTAAACCTCTAGTGTCAGTTTTGATCCAGACAACCCAGAGTGGCTGCCAGTGGCAGTAGGCACACACCAACAGGCAAGTCCTGTCCATCCCTGGGATTGAGGAAACAGAGCAGCAATGCACAAGGGCCATACACATCTTCTGTATACCTACATTAGCACTGCCTTTACAAAAGTAAACTTCCTAATACAGACAAATTGGAGAGGGACAGCTTGCCCCACTTAAAACCTGCATTTAACCAGTCAGTCTATCTGTTACAGGTTTCACATCACCAAAGTGTCAGCATAAACAAAACCTTTCTGTCACTATTTTTCAAATGGGCATATTACACATGGTGTTGGTGGCACACAGCACACGTTGCTGATTTACCTGCAGCTGTATCTGAGTGAGCAAATCCTTCCCACCCTGCAACACCCAAGCAACATCCCCATCGCTCTGGGCCAAAAGGCGACAGCAACATAAAGTCCTTAAAGATTACACGGTCCCTTGTGAATGGTTAAGTGGAGATTATTTAAAAGACTTAATTGCACAGACTCCTTTTTAATGGGCAGGCAGACTGTTGTTTATTTAGTTTTTGAAATCTAGTCTAAATTGGGCCTTAAGAAAGGAAAAAGTAGCCTAGGTTTCAATTAACAGATTGTCTTCCACTAGTCATGGGATAATTTGAGCTTCAGAGAAACATGTGTTAAGAAGTACAAATAAAGCATAACTATTTTCTCATACTCTATATTGGTCTAGTCACCCTGTGGTCCATCATTAAAAATTTACATGTATAATCAAGCTGAAATAACATGAATAAAAACATTGTATTTTGCTATATGTCAGTCATTAAGTCTTTCAGTACTGCCAATGGTTTAGAATAATCATTGTGCAGTTAACATTAGGAAACATGGAAGCTTCATGTGCAGCAAAAAGAGTACTTCAGTTGACAGCAACTAAATATTTTTCTAAGAGTGACACTGTTTAGTAATATCAGTACCAAACTGGGGGATGTTTTGGCTGCAGCTATGCAAATCAGTGACTGGAACTGTCTGTTGAGATGTATTGGCATATTTTTGTAACACAAATGTTGTGTGGAATATACCCACTGGGTAAAAAAAAAAGAAAGAAAAAAAAATGAGAATGACTTTTAAAAATAAAAAAAGCAAATTCTTAAAATCTGAGAAAATTACTTCAAAACCTTTGTTTCATAGTTTTTATGTATAATGATGTTCAAATTAACTCCTTGCAGACTGAGTTATTGAACTAGATCAGAAAAAAAAAAATACAAGAAAAATGCCTGTATTATGATGAGTGCTTAAAATTGAGTTAGAAACTAGGTGTACAATAGTGATTTGCTATTCAACTTGACTAACACCTAGGTCAAAAGAAAAGAAGCATGTTATTTACCTTATTTTCTCTTTAATGATTAGCCTGAAAGAACATCTGCACACTGCCCTCAGCAGCACAGATAGCAGGAGGGAACTTAAAGTAGGCAAGCAAGATCCATTCAGGCTGTTAATCAGTCTGAATTTGTGAGCTTGCAACTTCAGAGTCAGGGGAGGGCAGGATGATCCTCCAAAGATTCGAGAAAATAAATTGACAGGATTAATAATTCCTTTCTCCATCTGACTCCTCAAAGTATTTTGTATTTAGCTTTGAAAATAAACATATTCCCATATACTGTGAGCAAACAGGAACACAGGTCACAGGCAGATTTTTTTTTTAAATTTAATTTTAAAATTTATTTTTAAGGGTTTTTTTTGTTTGTTTTTTTTTTTTTAATTTTCCCCCTCCAAAGTCAGTTTCTACTTTAATTGTACCAGACAGTACATATCACTTTGACCTGTGTGCACCTATGTGGTTAAAAAAAAGTCCATTCTGTTCATTTTTTGTTTGAAAAATGAAGAAAAAATTTTAAATTGTGCTGCACAATTACCACTTAATAGTGCTAACAAATGCTATTAGCAAGCCAAGCTGTCACACTGTCACTGCCTGTGCTGCAGTCTTTCTGTCATGAGTTCCTGACTTCTATCCTGCTAAATTTGCCTGAAATTCCTCAATGTGTTTTAAAGCTTGAGGGATAAAGGCAGAGGCTGTTATCATTTCAGCCTCGTTGCTTCAGGAATCAAGGCCAAAAGTCCTGAATTTAAACTCTAGTTTGGTTGCCCTCCCAATCTTAACAATGAAGGATTAGAGGTTTGTAAGCATCATGATAAACTTTTTACATCACTTAAGAAAACTAATTTTTAAACAACTTGCATATGCAATGTATGTTCAATTTACTATTTTTCTTCTTTTTTTTAGATTAAAATTCATTAAATGCTTCACTTTCTCAGTTCTTTGTCTTCCATCCATTTGAAATTCCCATTGTTCTTCTGAAATGGTGTTACCCTATCTAAGAAGGAAAGCAAAGAGCTAGGGACCACAGGGTATCCACTAAATTAGCAGAAGTTTCATTGATGCCACATGAAACCAGAATTCATCTACCCTTCAGGTTGCACCTGTCTGTCACATTGTTTGGAGTTAAAACAATAAAATAAAATAAGTATAAAAAGGCAGTTAGGAGTTGAATGGCTAATTAAGCCTGCAACAACAACAAAAAAAAATATGAAAAATATTTTTTAAAAATTATTCTTTATTTATTTATTTAGTGATAACAAGAAATGTCTTGATGATGTCACCATACTGTTTTTCACCACTCCTGTCACAAGGATGCACAAGATTTGCATTGGTAAAAATGCAACCTGCCATCATCATAGCATTATGAAACAAGCAAACACCAAACAACTAATTTAAAAAAGTAAAGTAATAATTACCAATTTTTTTTTTTTTTATGCATGTAATTGCTTCTGTAGAACTGCTCACCCCATCATGCTGCAACACTAAGAATTACTGCAGAGAGCATTTGTAAAAGTACTCCTTGCATAAAGCACAAGAGGAACCAAACTGCCTTCAATGACAGGAAGAAAAGGAGTCTCTAGCACATCTTCAGAGTCCTGATAATGCAACATCTCTGAACCAGCAATGACTTGTAGATCTGCAGCCCAGTTCTGGGCCACTCAATTCAAGAGAGATGTTGAAGGACTGGAAGGTGTCCAGAAAAGGGCAGCAAGGCTGGTGAGGGGCCTGGAGCACAGCCCTGTGAGGAGAGGCTGAGGGAGCTGGGGGTGTGCAGCCTGCAGAAGAGGAGGCTCAGGGCAGACCTCATTGCTCTCTACAACTACCTGAAAAGAGGTTGTAGCCAGGTGGGGTTGGGCTCTTCTGCCAGGCAACCAGCAACAGAACAAGGGGACACAGTCTCAAGTTGTGCCAGGGGAGGTCTAGGCTGGATGTTAGGAGGAAGTTGTTGCCAGAGAGAGTGATTGGCATTGGAATGGGCTGCCCAGGGAGGTGGTGGAGTCACCACCCCTGGAGGTGTTGAAGCAAAGCCTGGCTGGGGCACTCAGTGCCATGGTCTGGTTGATTGGCTAGGGCTGGGTGCTAGGTTGGGCTGGATGAGCTTGGAGGTCTTTTCCGACCTGGTTGATTCTATGGTTCTATGATTCTACATGAGGTCCCCAGATTGTCTCAGTAGATTCCCAGGATTTATCAGAAATTCACATGAATGACACCTAGCTTGGGGGAAGGACATGCCTGCCTTCTCCATAGCAGGACAAAGTTTACCTGTTTGGTATACTTCAGCTCCTGCCTTCACTTGTGTGGTTTGTCAGTGTTCCCTGAGGAAAGCCCTGCCAGTGAATAGGATTCCTTACACATCAGGCCATGCTGCATTCAACCACAAATGTAAGTATTTTTCACTGGCTCACTTGCTCCACCAGTTCAAAGCTTGCTGGAAATTCCTTGGCATATTCTTGGGCACAGGAGCTGCCCTGGACAGCTGCCATCATTGCAACAGTGCCAGCATATGCCTTCGGTATTCACTGAGGCAGACATAGTGCTCACTCCACCATCCATCCACCTGGCCCCCTCATGTTGCTTTATCAGATACACTCAGGTGTCGCTTATCATAGCTGAGCAGATGCTGGTCCATCAACCAAGGCTTTGCCAACAACATCAAGGTATCTAACCTCCCAATGAGGCATTCAAAGTACTTACACATAGTCACAAAGAAGACTGGTATTCTGGAAACACAATCTGCACAGGCAGTAAAAACAAAACAAAAGCAAACAAACCAACCAAAAAAAGCCCCACCAAAAAGAAAAATTACACAACAATACACCTCCCAACCAACCAACCTGAATATAAATATGCTGAACACATTCTGGGTTTGTATTTAATATGAAACCTCTGTTTTTAAAGAACATAAAACTCACGCAGAAACATACACTGAAACACTACTGAAATGAATGTATTCACAGCAGAAAGGCCTGAGACTCTGCTTATTGCCATAAATTTTGATCAAATGTTTATGAGTTAGTTAAAATATTGCAAGCAGGATCTTTTTTCCTGATAGGGTGCACAGACAGTGTAAAATCCTCCAGAAATATAGAGGATTGTGGGTTTAAAATATGATTATTTATTGTTTGATAGATTTATGATGGCAATGGTTAGGGGCCCCACCTGAGATGGGAATACCACCAAGAAAGGCTCTTTTTAAAACAGAGCAGGGAATAAAGACCAACTCAGAGATCTGTTGGGTGGAGATAAAACAGATGTGAAAGTTGAAGTGGGGTAGAAGCAACGTACTAGCTCAGTTACATAAATAAAGAACCAAAATACCAAAAAGAGGCCACTTGTCTAAAGAAGCATCTGCAGTGGGCAGAGGGGGCACTTATGCCAAGGGCCAGCCCAAGGTTTCAATTGATGCCAGAGGAAGACACTGGAAGCAGGAGGAGACTAGACTATACTCCTGTTCTGATTAGAATTTCCCACTCAGTAATCTGCAATTTTAATTTCCTCATTTATCACAGAATCATTGAGCCTGGAAAAGACCTGTGAGATAAAGTCCAGCCTATGACCTAACACCAGGACTTCAACTAAACCATGCCACCAAGTGCCACATCCAATCTTTTCTTACAGACCTCCCGGGATGGTGACTCCACCACCTCCCTGGGCAGCCCATTCCAGCACCTAATCACCCTTTCTGTGAGGAAGTAATATCCAACCTAAACCTCCCCTGGTGCAGCTTCAGACCATGCCCTCTTGTCCTGTCACTAGTTGCCTGGGAGAATGTCATATCACAGGGTCACAAACAGGAAGATGTTGCTTCAGAAAATGCACCTTTTACAGTTGTATTAAAAAAAAAAAAATTCCCTAGGCATGAACTTTTCTAATGATCCTGGGTACATGAAAGGAAGTCCAAAATTCAAATGGAAGCTGCTACACAAAGAAAAAATGCAGTAAATGCAGGAATATTTTTTTCCCAGCCACTGCTGCACATGACTATGTGTTCTTGGAATCAAAACATCCTGCAAGCATGGTTTTGATCTGACAAACTCATGACTAAACCTTAAACATTTGACTAATCCCTCAAATCACAGCTTGCTGGAATAAAATTTCACAGGCATATTCCTGTCTCCTGTAATTCTCAATTGTGCACATACCATATAGTGGTTAAGTTAAATGCACATTTAGTAAGTCTCCTCTGCAGTTATATGCTTGTGCACACCCTGCAAAGTTTTGCTTGTCAGTGAGTCCACTGCTAGGTATTTGTGGAAGTGCAATGACCAGAAGATGCAAAGATGCATTAATAGCTATTTGCATTCCTCTGTGTTCTGAATAGAGCACAATGCCTTTGGAAATCTTAATGCCAATATTTAAAGACCAATCTAAAATATAAACAGATGCAAGATTCTGCAAGCTCCTGAAAAGATGCATACCCTGAATTTGCACCAGTTCACAATGCAAACCCCACAATTTTGAAGTAGCAAAATGAAGTAAGAGTGTGTTTAAAGACATGAAGGAACCCCAAATCCTGGTTTATGCAACCGTGCAAGCCCCACACCATCAAATACCACCGCAGCTTGAAGGAAGAAGCCATTACTCAGCCCTTTGCTGCACTGCCACGCAGCAGCACAGCTGCTGAACAGAAAACTGGCCTGCAACTGAAAAACTAGTCCTTGGCTGGGCTGAGAGAATGCACCACATCTGTGAGTTGCTAAATTTGGAGGGATGATCAGTAGGAAGCCTATTACAGCTTTCTGTTCACATCCCAAAATCAGGAGAGCTCATGCCCCAAGTGGTTCCCTCTAAGAAGAGACAGACCTCTGGTAATATTCTTGAATTGAGGGTAGTCACAAAAGTGGGCTGTCCAGCTGCCTTTTCCTTTCCTCAAACATTTCTGCTGCCCTAAGCTCCCAGATATTGTCAGTGTTGCCTTCCTATTGCTCTTGCTGCTTGGGAAGTTTGGGTTTCAGCTTTTGGAATGCTCACATACAATTACCATTTAATCAATCACCCACAGGTTTTTCCCAGCACTGCAGCTGGCATAAACTCAGTGATAATTTTTAATACTTTATAGTTCAAATAAAACAGAAAAAAAAGGAAGAGTCTTTGTGTCTGGCAAAGCTTAAACTACGTTACAAGTGAGGCAAGTATATGAGCTTCTCAAAGTAAAACAGAGATGTGGAATTGTGTGCAAAACAGAGATGTGGAATTGTGTGCAAAACAGATGTGGAATTGTGTGCAATGGGGAGAGTATGGAAACACAACAGCACAATTTGCAAACAGCTCACTCCAGAATTACACATCTAAAACCATTTGTCTGCTCAGGTATGCACAGAGAAATGTGTTACCATGATTATCATTGTATATACATATTTACCTGTTGCCAAATTGGAAAGAAACAGCCCCTGGAAAATAAACCATCAAGAAGTCTCAACCAGCAGAATGCCTGTCAAATCCCTTTAAGTGACTGAAATAAATTTGAAGTATTTCATTCTTTTTTTTTTTTTTTTAAATACAGTTGGGAAAAAGAAATCATTTAGTAAATAGCACCTGGATCCCATGAGCTCTTCTTCAATAATACTATGCCTGTATTAAAAATGTTTTATGGAAATCCTTGAGTACATTTCCAGCACATCAGAAATAAAGACAACTGTCAGATATTCTTATTAGTCAGCTGGAAAAGCCAAAACAGCTCAGTGGGAGGGAGAAATGTTATACAGATACGATTATGAGTCACTGCAGTTTTGGTTGAATCATTGCCATTTATTTGAAAATCTGCTGTCCAAAAAAAAAGTTTGCCAATTTGCAAAACCCTTCTTCTTTTTTTTTTTTTTCCCCCTTTTTAATTTTTTTCTCCTTCTTTTTAAAAACTGGGTATCTTACATATAAATTTGTTTCCATCGTTTTATGCTTAGGAATTTTCTGTTGGCCCTTGTGTAGCGTGATGCCTATAACATCCAAAAAAGAGGGCTCCAGGATGTCTGCCATAAGAAAATACACTGGCTTGCTTTATTTTTAAACATTAATACAGTTGGCAACCACGAGGACATGAATGACATGATTTACAAGTTTGTGGGCCAGACAAAGAAGGATCAAAAGATTATCTGCAAGGAAAGAGTCAACATTTCAAACTGAGGAAACAGAAACAGAAAAGGCTCATCTGCATGTAGACCAAATCTTTCCAGCAGCCCAAGGTAGTGGGGGAAAGCCTGCGGGAACTCCTCTGCCCCAGCTCCCTCTGCAGGGGTCAGGCTGCAGTCCTGGCAAGCAGATTTCACCCTCGGAGCTTTTAATTACTCATAATTTTTGTATCTGAGTGGGAAACTCAGTGCACAAGTGGGCAGATCATTTCTAACAGCTGGACAAGAAACCCAAGAGCAATGTTGTCTTCTTTTCAGTTTTTTTTTTTTACATGTTTAATTTTGAGGTATAATAACAACTGAACTCAAGTGCTTAGACTTTGAGTGTTTAAGTGTGGCTGCAGTTTGGATCCTTGCCATAAACAAAAAAAACCAAACAACAACCCAAACGAAACCAATCAACAAAAAACCAAAACAAAAACCCAAACAAACAGAAAAAAAAACCCACCACCACAACAACAACCAAACCAAAAACCAAAACCACAGAGTACATTAAGAAGTATCTGCCCTCAAACAAAGGGTGGTCTTTTGACTGTAGCACAAGCAGTTTTCAAAGGAGAAAACTAAGCTACCTTCAACGGTGTACCTAAAAATGAGCTGTTAGCCCACTGCACTCTGTGGCACAAGCCTGCTGAGGCACATCTCTCATGTTTACAGATGCCTTCCTTAGGTATTGCTCCCAGGCTTTGTTCAGACCTACCTTTAAATCATATGACACTAAACATAGGACTAGAACAAAAGTTTTATATTACAAGTTCTGAACATTGGCATTAGTTGGTTGCCTTGTCTTTGTTTCCAGATTTTCATAAACGACATCAGACTCCTCTTGGTGGTGCAGATCTTATGAACTCCTAAAAATTGCCAAAGAACAAGCAGATAGGAACAAAACCACATAACAGGGCTGATGGTAAGCTACAGACCACAGTGTGGAAATTTCAGAAAGCATCAATTATTCCTGACTTTGAAAGACCCTTTGAAAAAACACTCCTAACTCCTTCCCACACCAGCCCCCAGGGAAGAAACAACTCTGTCATTCTGCTTTCAGCCAAGCATGGAAAGCAAAGTACTGCTTCAGCTGCACCATCCAGCACAGAAAAGGAAAAGAATAAAAGCACAATCTGAACCAAGGTGGGAGCTGGGAAGGATACACAGCCAAATCAAACACTTGCCAAATGCTGGAACAGAGCACAATCTGAAATATAAATTAACCCTGTTGGGTTTATGTTCTGCACAAAACAAGTTTATCAAGGTATCACTTCAAGACTAGATCCTGTTTACAAATATGGCTAGATCCTATTTACAAATACTTTGCTCAAGCCTCAAAGGAGCTGTAGCAGATAAATGCATGCTACTAATTACTTCTTCCCAACAACAAAGCTATTGCAGTTTGGAGCTGAACATGAGAGATTCTTGTCCACGCTTCCTTTCTTTTTTCCTGTAACCAAATTAATATTTTCTGAACGCAGTAACTGGAAAAAAATGGTCTTTTCACTCAAGCATTTAAACAGGCAGTCCTCTAGTGAATAATAATAAAAGAAAAACAATATTAACCAGCTGGCCTGAACTCCAACCAAGAGCTCCCCCTACCCGTCACTTCAAAGAGGATCCGGAGAACCAAAAAGTGAAGTTTAGGATTCAAAGGCACTGTCAGCTAGAAGATGTTTCCCAGTGATAGCAGAGAAACATAAATACGACTGCAGAGACTCACGCTCAGAGTTTTGTGATGACAAGGAACAGAAGACAGCACTTGAAAAGAGTGCATCTTACAAGTCACTGAAAAAAAATCCTGTAATTGACTAATGCCACATTTAAACCCACCGGGGTTTCTATTGTATGTAATGAGAGGTAAATTACACTACAGCTATGCCGGAACGACAGTCATCAACTCCTCTTGGAGGAAATGGTGTACGTATGAAAGCAGAATTTGACTGAGTTAGGAAGCCCTCAAGTGCAAAGGGACCTTGGGACATTTCCAGTCCAGCCTCCTGCTCTGACAGATCATCACTGAATTTAGATAACATTGTTAAGGACTTTATCCCTGAAAATCTCCAAGGCAGAATCTCCACAACCTCCCTGAGTAATTTGTTTGCTTAATTATCCTCGTACAGGTTTATTTTTTTTTTAACCTTTTTTATCTCCAATTCATGACAACTGTTTCTTGTTATCCTGCTGGGCATCTCAATAAAAAAAAACCTAGCTCCACCTTCCTGGCAACATCCTCTTTGATATATCAGGAGGCTGCGAGTTCCACTTTTATTTATACCTTTGTGAAAACCATTTAACTAACAGTAAGTCTCAAGGGCAGCTTACAGCAAGTTTTTGGACACAAAGCACACACATTGTTTGTATTCAGCTATACACAGAGATCGATCTCATTTATCATGAGGCGATGTGATCCATCACGTAGACATCTCCAGACATCTGAGTTGGCTTATGCATGTTACACAGTACACAGATAAATCTACCTGTCTTGTGCACACATACCAATAGGGCATCTTCTATTTTGAAAGCATTTCATCTGTGACTTGTGCACTAAGTTTCAGTTCTGAAACAGGTTTCAATATTCAGAGCAGCTTCAAACAGATATTTGCTTTCCTTCCTTAAAAAAATCGAACTGCAAAACAACAACAAAAACCAAGCAAAAACCCTACAAAACACTCAAATGTTTAATCAAAATGTTTTCCTCTGCTTTCCACCAACTGTTCCCTTTATCCACCCACATATAGTTATATCCCGACTCTGAAGGATGCATAATACTCCAAAGAATACATCAGCAAGCCTAGAACATGAGTTCACATCTGAAAATGTGAGATTTCCAAAATTTTCAGTGAAAGATGTAAATACATACTTTGAATGCTTAAGAAGATCCACTGTGTTGAACCTAAAAGTTGTGACATACTTATGAGTCAGAAATCTATTTTAGTTCATTCTGGATTATGTTTATGACACTCTCTAAGCCCTACCTTTGAACTAAGGTACTTATACCTTATATAAGCACAAAAAATAATACCTCTAATACCATTTAAAGCCCTCTAAAATGTTTATTGGTTTCCCTAATACTTGGTGAGTATATAAAATAGTCTATTGTGAAATGGAGTGATTTAAAGCTTTTAATAACTCTCTAGAAGGAAAAAAAAGCCTCTATAATTTGTTTGCTCCTCACCCTCTTGAATAAGGCACGCCTCTACCTGGAATCTGTGCTCCAAAGAATCTCCTGTGTATGCCATGTAAAGATTCTGAACTCACATTTACTGCCACATGCCACTTCTATACAACACAGACTGATGCACAATCATAACCCTAAAGGAATCACCTCCCGGATTCCCATGCATGCTCCAAGCACCACTGCCTTCACAAGCACCTCACAGTGAAAGCCCAAGCACAAGTTCAGTGTTGCAATTTCAGAGAGCTGAACAGCTGAACAGATTCCATTTTTACTGCTTTTTTTTTTCCCCTTTCTGTTCTCTGAACAGCAACATATTGCAGCATATTCATGGGGCTACACATTATAAACTTCCCATAAGTGTAGCTCACATTTCTCATTCAACTCACACAACACTTTTGATTGACACCATGTGGCTAAACACCATGCCATTTGAAACTCTCCAAGTTTAAGTGCAGTTAAGAGACAACCTTTGCCTCACTGACTTCAGTGAATCACAGAGTGTTAGGGTTGGAAGGGACCTTGAAAGACGATCTAGTTCAATCCAACTGTCAGAGCAGGATCACCTAGAGCAGGTCACACAGGAATGCACCCAGGTGGATTTTGACTGTCTCCAGAAAAGGAGACTCCACGATCTCCCTGGACAGCCTGTTCCAGTGTTTTATCACCCTCATAGTGAAGAAGTTTTTCCTTATAGTCACATGGAACCCCCTATACTCCAGCTTGTAAAATCTCCCCCTTTGTAAAATCACCCAGATTAGGCTCAGCCGGCTGGAAGTTAAGGACTGAAGCTCTATTTACAGCTTAGCACAATGTACAAGCAGAGATATACACAATCGACAGGAATAGTTACAGAAATATACAAGTTAAAGGGAATACAGAAACACAGAAACACAACACCCCTCCCAGAAATCAGAGGCCCCAGGAGGGGCTTCCAACCACCCTTCCACCTTCTCCCCACCCCTATACCTTACCCCAAGGTTTGCCTTATGTGCAAGGTGAGTTTGGAGGACCGGCCAGGGGAGGTGAGAAGGAAAAGTGGTTAGTGAGGTTACTCGGCAGAGAGGAGAAAAGCCAGAAGCTGCTAGACAGCCCGAGATGCTGTGCCCAAATGACTGTTTTATCTATATTTTGAGTTCTTATTCTTATCTGTCTCAGCAAGCCTATGAGTGAAGTAGACAACACCATTGTTTCTTTTTCTCAGCCTGTAATATAATGTTCTCCATTAAAATATTCCAATTAGCCTCAAACCAGCACACATGAATGAGGTCACCTCTCAGTCTCCTCTTCTGCAAGCTACAGAGCCCCAGCTCCATCAGCCTTTCCCTTAATCATCTTTGTGACTCTGTGCTGGACTCTCTCAAGTGGTTCCCTGAGGTCCTTCCCGAACTGAGAGCCCCAGAACTGGACACAACATTCCAGATGCAGCCTCACCAGGGCAGAGCAGGGGCAGGGGAAGAGAACCTGTCTGGATCTATTAACCACACACCCTGTGAGAACCTTTATCAATTCATTAGCTGTTACAATATAAGGAAAACATTAAACATATCTACAAACAGTTACATGACCATGTATTGGTAGATAGATGCAATCTACTTTATCTTTCAGCAAACTCCATCTTGGAGGAACTGGCAAAAGCTCTGCTGTTCTGATTGTTCTGATTATACACCCTTTTATCTACTGCTCTTCTTGCTCTTAAAATCTTGCACCAAAAATCAAAGTTCTCCACTTATATTTGCATGATGTTGTATTTCTTCCACAAAATCCATATAGAATTAAATCTAAAAAGAAGAATAAATTAATATTCAGGTACAGGCATATTCCTGTGTGTGCACAATTATTTATATAAGAGAGTCCACATGCTTACTCAGGCATCTCAGGAATGCTGTACAAAACCCTGTGTGCAGTCTCAAGCACCAAGTCTACGCGAGAGGAAATCTGTGTTTGCTTTCATAACAGTAAATCAACTTAAGGCAGGGGACAAAATTCTTTTTTACTAGTCACCTGCTAGTTACTTTCACATATGAAACAAGCTGAAAATAAACAGTCTTTAACCATACAGTTTTATTTGTAATCCTTGACTTCCAAACCCTACATATGAAACAGCCACAGCACAGACGTTCAAAGCCTTGCAAAGAGCAGCAGCCATACCAGCCCAGATGCTTGGTGGGATGAGCAGCTGCCCCTAGGAGCCCAGCCTCACCAGCCCCTGCACCTGGAAGCCCCCACATCTACAGCCTTCTGCATCAGCAGCTGGTACTCTGACCTGTTAGCCCACCTCTGAGTTTCTTAGGGTTCACAGAAGGCACAGACAGTATGTAGGGGATGGCTGGAAACAGGAGGTTGTAAGAACAGAGACTGCAGTGTTCAAGTGTGGCATACAACGACCAGCAACCTGCTTACAAGTGACAAGATCCTACCATGCATTGCTTTTCCCCTCTGCCTTCCCATGCTTTCTGCTTCCTGACTCCCCTTCATCAACATTCGATCCTCCCTCAAAACCACCCCAAACCAAATCATGAACAATCTGACAATCCCACTAAAATACCCCATCATGTTTTATCCCAAATCCCCAGCTACTCTGGCCACAGGAACTGACAAAAAACACTATGATTCTTCAGGCAATCTCATTAGCATCTTGTGGCACACTAGGGAGAGGTTTCTTTTGATCACAGCTAAAGACCTTCACAGGAGGCTTGAATTACTGCTGCTGTGACTCTGCTCTGCCTTCACGTTCCCCCTGCTCCATCCATGCTCACCAAACCCAACAGGTGCTCAGTGATCCTTCCCAAAAGTTATTTCGTTTCACTAAGAAAAGCCTTTAAAATCTTGGAATTAATTTCAAATGGTGTGATCTGTTATCCTGTGATAAAACAAACTAAACTGCACATTCACAGTTTGGTGAAGTAATTCTGTTCTAGCAAATATCATGAATGTAGGTAATTCCATGAGTGCAACTAGTCTAGGTTGACAATGGGACAGCTTTTAAATTGGGAGGACTAGGAACAGTGAAGAAAAATACACCTCCAGCCACACAGGAACTCCTCATCCAAGACAGTCAATGGAGCCAACATTGCTAGGCAAGGGTGTAACAAAGCTAGTGCCAGCGATCTGGCACTAGCCTGGCCTCTGTTATGAACAGGGTTGATTTTACTGATGATTTAACTTTCAACAGAACTGCTTTCATGTACAGGAACTATTTTAATAAGCAAACATCATGGACAGCACTTTCATCATATGCTCCTCATGACAGAGACTTGGCACTTGTCACCGTCGTATTTACTACGACTATATCACAAATAAATGGACTAAAATAGAAAGCAAAAACACCTAATGACTCTAAAATATACTCAGAATACAGCCCCTTATTTTAGTGAAGTCACAATTTCTGTTTAAATGCTTAATTGCCTAGGGGGAAATCTAGTCTAATAAACACTGAAATCAGTGCTGTGTTGAGGATCTAACTTGGTATTCAATAGTAGCCAAGAAAAGGATTTCAGTAGTAAGAGCTGCACCACAGGACAGAATTGAGTGGGATTCTGCAGCATGAGAATGCTAAAGTTTCTCTTTTTTTTTGGTCAGGATTCTTTGGTTTTTTTAAGCATTTTGTTTGGTTGGTTTTGAGGAAGATTGTTTTGCTTTTGGGGGGTTTCTTTTGGTGTGTGTGATGTTTGGGTTTATTTAATTCTAAGGTTTTGGGTTCTGTCAGATTTGTAGCTATTTTGTGTGATTTTCATATTAAGAATAGGAGAAACTGTCAGAGTCAAATTCCAGGGAGTCTTCCACACTTTTTAAAATGAAAAATAAATTTCATTCCAAAATGTAGCCTGACAGATCTCAGCAGAAAACAGTAACAGTAGGAATAAATCTGTTCAATATTTCAGAAGTTTATTTGCAAGTGCCATGTTCCTAAAATAGAAATAATGCATTTTCTAACATTCTCATCCCAAGATAACCACAATTTCAAGGAACAGGTGAGGAATGTTAATGATCGATTAAAACCCAGACTTTATTTAAACAGTTCAAAGTATGGGAGCAGTACTGAATACATCCCTTTCAGAGCTAATTGTGTCAGTGACACAGATCATTGAAATGTCATTTATGGCACCCTAATCTCTCTTACTTTTCTCTTAGAGAGGTGTAGTGCAACACAAGATTGACGTTTCAAATGCCACAGCACTGTGGTTTGCATACAAAATACACTATAGCTTGCATGCAAACTACACTATAGTTTGTTTCCCAAGCCATTACAGGATGCACTGATTTCCTCAATACTGCACCAAGCAAACAAAAATAATCACACACCACAAGGCAAAGATCTACAAATTTTGGTGAGAAATTCAGTCTTGTTATAAAGTCAACAGCTATTGGCACTGGAACATCACAGAATCATGGGATGTTAGGGGCTGGAAGGGACTTCAAAAGCTCATCCAGTCCAACCCCTCTGCAGAGCAGGATTACCTAGACCAGATCACACAGGAATACATAGAATCACAGAATGGTAAGGTTGGAAGGGACCTCAAGGATCATCTAGTTCCAACCCCCTGCCATAGGCAGGGACACCTCCCACTAGCACAGGTCACTCAAGGCCTCGTCCAGCCTGGCCTTGAACACCTCCATGGAGGGAGCAGCCACAACCTCCCTGGACAACCTGTGCCAGTGCCTCACCACCCTCACTGTAAAGAACTTCCTCCTAACATCCAGGTGGGTCTTGAATATCTGCAGAGAGGGAGACTCCACAACCCTCCTGGGCAGCCTGCTCCAGTGTTCTGTCACCCTCGCAGGGAAAAAATTCCTCCTCATATTTACATGAAACTTCCTATGGCTCAGCTTCCACCCATTGCCCCTTGTCCTGTCATTAGGCATCACCTAGCAGGGCCTGGCTCCATCCTCCTGGCACTCACCTTTACATATTTATAAACATTAATGAGGTCACCTCTCAGTCTCCTCTTCTCCAAACTAAAGAGATCCAGCTCCCTCAGTCTTTCCTCATAACATCATATAAATAATCTGTTCCTGCCCTTCTGTGTTCCTAAATCAGGAACTGGCATCTGTATAAACCTGGAACTCCTAAATTGGTACACCATTATCCTTCCTAAATAAACCTAGATATTTTTAATATGCTGCTGTTAGGTATATATTAATCTCTATTATAGACAACCATTCTAGTTCTGTCTTCCTTAATCCTCTTCCTTTAACAAAGAGTAGTGCAATTATTTGTGTTTTCCATTGCTCTTTATGCAGTTTAGTTACACATAAGAAGAGAAAGTTGATTTCAAACAGTAGTTTCTACTCCACACTTTGAATAAATATAATATGCAGACCTGGAATAAATATAAAGCATTTCAAAACTGGAGAATAATGTGGATATTTCAAAACAGATCTCTTATTCAATTCTTTTGGTTTATACTTATTTTTAATGAGGATTTGTAAGACCTTGACATTAGAGTAGGTGCAATATCCACACAAACTGCTCAATTTATTATCAGACCCTAAAGAAAACTAATGCTGAGTGCTAGAACAAACTGAGAATTCCACTGATGTTAAGAGGATTGCAAGAATTTTATTTGAAAGCAGAAATCATCCATATCTAGATCTATTAGTGAGTACTACCTGCATTTCTAAATTCACCTTGGTATTGTTATCAGCCATGCAGAACTCCTTAATCCACAAGAAAACTAACTTGTGAACTACAAAAAAGAACTATGAGAAAAAGAAGTAGAGGACTGCCTGTTTTATTGGAAAACACACTTGAGGTTGTAGTGAGAACGGTGCAGAGCTGTAGTTTTGAGCATGAGTAGTCCTGTTGATTCAAAGAGAAGTCCATGTTCTTAAAATTTAGTGTATTTCCCTCTAAATCACAGAAAGTTGAACAGCAAAGATCCTGAGTGCAGTGGAGAAGTAGTGCCCTCACTTTAAAGAAAGCATTTACCTATTTAATAAGCCTGTGCCCTTTGTTTCTCCACATGCATCTAGAGAAAACAAACCTTGAGAACCTCAATTTTTTTCTGACAATACTTGGTTCCTTAAAAATTTACTTAGCTCATTTACTTCTTCCCCCTAACAAATTATCAAGGCATCTTAATACCAAATAATGACACAGGACTACAGCTAATACTGATGTTGTTATGATTGTTCTTTTAAAACATAAATCAGAAAAACAAGTGTCACATAAGCACAGGCACAACTAACTTGAGGAACAGAATTGGAATATTATGTGCAACTTGTAGAAAACCATCAGAGACTGTCTCTTACTGAAGGGTAAGGAAAATACCACAGCTTTAATTAAAGATAGCCACCTGGGGGTGGGGTGGGGGGGAAGAAGAAAAAAAAAAGCCACAACAAACAAACAAAACCAACAATAACAACACACAATACAAAAAAAACTAAACAAAAGAAGCAGAGAGGATGAAGTGGAAACATTTCCTTCCACAGCAGCAAGCTGCTTGCAACTCAGAGACTCTCTGCAGTTCCTAGTGTAATCCTTTTTGTGCCTCAAGCTCCTGTAGGTCCCTGAGCCTTCACTCTGTGCTCTCCACTTCCCCAACTATGTTATGTCCTGCGAGTGTTTGTACAGCAACACAATACCACGAGCCCAATACAAAAACATCCAAGTAGAAAAGTGCTCAAATCTTGTGCTGTATTAAGACAGAGTGTAATACAAGTAAATGTTTAGGTTAACAAAAAGTCTCTGAAACAACTGCTAATCACTGTGCATTAAGATAACATTTATCATAATAATATTCATTACAATGAATAAGCTGATCTGTTCACGTGCACTTCAGCAGGACTCCTTTATTCACCGACACCGCAGACGTTATTTTAAAGTGCTTCCAAAAAACACTAATGCACAGTGTTAATCTGAAATCCATACCTTGGTTATTTCCAAGAAACAACTGGCAAGGTTTGTTTAGGAAATTTCATGCCAAGCTTCAGAAGTGTGCACTCTAACCTCCTTCAACACATAATTCAAGATAAACACTTTCTTCATGACAGACGTTTCAAGAGATGAAGGAGTGGAACAAAGGCAGAGAGTGACATGAAGCACAAGTTCTGCACCACTAAGATGAATGGACAGATTAACTGGAAAATCCATAATGACACATTGGACTGGCTGAAGTGGTTCTGTTTATGTAATTACAGCTTTGTTGCTTACATCACAGGAAGCTCTGAACAAGAGCTTTACCTCAGTACTCCTGAAGCAGCACCGCTTTGGCAGCGCTTTGGTATCCCTGGCCATCAGTGCAAACCGCTGCGATTTGCTTGATGTCTCATTAGAGGTTTTCAAGTGTCACCTACTAGACAAATGGTTCATTAGGCAAACTGTCACGGGTTAAATACAGCCTTTATGCAATAGGAACCAAGAAACATTCAGGTATATTGCCAGCAAGGGCTAAAGAAAGTCAAGCAATGCACTGCAGCAGCCAGTCACTCGACCCGCATTTTTCACCAACGGATTGCAACACAAAATCTTCTGCTTGCTTTAACAAGAATTCTATCCAGCCTCCTTTGGATGCAAAAAATGAGTGCAAGTCTGTGTGTGCTTTGTTCTAGAAAGAAAGATCATAGCAACTTTGCATGCAAGAATCACAGAATGATAGGCGTTGGAAAGGAACTTCTGGAGATCATCTTGTCCAAATTGCCTGCTAAAATAGAGTCACCCAAAGCAGGTTGCCCAGGATCACATCCAGGCAGATTTTTAATATCTCAGGGAGACTCCACAACCTCTCTGCCCACCCTGTCCCAGCACACTGTCATCCTCAAAGTAAGTTTTTCCTCATACACAATACTCTGGAAGCAGCCTTACTAGGGCAGAGTAAAGGAGGAGAACTTCATTCAACCTGCTGGCCATACTCTTCTCAATGGACCCCAAGACACCATTGGTGTTCTTGGTCACCAATGCACCCTGTTGGTTCATATAGAATTTGTACACCAGGATAGCCAGGTCTTTCTCTGCAGAGCTGCTTTCCAACAGCTCAATCACTCATCTGTACTGCACAGGGTTATTCCTCCCCAGGTGCAGGATCCTACACTTGCCTTTGTTGAACTTCATTAGGTTCTTCTCCACCCAACTTGTCCAACCTGCTCAGGGTCTCACTGAATGGCAGCAGAATCTTCTGGTGTGTCAGCCACTTGGTTTCTGTATCACCAGCAAGCTTTGCTGAGTATGTACTCCATCCCTTTTTCCAAGGCAGTGAGGAAGATGTTGAACAAGACTGGACCCTGTACTGACTCCTGGGGAACAGCACTAGCTACAGGCCTCCAACCTAGACTCAGCAATGCTGATCACAACCCTTTGAGCCCTGTCATTCAGACAGTTCTTAATTCACTTCTAAGCCATACTTCCTAAGCTTCCCTGCGAGGACATTATGGGGGACAGTGGCCAAAGCCTTACCACAGTGCAGCCTGCCTTTTCAGTTCCTGTTTACAACACTAAGCAGAGGCAAGCCATGAATTAAAATCTAAGGGTTTTCTTTCACAGTAGTGACTTATCTTGTCCCAAACTGGCGTGATACACATTGACTTAGTAAGAGACTACAAGAAGAAAATCATCTGAATTTGGCAAGATAGACTGATGCTGTGCACAAGTGCCTTTGCATTGCTCACTAGAAAATGCAGTGAAGGCTGCTCAGAAAAACAGAAGATATTTTTCTCAAGTTTAGAATACCCTAGTCCAAGATTTGCTGAGCACAGATGGCTGCAGGACTGCTGTATGCAGAATAAGATGGACTTACCCACTGATTTTCCACATTCTCCTTCTAAAAAGGTAATTAATATACTGGCAGTGATCATCCTATGAAACAGAATGCTTGTCTCAACATAACGATTACCTCTGTTTCTATTTCACAGCCATATAATTTCCTTAGAGTAACACCAGCATTAGGCCATGATGAAAGGTAATATGTGCACAATATGTGCTGAAAATGAGAGGAATGCTGGAGAAAACGCTTTAGAGGAACATTTATTGTGTCTTATATTCCTGCAGATGAATGTGACAACCAGTTTGCCCCTTCTGGTCTTAAACTACATGAATCCATAGAAAATGAGGAACAGAACAAAAATATCCCAAATATTAGCATTAATCCAAGCTGCAGTAACCATATAACATTTTCAAGCCTGCTTCAAAAAGCCACTCCAGTGCTCAGTAGGGTTCACCACAGTAAACTAATATCCTTACCACTGTAAAGGACATTAGGTCATGCAGAGACAGCAATTGCAGTTACTCCTGCCCAGGTTGATATACCAGGTACTATAGAGTTAAATGAGTACACAGTGCTTCAGGAAACACTTCCATGAGTAATTCTTCTGCACAGCATGGTGAATGCAATACTCAAGTCATATCACAGACCACATCCAGACTAGAATATAAATAATTAAACATTTTCAAACTCTAAAGCTCTGAAGGAAGTTTTCCTAGATTGTGACTCTTTAGCTTGGAGAAGAGGAGACTGAGAGGTGATCATAAATATTATAAATATGAAAAGGGTGAGTGCCAGGAGGATGGAGCCAAGATCTGCTGGGTGATGCCTAACGAAAGGACAAGGGGCAATGAGTGGAAGTTAAGGTATAGGAAGTTTCATGTAGGAGGAATTTTTTCCCTGCAAGAGTGACAGAACACTGGAACAGGCTGCCCAGGGGGGTTGTGGAGTTTCCCTCTCTGGAGATATTCAAGACCCACCTGGATGTGTTCCTGTGTGATCTGGTCTAGGTGATCTTGCTCTGCAGGGGGGTTGGACTGGATGAGCTTTCAAAGTCCCTTCCAGCTCCTGACATTCTGTGATTCTGTGGTACAGCTTAAGCAGCACCAAAACTCACTAAGCACTTTGTTTTGTGTCTGTAGTTACCCAAAAAAAGTAGTCTTTGTGTAAATCAATTGCTTTGGTCCAAGCTATGCAGCACTTTGGGTGAGCCTGACTCAAATTAGCCTAGAAACTTCAGTTACCTTGTTGGTAGCTGCGCTCCATACATATGTACCAACAAGGTCATGTTTCATTCAACATGCAGCCAGAGCAGCTCTCTTTTTAAAGCAGAGCTGTCCCAGAAAAGTAGATACTGCTTCAAAATGCCAGCCAACTTTCCCCTGAAAGCTCAGCTTAGAAGGAAGTGGAAGACCTAGATTCGGTTCACTTCTCGACTGGAGAAGGTCCCACATTTAACTTCTGCTTTCCAAAAAGGAATCTGAATTCAGCTGGGCATTTGGGATGGCAGAAGGTAAAAAGCAAGTTAAAATGTACCTTGCTCTTACTGACTGTGGGAAGATCTAGGTCCTGATGCCTGTCCTCCAGATTATTATATTTTACCATTTCATAGGAAGCTCAAAACCACAGTCACAGCCCTACTACAGATTTTTTGCTTTCTTTCTTTTTTTTTTTTTTTAATACATTGTAACAGAAATATAAACTCCTCAGGTTTCTCAAACAGCTTCTGAGCATGTGCAAGGGGAACTTTGGTTGCTATAAAATCTCAATAGTCAAAGAAGCTGATAATTATAGCTTGCAATGTGATTACACTGAGACAGTTTGTTCCAGTCATAAGGGACTTTTGACTTGACATTCCAATTTAGAAAAGAAGTGACAAAAAAATCATTTCAGAGCCCTACTTTGGTATTAAGTCAAGGATGTGCAGAATTTTCTGCTTCTAAGTAATTGGAACAACCAGCATTTTAGCTACAGCAGTTCCATTTCCTATCATTTCCTTTTGCTCATAGGTTAAATCAGATAAAATAATCCCAAATTCATGAAAGCAAACTCTTTGTCATTTGAATAACTACAGAGTTCCTTATCTCCAGCATTAAGTTCACAATATTTCCTCTTGGTGTTTTCAAAAGGAAAAAAAAAAACCAAAAACCCACAAAATCTCAAAATTGTAAAAGATCAGCACTTCTCATCAAAAGAAACAGCAGCTCCCAAAGAGAGATTGATAAAGCTCAGGTTTTGTGCACAGCATCAAATGACTTCCCATAGCAAACTTGTCTGTAACTCTCCAATTCCTTTTTCTGATATGGAAAACCATTCCACTTTGTTGACCAGGGTCTAGAGAAATAGGTACTTGGCCTGGTAAAATGGGCAGAGCAGACCTGATCATCCCAACAGCTTAACAAAGCCAGATACTTTCTCACCATCAAAGTGCATCTCACTGAAAGAGCTATTGATCCTTCGGGACTTGCCCAGAGCACCAGTTGCTCTCCCGGTGTCAAACCCTGCAAAGGAAGGAATGCAGTCCCGCTAAGGGGAGCCTGCCAGCGCCGAGCTAGCATTTGCTCTTGGAGCAAAGCAGCTGGGGAAGGCGATCGGGCTTTCAACAATAAAGAAAAGTTGGCTAGGAGTTCTCCCAGTAAAGAACTGGCACAGATGAAAAAAAAAAAAAAAAAATCCTCTCTCTCTGCATAGCAAAGGAAATGGCACATTAAAAAGCAGATAACTAAAAATCCTGGAGGCAGTATTGTATTTACGGGTTTGAGTAAATTCTTTTGCTCTATTAACAATCAAAACTCAGCTAAAAGCAAAAAAGAGGTATCAACTACTAAAATCCACCTACTATTATAAATGTTGAGTTCTCTGACCTTGTTTTGATGGCTGCCAGGTGGGCCAGGCCAGGCACAACATGCCATTTCCTTTGCCCGCTTCAAAGGAATCTCAGTTAAGGGTCTGCAAAAAGTGCAGCAGGAAGAATCTCATGCTTGAGCATCTTGAACTTAAAAATGCCATTTAAAGTTGCTGCTGTTGAAAACAAAACAAAACAAAAAACCCACATAGCTGTAAGGCATAAATTCAATACTCAATGAATCTAGCCAAGCATTCAATAGTACCAGGTTCTGCCATGACAGCCTGCCAGTTCCCAGCCCTCTTGTGCAGTGGACCGAGGAAAAGGCCAGCTTGTTAAACTTTCCATTAGGTTACAAACAATCTGCTCTCCAAATCACATGAGTACTCTAAATTATGCCATCAACTCAGTTTTCTGTGTATTTATTTGCTTTAATTATGGGAGTCTACCATATACCAATGCTGTAAGACCAGCAATAGCAGGCAATAATAGGGCTAATTCTCCTTAGTTTGTCATTTACGCCATTTGAGTAGAAGAAAGCCATGCACTTTGATATGATATTTGTGCTGATGTAAATGAATGCAAATGTTTCAGGTTAAAGACAAACAGGCTATTAAAGGCACTGTAAATATTTTCCTGAAAGCATATAATACTGAGCATTTACTTCTACCTCTCCTCACCCCCAATATATTTTTCCCATCCAAGGAGATAGGAATCAATATAAACTTTCCAACAAACTGGTTTTATCATCTTTTGTCTCAAGAGGCATCTGTCCCCACAGCAACATTTATGTTCAGTTTTGCCCCTGAGAGGCAATGCCCATTACTTGCTGAACTCAGTTACAAAAAGAACTTTTTATCTATGCCACCTACCCAACAGCACTGGACTGCACAGGGTTGAGTTTTTTGTCCTGTCTTTTATAGTGACTGCTTCAAACAACCAAATTGTCAGAATGCTGCTAAAGAGAAGACATATGATTTAACCATCTGCTGCAGCTACTGCCGACCTCTTTGACTTAGCTTTTCTTTATTACCAGAAGTTCAATACCACCAAATGGTTGGAAAAATCCATCAGGAGAATGTCAGCAGGTAGACGGTGCCACCAAACACCTGTTTATACTGTACCATCGAACAGTTTAGTGTAAATCACCCTTCAGACATGCTTTACATGAAAACTATTCCCTACATGTCTGGATAAGGCACTCCAAAATGCCCTAAAAATCTAGTCAGGAGCCAGGAATTCTTGTGGTTTCTTTCCAGTTCTGCTACTGACGTGTTGTGTGGTCTTGGAAAAGGCACTTATCCTTTCTCTGGGTTTTATTTCTCACATATGGTGACATTAATATGCAGTAGAAACTAAGGCTATATCATATGTGTAGCTAAGAAAACAAGTTGGCATATACAGGAAACCCCACCCTCAACTATATTCATCATCGTAGGTGCCATTTTTAAGCACTGAGATTATTGCTTCTTGGCAGATGAACACATTATGCTATCAAAAACACAGGGCACGAGATCAAAGCCCAGCAGCTACTGTGCACATGAACATGCACTTTCTAGCCTTTCCTATCCAGAAAAGGAACCCTTCCTGGGAGTGTTCAAGGCCATTTTGGATGAGGCCTTAAGCAGGCAAGTCTAGCTGAGAGGCATCTCTGCCCATGGAGGTTGATGATCTCTAGGGTCTCTTCCAACCTAAGCCATTCTGTGATTTGCCCTGGAGTAGGTGGTGCATTACCAGACAAGCCCTCATTCATTTGCCATTCCACCTTGAATACCACTGCCTAGCACCTTCATCTAAGAGGCAGTACTCTGAACAGGGAAGAGCAGGTTGTGTTTCATTACCATTATGCTCAGCAAACTGAAAGAGTTATCCTTACCCCCTGGGCCGGCAAAGATGTTCTGACCTTGTGACAAGGTTGAAGCATTCACATGGAAAGTAAACATAGAACATGATCTCTAGATAGCACTAAAGAGTCCAAGTCATACGTCAATTCTGCAATATTAACCAAAATCAGCACAACACACTGACATCATGTCTAAGCTTCCCACTGCAGAAAAGATGTGATGCATTCTGGATAGCCAGTACAACAAGTGACCTTAAGATTCAGGGACAAGAAATGTGTAAATGTAATGTACTATTAACTTCTGAGACTGCCTTAAAGAGCATGAGTGGTACATTACAAGGCCAAGGCTCAGCAGAATGGCTTCTGAAGCCTAACAGATACTGCTGAGCAAAGGGCTCTGGATTCTCTCTAAAAGGCCTTGTAGACCTTTTCCAGAGGAAGATGATTTTTTAAAATTTTTTTTTTTTTGGCCATACTGCTAAACAATTAGAGTTAAAAAAAAAAAATCCCACTTTGTTCTTGGGACAAAATGTCTGCATTTAAAAGGAAAACTAGAAAGCCAGTCAGCCTCAAACTGTCAAGTAGCTACACAGCTGGATACTTCATTGTCAGCCCCAGATGTAAGCATGGCCAAAGCTGAGTCAGAGAAAGATAGACTCTTGAATGCTCCAGGAGGTGTCAGTTCTCCCCTAGGCTACATACCTCTTCCCAGCTGAAGTTTTGCTTTGCATTAGTTAAATTTGTTTGGTTGTTTTGGGGTTTTTGGGTTTCATTTGTTTGTTTGTTTTCCAACAAAGTTTCTTTATTGGATCCACTGAGAGCAGTTTCTGAAGCTCCAGAGGAAAGTCTCCTCTTGGCTCTTCCCCATGACATAGCAGGCATAAAGGCATGACAACCACACAGGGAGTCATCACAGCACTGAGATACGTGCTGCATATTAAGGGAATTATTTCCTAGCTACATCACTATAGCAAAGTTGACACACAAGGCTAGAGTTAAGGCATGTCTGTTGTACCAAGAGGAGTCTCTTTAACCTGCAAAGGTCATAAATGGTCTCTTGGCTCATTAGAATACACTGCAACACAAACCTTAGGGAACAGACTTCTCTTTTTTCCCATTGGGAATTCTTAGATAACTAGTGATTTTTATAGTGAAAAAGAACTGTATCTGAGATGTCATCATTCACCTTAAGGTCCACAAAGCCTAGAGCAGCAGTGTAACAATTTAAGGCAGCAAGAAAGGGCAAACCTGGCAGTACTGGAGAAATGCATTTTATCACAGGATGTTAATGGTTGGAAGGGACCTCCAGAGATTGAGCCTGAGCCCAACCGCCCCTTCCAGAGCAGGTTCATATAATCTAGTACGGCTTGCATGAGAACATATCCAGGCAGGTCTTGAAAGTCTGAGAAGGAGACTCCACAACCTCTCTGGGGAGCCTGTTGCAGTACTCCATGCAGTAAAGAAGTTCTTCCTCATAGAATCATGTTGAGATGGAGCTTTCTGTGCTGTAGTTTACATCCACTGCCCCTTGTCCTATGACAGGGCAGGAGTAAGCAGAGGCTGCCCATTCCTTCCTGACCCCCAGCCCGCAGATATTTATAGACATTTGTTAAATCCCCTCTCAGTCTTCCACAGACTAAACAGCCCCAGGTCTCTCAGCCTCTCTTCACAAGGCAGTGCTTCAGTTCCTTAAGCACCCTTGTAGCCCTCCATTAGACTCTCTCAAGTAGATCCCTGGCTAACTCCCACCTTTGTAGCTCTGCAGACAGCCACCTGGTTAAGGGACTCATTTTACTAAAATTTCCAGAAGAAGAGTAGCATTCACACCTAAATTTGGAGAACATACAAAATGTCAAGGTTTCACTATTACTTAGGGGATTTTGCAGCCATTGGAAACCTCTCCATTACAGCAGAAGCACATTTAAAAAAAAAAAAAAAATCAGTTTTGATGGTTTTAGGGAAATTTCCCAGCAAAGATGTGTAATACACCCAAGAGCGTTCATAGCATCTGTAGCAATGAGTTCTCAAGGGAAAGTGTGCCCTGCTTTCATGTGATATTTACATTCATTAGCTCTATGTTGTGAAAAAGAAACCAAAGAATAATTTTATCATTGGTGATATTTTGATAATGCTGCAGTGTAATACAAAGGAGCTACATCCACACACTTAAACATTGAGATTTAAATGTTTTCAGAGACGGAATACGGGCATTTGGTGTATCCTCTGCAGCTCTAACATCTGTTTGGGAAAGACACAGCAATCTAACACCTGCTGTTCAAAGCAATGCCCTGAAATTGCATTAGTCTTCTCAATTCTTGTTGCTGAGAGAGGACAGCACAACAGACAGTACATTTGATTTTGACTGAGAGGAGCAGACTTTAAGGTTTCAGACCTTTTTGTCTTAAAAATAGCCTCCAAACAGTATCTTCTCTATACATATGTAAGATAAGATGATCTAAGTAACACACTGCACCTGATACAGATGCTTTGTGACTTGTTCCAAAGTCTTACAGTATATAAACCAGAAGGAAATCTGAAACACCACCTTTGGCAGTCCTCTCGTGAAAAAAAACAAGTGGTTGTGGCCAACAGAAGGAGGAAAATGGGATCCAGGCAACACATCATTTATTGCCAGGATCAGTGATCTGGACATATGTCACAAATCACCTGCACTGCTTTGAGATTCCATGTTGCTAGAAGTGTGAATAACAAAAAGAGTATTCTTAGATGTCTGGGTGCCTCTACTTTCAAAACGTCATCACACACTGGAATAGTCTATTGCATCACTGAGTGGAGCAGAACAATGCAACAGAGGGCAGTGAGGCAGGGATTAAACAGACTTTTGTTTGTAGAAAGGTGACAAGTGGAGGCAATTTATTATAAAAGATACCTGTGATCACTGCCCAAATCACAGTCTAAGTGCTTTAATGATCATGCTTCATTTCTGTCTTCAGAAAAAGAGCTTCAACATACAGCAAATGCAATACAGTCACCTTAGTGCCTCAGGAATGCACTCCAACTGGAAGGTTAAAGTTTGATGACACATTGTAGAGGCTGTAAAACATGATGAAAATTAATAAACCCAAGTCTATGACAAGGCTTCTTTATTCTGGCTGAATGCTTTAGATGACAAAGGTGCATTTCACCTCCTTGTAAGTTTATACTCCAACTGAGCTTTCTCAGCATTAAATCTCTGGCTGGAGACGTTCACTGGGCAAACTTGTTTAGTTCAGAAAGAAGACAAGGAAAGAGCCTGTAGCTTCAGCAAAAATGAGCTAATGTGATGCATCTGACACCCTTCTATGCTCACCCCCTACTTTGCACTGGGATTTCTGCAGGTTAGCTACTGGCACTCCTTTCCTCCTGCTTTCTGATAGGACAAAGTGATGTTTTTTTATAAACAGCAGAGGGTGTTAACTCACACAAAACACAGGACAGCAGTTCTTTTTAGGCAGTAAAGTCCTGTCTGCATATTTTAGCTGTTGCATAATTGTTACCTTTAGCCTGTAAACTTCAAGGTCAATTCCAGGTCGTGAATAGGTGTTTAGCACATGAAAAGTCAGATGTTGCTACAGGGAGTGTATTTTATAAACCGCAATATTTTGTTCTCATTTGCTTTGGTGTGTGCTTTTTTGTTTTCTTGCTGTCTGTTTGATTTTAATCTGCCATCCTAAGATGTACATTTATACAGTCCTTTCAAGCTAAAAGTATAATCTCTGTGCTTAGAACACAGAATAACATACTCCAAATTTGAATACTTTCCCTCTAACATTCACAACAAACGTGCTAAGTTTGCTTGCTGAAGAGCAGAACCCAGCCACTAAAACAAGGCAGTATTTATTCAGAGTTGGTATCAGACATTTGAAGAAATTTATGCAAGAGAGAAAGGTTCAGTTACAGAGATTGTTCCTAACAGTTTTTGCCTATTGAAAGGCATGATGAAGTTTACACTTAAATCACTGAAATACAGTTGCATTCACATTGCTCTGGCTCACTTCTACTTGTTAGCTGTATCACAGCACTGGCAGTAAGTGCTAAGGTAACTTTTCCTCTTTCACATCATGGATGTTTCACTTTGTGCAGGACAGAAGCACATTGTATAACGTTAAGGAAAATGCAATTAGAAGACTAAAAAAGTGCAAGAGAGTTCATGAATTAAATACTCAAATCTTTAACCTGAGCCTTCACGCAGTGGCAGCTCAGAGTGGTGACTGCTTCTGTACTCCCTCCTGCTTGCATGCTCTATACCCAAGACACAGCAAATAATGTCATCGATTTCCTTCAATTACATTACAAAGGATTAATTTGCACCCAGGGAATACAAGGTTGCCACGGCAGCTTTTGCATCACTCACCAAATCCAGCATTTACAACATGACTCAGGAGCAAACAGGAGGAGGGAAAAAGTAATTTACTTAGCATTCTTTAACTCTTTTTGGTATAATGAGACTATAAGACAATTTATGGCTAAAGAGCACATACGTGTTTCTGAGAAGTGTTTCATAACTTGCTTACTTCTGTGGTACTCAGGAGTTAGGTGACCCAAGTCCATCCACACATGTGGTGTCCTACTGAAAGCTGTTTGATATGCTTTAGATTTAAAAGAAAAAAACCTTCTATGTGCTGCTGTGTTTTCAAAACAGGAGTTAAAATGCTAAACCACCTGAGTTTAGAAAACTGAGCTTTAGTGATGGTTCACAAAATTAGTTACTTGTTGTTTTTCAAAACGAGATCAGTTACTGTTAATTAAGCATTCTTTTCCTGATTTGATTACATGAAGAGTTGGCTTGCAACACAATAGCATATGAAGGTCAGTAGGGATACAGGAGAAACCCTATCTGCTGTGACAAATCCAATAACCATCAGGGTATTTGGTTCACAGAAATGAAGCATTTCTTAAACTATTTGGGTCATTCACTAAGGTATAGGGAGACATTTTGCTGAGTTCACAGCATGATATTCTCCAAAGGATATGTGCTTTATAGTGAACTTGTCAGCAAATTTGCTAGCGGGATAAAAGGTCGGTGCTTATGAAGCAAAGGGTGTATGAGCAGGTTGCAAGGTGCTAAGATTAGGACAGGAAGAGTGGAGAGAGGATCAAGTGGCTTTATCACCCTCTTGTTCTACTTATAGAGAGGGGAAAAAAGCTGGAAAGTAGAATTTTTGCCTCATTTGTTGGACTAAACAGAAAATATAAACATTCACAAACTTTTCAGAAAGAAGTAAGGCATCAAGGAAATTCTTAATGCTGTATTGCAAACCTGAAACAGATGTGACTTGTGGGAGGGAGGGGAACATCTCCTCATTCCTCTGAGCATTGCACAAAGCAGTACACACACACACAAACCCCCTCTGAAAGTGCTGTGCCAGAGGCAGGGCGCACTCGTGGGCCCCCTCCATCAGACACCACATATCACTGCAGCACGCTGCCCTCCAGAAAGACCATGAGCAATTGCTATGAAGTTCAACAGGTAAATTGTGAAATACATTTGAGTAGTACAGACGACAGGAGGAATAAATACCACGCCAGAAGGAAAAAGAGTAGTTGAAGCTAGGAAGCAATTCCAGCTCCATGTGGAAGTTTGCCACTGCGGTGGTATGGAAGACTTCGGGCTCCCTCTAGGGGCTTCTACCTGTCCCTTTAAAGAAAACCACTTCTTTCAACACACCCCCATGAAAATATTTCTCTCTTATATTCTAGTAAGGGAGAACTCTATGATTCTGACATAACCAAATATGCCAATAATCCACTTTACAGTTTTGGGGAAGAGATGTTTTTCTTCTCTGTGCGGAAAAAGTAGCAGGTATAACAAGGCTTCCTTTTCTTTAACCTAAGAGCAAAAATTCCCTGTGCATCTGTTCTTTAATCTCCTGTTTGTGAATGAATACTTTGAACCAAACCAATTACGTCCACATCTTTATAGTCAATAACCTCTCAATCAAACTCTTATGTAAAAAACATCACTAATTCGTTCTCTTCAAGTACAGTCATCTGTCATATTTATGCACTTCTTCACTTCCAGGTTGTGTTCTTGTTATTCTGAAGAGTGGTAAAACATCATTCATTCATTCATTTAAAATTGCAGCCTATAGTTGTGCTTGGAACTTACCAAAAAACATCAGGCAAAGCAAAATATGACTTTGCTGTAAATATTCCTCTAAAAGATTGTTACCAGTTACGTCTCAACTGGAGCTTATACACTGTTAGCAGACAAGGAAATGCACTCACCACTTCAAATTGAGACAAACAATAACATCAGAACAAGACAGCAAGAAAGAGAAGCAGTAAGAGTGCTGTTTATAACCTATTACAAAACACTTTTGCTGTCTACATGGAGTGGGTTAGGAACTTTCCCCCCCACCCCACTATTGAGATTTACCAGACCAGCTCAGATAGCTTGGAAGTAAGATAAAGCTATATTTACAGCAAAGCTAAATTTACAAGCATGTATACACAATATATTTACAACTATTTACAATTATATACAAATAAGAACTAATATAGGAATTCAGACTCCCTCCCTGACAAAGAAACTGCCCATAAGGAGCTCAAAGCCACCTTCTCTCTCTCCCTCTTCCTTCCTAGACAAACAAAACAACCAGCAAAGCTTACTTGTTAACTGTTAGTGGAAGATATTAGAGCAGAGTGAAGGAGAAGTGAAAGCAAGTAATGTCCCAGAATAAAGTGGGACAAACTGTTTACATTTTGGCTTTTTAACCCTTTCAGCCAACCAATGAATGACACAGACTTCATCATTATTTTCTTTTTACAACCAATGATCTAATTTCTGTCATTGAAATATTCCAATTAGCCTCAAACCAGCACACGACACGTACACAAAACAAGGTAACAAGGCTTTAAAAAAATCATTGTGGCTTAAAAAAAATCACTGTGTCTTTTCCCATCAATATCTGCCTCTTACAGAATGCAGGTAAGGCAGGACACAATGATGCATCAATACCTGCCTCTTACAGAATGCAGGTAAGGCAGGACACAATGATGCATCAATATCTGCCTCTTACAGAATGCAGGTAAGGCAGGACACAATGATGCATCACTAAAATCCACTGTGAAGATGCATTATTACGGCCTTTTCAACAGTTACAGTCAGATCTGGGAAATGTCAGCACTGGTTTGTTGCCCTGAAGCATGTGTGGCTTAAGCCTGGCCCATTTGTAGGAACCTAGGGCACAGCTGATTACTCCAGCTCTGGGTGCTCTGCATGCTTTGCCTTGGCAGATGGGTGGGAGGAGGAACTACTTCCAGCAAACATTTAGCACAAAACTAAGCAGAAGCAAACCCAAGCAACTCAACACACGCAATAAGAATAAAAGTAGCTCTGGGTATTGGTAATTCCATCCAAACACATTACCCAAATGGCTCTAACTTGCTTAATTTGAACCTAAGCAAAAGCTTGGAAGACTGTGCAGGGGAAACCCAGCCAGCCTCACCTCTCAAACCACTGCACAAAGCAAGTCAAGAAGCAGCACGGCACAACAAAGCTCCTCCATGCATGCCTGCTGCACTTCAGGGGATTAGCAGGGGGTCAGGCTCCCATGGTCACACCTGCAAAGCTCAAAACTATGACATTAGCTAATATCCTGCATAAATCATATTCCTTCTCTTTTAAAAGCAAATAAATAGCTGTGCACATGCCCTCTGACCCTCATTGCTGGGAAACCTATGCAGTTTATCTTTACGGCAGTAGACTATGCTCAGCTAACCACTGCTGGCAGGGCCTCCCTCTACTGTTGTAATGAAGTGAAATTTAAAGCAGCTATACCCATAAAGACTTTTTTTTTTTAAAAAAAAAAAAAAAACACTTAAGAAATGGAAGGGAGATTAAGAAGTGTGAAATAAGGAAATAAAAAAAAAAAAAAAATTAGTAGATAGTGAGAACCACAGTAAGAAACCCCTCATAAGGCATTTATGGTATAATATCAGAAAATAAGTTCAAACCGTAAGTCCAATTAAGGAAGCATCTGAACTTGTGATCTTATTTCATAATATGACAACAGATGAATGAATTTTTACCTGCCACAGCTTCCATAGTCTATACTTAACATTTAATTTAAATTCAGGCTCAGACCCCAATTATAGCTTCAGTCTACATGCAAAACACATTGATTGTTTACCAGAAATTTGCAAATATTAAATATATAGACATGTTTGCATAATAATCATAGTTCTAATGTAATGTATTAATCAGAGCTGTTCCTAGAGCTATTATATTTACCAAACCTTAAAAATTGCAGTAATTTGTTAAATAGTTTCTCTCTTTAAAGGGTGTTGTTAAGGAGTCAAGAAACACTTAATCATGATGGGGGGAGTAGAGAACAAACATCAAACTGAAATAATGTTTGCTTTGAACTCTAATTTTCCAGTAGATCTTGTAAGTCAGTGCCTTGTGAACTTCACATCTAGAAAAATAGAGATGAGGGAACAGGGCTGGTAGGGAGTGGAGGTTATTTTTGCCTTTACAAGAAACCACACACTGGGTGTTTATACACAAAATAATTATTCTGATTTTTTTTTTCCCCTGTTATTTGTGCTATAGTGCACTGTAGGTACACTGACAGGGTGCTGGGCCACCTCAGATAAAGTTTGCTATTACCTAGAAAGGTTGGACCAAGTGATCCTTGAGGTCCCCTTCTATGATTCTATAACATGGTGCAGTGCCTCAGGTAATTGTAGAATCCTTTTACTGCATGTAAGAGACTTTAAACAACCTCAGACAATGAGACAAGCTTCTCAGGAAAGAACAGAAAAAAAAACCAATTATGACAATCAATTGCATTGATGTATAGCAAACATAATATATTTTGATGAAAATGTGTTTCTCACATAGCCAGAGTATTTATGGCAATTAAAAAATATATTAAGCAGAATAAAATTACCTAAGAATTAGAAATAAAACTAAAAGGCTGCTTAAAAAAAATAATTTTATCTTCCTCTCAAACTGGAAAACTCTCTAGTAGGAAAGAATTTTCATTTATTATTTTTACATAGTGATGCTGTAAAAACTAGAGGTTGAATGTGCAATGTATTTACATAAACAAAAGTGCATAAACTGCACAGAGTACCAAAGTCAGTGAAACATTACTGTAATTAATTTAAAAACTAATGTATTTGAATCCTCATACTAACCAAACAAGAATTCAGCTTGCTTAAGAAAATACAGCTGTGAAACAAGACCAGAATAAAATATATCCAAGATCCTTTTGTGCATGGGATTTAATTCCACTTTGAAGTTTAGTAATCCATGCTGTATTCCATGACTATCAAAGCTCCCCTGCACAATACCTTGGTTTAGAGGAGCAGCTGACAGCATATGGCTTATAGGAAGGGACCAGATCCTCTCAGCAAGCAGAACAAAGGCAGGAGCACAAACTTGAGTGTGATGTAGAATCGTGACAGATTTGGTAGAAAGAGGTAAAATGACTTGTTTGAGATCCTACCACACTGAAGCCTTCCTGGGAATGCAAATGCAACTTTTGGATTTCAATAGCAGGCCATCTTTTTTTTCTATTTTATTAGATAAGCAGTAAATGTAAAATATGACCTTTAATTACAGCACTAAAAAAAACCTACTTTGCTCAGTCAAAAAAAAATCAACTTAATGTCACAGGGTTATTTTTTTTTTTTTCTCCTTCTTTCTCTCTACATAATTTCTTTTAAATTAAATTGAAAGCAAAGGCCTGAAATAAAAATCTGGTTTAGAAAAATGGAAAGCACAAAGGCTATCTGATAAACTGAAAATTTCAACCTAGCTTTAGGCATAAGTGGCTTTTAATCAGAATTTGGCAACTGAAACATATTTGCAGCAGTCTATATGCATCAGCTGAGATAGTGGGTTTACTGATAAAAATTAAAAGAGCAATAGACATGCAGAAGGTTTTCTAAGGCAAAAATCCTGGGTCTGAGTACTGGATTTTTCCCAGTTATTTTGTCTTTTGTTTCAAGATAAATCTGACAGAGTCAATTCTATAGAAAGATTTAAAAGGGGGGAAAGAAAATAAAATGGAAAAAAAAAAAAAAAATCAAAAACCCCAAAACAAAAAAAAAACACAAACAAAACCAAAAACAAAAAACCCAAACAAACAAANCCAAACAAACAAGCATGCAGAAAACCCACAAAAAAAAAAAAAAAAAAAACAAAAAAACCAACAGAAAACCCAGACCAAAACAACCCACAAGAAACAAACACACAGCCACTGCTTTTAGTAGGAGTTTCTAGTGCAAAACTTTAGTTTACTAAGTCCATTTTCATGTAAGCTAAATGTAGGTAACTAATAAGCTAACCTAGAAGACAAGTAAAAAATTTGAGATGTCTTCTTGTCTCATAAGTACAAACCAATTTTAAGTCAGTACTGTTTAAAGATACAGTTTATATGAGCTCACTTGGTTCAAGACTATGTTTTTGATGGATATGGCCTTCTGTTTGTTCAGCTGTAGAAGAGAGGAATGCAATCCAGGTTGATGGTGAAAGAGAGTAAATGCAACTCCATAAACTGAAGATTCCAGAATTTATGACACCAGCTTTGAATATTAACTTGTGGGAGTGGGGGGTGTTTTAAAAAAAAAAAAAAAGCCAACAACAACAAAAAACAACCCACCAACTTAAGCAGCATTAAAACCCCTGAACTAAGATGCAAAGTCTTAAAATAATCATCAAAAGGAGAGTAGAACAAAGTAAAAATAAAAAAAACCAAACCCCCAAACTCTACCAGAAACTCTACAGATTGTGTAGTGCATTTTCTCATCCTCAGAATTTAATTAGCCCCAAAAGAATATTTCCATCCTTCTCTGCCACACAAATTGTCTGTGCAGTCACACAGATCTGTATCTGGCAAAGATGATAAGGTTGAACTATAATAAACAATAGTTCCAATGTAGTTCAGTTGGGTTGGTTTTGTTTTTTTTTCCCAAACAGCAGAGAAACTCCTTTGGACTGCTTTGACAAACCCTAACCCTACTGGTTTAACACACAGAAGTGCTTAAATAAAGCCTCATGTTTCAGTTAGTTACCTCCATCACTTAACCACTCCGCCCAGTTCGGACCTGCTGTTTTCTTCACTGAAAGGGTTATCAAACGTTGGGATGGTCTGCCCAGGGTGGTAGTGGTGATGGAGCCACCATCTCTGACCATGTTCAAGCAGTGTGTGAACCTGGCAGTTAGGGACACGGTTTAGCTTTGACCTCTCAGTGCTAGGTCACCAGTTGGATTGGATGATCTCTGAGGTTTCTTTAAACCAGATATATTCTGTGATTGTTTCCTACCCAGTTCCAAAAGGCTCTGCAGCACCACCAGGGACTTGAACCCGGACGAGAGACTGGGAAGCTGCAAGGCAGCCGGGGTTTGCTCTCACCACGCCTGCAGCACTGCTAGTGACAGTGCACGGAAGGACAAACTGGAACTTTATCTGAAAATACTCAGTTGAGTAGTAAGGCCACCAGAGGGACCCGCAGAACAGAAACAGCTACACAGCCGCAAGAAATTGCTATTCAGAGGGCAGTTAATGGCGAGTTTTGAACTGCATGCCCTCTGCCCAAGGGCTCCCCACAGCCTGCAAGCCGATCTTTGAGTACATCGTCCAGTACAGACATCTCCTACTGTTGTTTTTTTTTGGCTCTTCTCTCCCACTGATGCCATTCTTGCTTAAACAGCCAGCCTAGGACACTTCAGTGACTTCAGAGGGCTAGAGAGTGAGCTTGCTGTCGTCTTGACAGTTCTGGCAGCAGGATGAAGCACCTGCGCCTGTACAGACTGCCTTATAAGAGATGAGAGGTCAGGCAGTCACCTACTCTGATGTGGCTTCATGAAAACTGCTTTTTAAAGGTTGACAAAATTTAACTAGTGTTATCTCTGCTGATCAGCTCCAGTGTTGCTCAACACAGGACAGCAGCAGAGAGCAGCTGAGTAACATCAGTCTCACAAGGCGGCATCCTTCTCCTGGCACATTCACAGTAGTATCATCGGAAATGAGAAGGCAAAAAATGTTGCAGAAAGACTCAATGAGCCTGTCAAGCCAAACAACTAAAATCAAGCTATTAAGACATCATGACAAGCAGGAAGATCCACCTCAATACCCCCTTACTTTATGATACAAAGAGCAGGTATAGCTATACAAATAAAATTGTCACCTCACTGTTACAAATTCAGTGTGAGGCATTCCATGACATTTTCTGCTTCAGTTCTAAGCTTGTACCCCTAAATACTAATGTGTTTAATTTTATAGTATCACTACCTTTTACAAAACACTTCCTCTTTTATTCACCAAGAAAACCCCCACCAAATCCCCTAAAACAAATAACAACCATAAACATGCAGTCTGGCAATCACAACTACAGTCCTGAAAAACAGTATGTCTTAATATCTGGCAAACTTCTATTTAACAGAATTAATAGGAAAGCATAGAAACCATCTTTCTACCAAATTAAAACACTTGAATTCCAAGACACTCAATAAACATGGTGTTTTCAGATTTTGTGTGATTCACATAACCACAACTGGGGTGGGGGGTGGGGGGGGGAGAATAAATATATCAGCACTTCTTATGGAGTACCCTTAATTACTGTCCTCCTGTTTTGGCATGATAGTCAATTCTTAGCACTCTTGACTCAAAAAACAATAGAAAGATTGCATAATAATCATCATTTAAGCAACTACATTCATAGATATTCGCACCAAATGAGAACCAAATATGATGCTCATAACAAGCTCTCTGATAACGCTACAAAACCATCACAAGTTGCTTAATAGGAGTCCTATGAAGGCACTTTCTAGCTGCCTGCTTGCAAATGCAGCCCAGAACACACTCCTTTTCAAACAATGGAATCTTCACAGTGCTAATAAAATCAGCATTTAATCTCAGGAAAATATCACTTCTGATTTAACTAATGCCGACTGTAAACAGCACTCTGCATTGGAATTTACCCAAAGAACCACAATCACAGCGCTTCCAATAGTCTCCAAATACTAGGGAACCTGACAGAGAGTTCAAAACACTGTTGCAATTTTGGGACACACTGAAGAACACTTTGCTATTTTGTGCAAAAGATGAGTAAGTGATAAAGTGAGGGGTAGCACTGATGTACAGGTTACTTTGTGATTTTAACCTGTTGCAACTGACTTGCAGTTTTGCTCTTAACCATTTTTACAGCCACACAAGCATTAATGGAGTTTAATATTAAACACTCCATGGTACAACTCTTGAATAATATATATCTTAATTTCCCTTTAAACCAATTACTGACAGGTTAGAAATTTTTTTTTTTTTCTGTAACATCTATCTGGCTGCCTGAAATCACCAGAATGATCCTGTGACTAAAATCCATCAGAAATTTTCCAGAGTAATGCCACTTGGAGTTCAAGCAACTAACTGTTTCTGACCAGATCCTTGCTTGATGTAAATTGGGTATGGCAAATTTAGACAAGAGATGAGCCACGTGTCTTTGACATAAAACTAAAGAAAGTTCCAGACATCTGTCTCAACAGGATTTAGTTTAAAAAAACAACAAAAAACAAAACAAAAAACACCCCACACTCCTACATACCAGTTATAAATATACAGGAGGTTATATATATATTTATTCTAGAAACATATATTTCATAAAAATGACCTTCTCTGCAGAATGAATTGGAAAAGTTTGTTGGTGGGAATGCAAACTGTGGAAATGAAAAAGGGTGCAGACAGCGTTTGGTTAGATCAGGGTTTAATGTTCCAAGAAAGGACTACAGCAAACGCAAACAAATTGGAAGGATTTGGCTTCTCTTTTATTTGGATATTTAATGAAATACAGAATTGTGCGGTCTGTATGTAAAGCAATGCAATTTAATTATCTGTGGCTGTACTTACACCGCGATCATCAACAGCCCACATACATATGGTATGGAAATTATGCACAGCCTTTAGTTCCTCAAACACGTTGGTCTGCGCTGTCTGAGCTTTCTCTCACTACAGAAGGAAAAGCAACCTGCCCATCTGTGGGGTCGGATCCCGCCGGGAGATGGCGGCAGCAGCAGGCAGAACCTCCGCAGCGATTCCCTCACTCACTGCCTGGCTATGCTCTGATGGTCCCACGGTCACCAGCAACAGAAAGAAAGACTTGGAAGGAGAGAAAAGCCTTTTGTCGAGGTCACAGTATTTACAGTTACACTCAAGTAATACCTTCGTGGGTTCTGATACTCGCTGTTAATTCAATACTGACAATTAACAATGACAAAATTAACAGAAGAGAATATTCTTGTGGCCCCTCTGGCAGTCTGTGACTGCTGGACAGCAAGGCCGGCAGCTGCTTTAACACTTGTCTTCATGACTTTTAGTGCACAAGGAGGGGATTTTCTTTTTTATTTTAAAAACAAGTAGGGTCCTTCTGTCATATCCCTCCTTTATTGCTAGCTACCACTGAAGGTGCCAGTGGATAAGAAGCTGGACATGAGCAGGCAGTGTGAGCTTGCAGCCGAGAAGGCAAATTGCATCCTGGGCTGCATCAAAAGATGCGTTGCCAGCAGATCCAGAGAGGTGATTCTGCCACTTTGCTCTGCTGAGACCTCACTTGGAGTATCACTTCCAGCTCTGGAGCCCTCAGTACAGGAAGGACATGGACCTGATGAAGTGGGTCCAGAGAGGGCCACAAAAATGATCAGAGAGGTTGGAACACCTCTGCTGTGAGGACAGGCTGAGGGAGCTGGGGTTGTTCAGCCTGGAGAAGAGGAGGCTTCGAGAAGATCAATCTACTAGTGACCTTCCAGTACCTGAAGGGGACCTATGAGAAAGCTGGAGAGGGACTGTTTACAAAGGCTGTAGTGATAGCATGAGGAGCAATGGTTTGAAATTGGAGTAGATTTAGATTGGATATTAGGAAAAAGTTCTTTACGAGGGTGGTTGAGCACTGAAACAGGTTGCCCAGAGAAGTGGTTGAGGCCCCATCCTTGGAGATATTGAAGGCGAGGCTCAATGGGGCTCTGGACAACCTGATCTAGTTGAGGATGTCCCTGCTCACTCCAGAGGGCTTGGACTAGATGACCTCTATTAAAGGACCCTTCCAACCCAGGCGATTCTTGTGATTCTATGATACAACTCTTCAGGCTGGCTAAACAGTAGTGGGACTCCTCATGGAGAAATGCTCTCTTCTTTGGAAGAACAACTGCAAACTATTCAATCTGGCAGTGTCATCTTCACAGCTTCGGCTGCTGCCACTTGACCCTGCTGCCAGGGAGCTGGCAGAAGAGACAAATCTGTATTGAAAATGCATTACTTGAAAAGGGTTCTTGCCAGTGAAACATTTCAGTCCAATGTTACTTGCAGTATTTTCTCACCCTCATGCCTGCATCTAACCCATTTTCATCTGGGGCAAACCCAGGTGTAATTAAGAAATGTAAATAAAATGTAAATATTCAGTAAGTACTCAATTTCATTTTCCTTAATCTAATATATAGAAATCTTGAATGATTATTACATACATAGGAAAAAAATGAAAGCAGGTTAAGATGAGGGAGGCAATTAAAGCTGGGGTCTAAAGAAAGAGAAGACAGCAAATCTTTGGATCACAGAGGGATTAGCTGGAAACCAGTATAGAAAAGTTCTTCCAGAGTGGCTGAAAAGAAAAACACACAAAAAGAGAAATGTAAGAGGGATGAAAAGAGAAGCCTATATTTCATCTGTCTTTCAGGATATTAAGATCCCAGCAGAGGATGAAAACTTAACAATGGAAATATACTCTGGGAATACACAGTCAGTTGCCAGGCTTAATAAATTCTTTTCCAGCAACTATCTTCCAAAATTAAGAGGAAAATATCAAACACCCTGTGTCCATCACATTTTTTGCCTATCACTGTGGCAGTGCACTGCTCCCCCTGGTCTCACCATGGGCCCGAGACACACAGAGCCCTGAAGGCAAAACCTAACACAGGTTGTCTGAGGAAGGAGTCTTAAATGTGTAATGTAACAGTCAGAGAGCATGAGGCCTGATAGTAACTGCCCTACACACCAAAGAGATGGAGCTACTAAATAAACAAATAAATACCTTAGTATTGGCAGCAATAGATTTTGGTGAGCTGATGTTAAAGCTGGAGACCTAAATTTATTTTCAACGGCATATTAATGCAGCAAACATTTTTCAAATGTAAATGTGTCTCATAAAGAACAGGATTTTTCTTCATTTATTACAGCCATATTATGATACTGAAAAGGGATATTTCTTCTAGTCAAAAAAGCTTTACAAAACCTCAGGACTTCTTCCTTGCTTTTTCATACATTAAGTTCTTTTAAACAAAGCAAGATGAGATAGGTTAAGAATTTCTCCATAGTAGTCATTTCAGAGGGAATCAAAATGTCAATAGGACAGGAAAAGCTACTTTAAAATAATATTTGTGAATTTTCTCAGGAGGGGGTAAAATAAGACAGTTGTCTTGTTTACCACATGAGAAAAAGAAAGTGAATCTTTAATTAAAATGCACTGTGGGCTTAAATCTAAGCAGCAGAGATCCTAGTTAGCAAACATACCTCACTCATTCTTAAGAAGCTTAAGAATCACCACTATCAGAATACTTGATTTAGCCTATCAGATTAACAGAAGTACCCCATATAACTCATGCTGCACAAAGGGCTAATTTTAAAACTGTTTTTAAACACTGAAAATCAAAGCATCCTACTGGGATGGAAATTTTATAGAACCATAAAAAACAGAGTCATTTAGATTAGGAAAAGTGTTCAAGAATCAAGTTCCAACTGCTGAGTCTACTGCTAAACCATATCCTTAAGTGTCACATCTGCATGTCTTTTTAGTACTCTCAGAGGTGGTAACTTCACCCCTTCCCTAGGCACCCTGTGTTTTACAACCCTTTCAGTGAAGTATTTTTTTCAAAATACCCAACCCAAACCTCCCCCACTTCAAACTGAGGCTGCTTCCTCTTGTTCTATGCCTCTAATGTTACTTAGGAAAAGGGACTGACACCCACTTACTACACAGGTAAATGGTACACACTGATATGGTTCCCTTCAGCCTCCTCTTCTCCAGACCAAACACTCATATGCACCCTCAGCTACTCCTTGTAAGACTTGTGCTCTAGATCCCCCACCAGCTTTGTCACCCTACTTTGGATACACTCTGGCACCTCAATGTCTTTCTTGGGACTGAGGCCCCCAAAACAGAATACAACACTGAAGGTGGTAAGTACAGGAGGACCATCATTTCCCTAGTCCTGCTGGCCACACTACTTCCAATAAAAGCTTGGACACTCTTGGCACTAAGTCTCACCTTTAGATCATCTGTGTGGGTGTTGCTGTGAAGAAAAGAGGAAAAAAATCTCTTCTTGTAATTTTGCAGATTTTAGGTGATAATGAGGACCCCAAAAATAATCTCAGTCCTCCAGACTTTTTTTTTTCCTGTATCATATCAATCCTAATTTAAAGCACCATCTGTAGATTTCTCTCTGTTATTTGGCAATTTTGCTGAAGGCTGAAGAAGCATTAATTCCCAGTGATCTACATGATTATATCCAACATGATGTAATAGTTTTGTATAGTCAGTGGTCAGAGATTTAGAATAAAATGTTAGTCTAGTCTGACAAATCAGCACAGTCCAAAAAGGAATCAAGAGGCAGAGCTTCTTTGACATGCCAAGTAGTTCAGTGAGAGCTTAACATACCATAGGAAACAAAAACCAAAGAAAATAAGGATGGGAAACTGAAAGGTAGTTAAGAGAGGCAAGTTAGTGTGGAATGTGAAGAGTTTCTCCTTAAAAGCTATTATATCCAAAAGGAAGATTTTATTCCTGTGAGCAGCACATTTAAGCAGGAAGAGAAAGGCTAAGCCACTTTCATATCACTAAAGCCCACAGAAGATCTTCAGAAATAAGTAATAAACCCACAAATTTACTTTGTCTCATTAATGCAGTTATTCAGGCTGGCACAGCTTCACAGTATATTGAGCCACTGAATTAGATAGTATCTGTTCTTCTGTGTACTCTTTCTTAGAAATAAATACACTTTGGTAATGCAATCAGCTGAATGTAAAAGGAATTGAGAGAGAATAGAGACACTAGCATCATTAGAAACAGCCAAAAAAAAAAAAAAAGGAAAAAACCCCAGCACCAAGCTGGTTTGGTGGTAGCCACCAGCAGAAGAATAAGGGGAAAATAATTTTATAAATACAGAAGTATGAAAAAGAGGACACCTGAAAGCTGGCTGTGTTAACTGTTTCCATTCAGAATTTGCACAACATCACGTGGAAAAATATCTGAGGATTTTTGAGGACCAATGCAATTCTAGTCTAGACCTGAATGATTTATTCCCCAAATTCCATTTTGATGTTAATGCTGCACGGTCTGAAATTATGTTTGCTTCAAAATAATGAGGAGAAATTTCTATCTGAAAACCCACTCCATTGCAATGGCTACTCTGATTAACAGCTCGGAAGCATCAAAGGCTATTGCTTCTCAACAGGAGAGCATGCCTAGCTTTGTGTTGCCACATGCAAGTGCAGCTGCCACCCAGGTGCAGCTTGGATAGTTTGCAACCCTCTATCAATATATTCTCACTGCTCAGCAGTGGACTGTCATACAGATAGATGCACTCCTTTAACACAGTGTTTAGCACAGGTCTTTTCATCTACAGGTGTCTGAATGTGTGCAAAATATCAGCAAGAATTTTTAGGTTCATTGTAAACTTGCCTATGATCGTACAGTCAGCAACCAGCAAGGCTTCAACAGTGCTTTTATCCATGCAACACACACACACACACACAAATACTAATATACTCTAAAAGACTTGTCATTGACCAAAACACCAGCACCTATCCTGACACCCAGGGGCGAGCTAAGGAGTTGGGGCTGCTTAGTTTGAAAAGGAGGAGGCTGAGGGGAGACCTCATGGCTGTCTACTGCTACCTGAAAGGACCTTGTGGAGTGGTGCTGGTCTCTTCCCACAGGTAATTAGTGATAGAACAAGAGGGAATGGCCTCAAGCTGTGACTGGGTAGATTTAGGCTGGACATCAGGAAACACTTTCACAGGAGGAGTGATCGGGCATCAGAATGGGCTGCCAAGGGAGGTGGTTGAGACACCAACCTTGGATGTGTTTAGAAGTCGTTTGGGGAGCCTGGGGATACGGTTTAGGCTGAACCTTGTGGAGTAGGGATATTGGTTGGACTTGGGAATCCTGAGGATCTTTTCCAACTGGACTGTTTCTGCGTGATTAGGTGTGTGTGATAAGCTTTAAAAAAATGCCACAAAGTGCTGTCAGAGGCAAAAGCTTCTGGGTACTTATAGGTCAAGAAATGACAATCAACTGTTTCACTTAAAGCAGTTAACCTCTTAAAGTGAGTCTCTCTGAAGACTTGCTTAGAGTGAGCACCCTTTTTAACTTGCAGGTGCCTCCTTCATGAAAAACAACAATTCATCTGCAAGTATAAATGGCAGTCAACACAAAATAGGTGGCTTTCCATATTCACTGTACATTTTACTGCTAAATACCAATTTTTTGACATGTGGTCCATGCCATTTCTCAGTGTGTAGCAGCATACTTCAGCACCACTTTTATTCTTGATGAACAGAATCTGAGCCTTGCCCGTTGTAGTTAGTCTGCACTCAGCAGGTTTCATTGTTAGAAAATAGCTCACAGAAAAGATGGAGCTCTGTTTATTTTGAGCTGTGGAATTTAAGCTATAATTGCCTAATTAGATTTCAAAGCCCACTGACAAGCACGATCAAACTGCATTTGACTATCTCCTGATATAGGCACAGAAGTGACCCCTACAAGATGCAAGAACTTCATTAGTGATGAACAATTAGGAAATTTAAAATTAAAAAAGTTCTAATAAAGACAGAGTGAATGCTAAGGTCACTACAACAGCTGCTGTGGTTTTTAGGATTTATGACAGATTTATGACTTGGTGTATATTATAGTACATTCTCTACAATACTCACAAGCAACTCCTACAATATACACCAGATTTTTCAGAGGATTTTTTAAAAGGGCAAAAAAAGTAACCCTCAAATTCCTTTTGAAACAAAATCTTCTAAATCAAAAGCCTTCAACTTACCATCTAATGTAGCATCCTCTTTCCAATTTTACTTTATAGAGGCACTTCAGAAAACACAAGTGAATTCAAGGACAAACTCAATAAAGAAAATTAATGCTGTAACATCTCAATCTTTTGTGGTAAACAGATTCAAATTCAAAGCACAATGTTAAGTACTTCCACTCTCATTATGGGGCATTCCAGGTCATGAAAAAATTAGTTACCTCAGAGGACAGATCACAAAACTGGTGCAGACAGCAAGAAAGAAGAAACTCTGAAATTAGCTAACAGGAATCCAGTACAGAGACTCAAAGTCATGTGGATCAGTTCTTCCTAACAAAAAAGGATCAACTTAACAGAATTTTTATTGCAGGCAGTCACCTACCAAAACTGACACCGCCCTTCAGAGGGTCAAAAGCCAACATTTTCTGATTTTTTCCTAATTTTTTTTTCAGAATATTCCTCAAAATATCTAGAAGTGTCAGACTTTTACATAACAGACCATGAACCTCAAAAGCAGCAGTGCACTGAAAAAAAGAAAGTGAGAAAAGGAGACTGGGGAGAGGAAGATCAAGAGAGAGAAGAGGAAGAAAGAAAAACCTAAGTAGCCTTGCAGAAATTTTTTTCTGTGAAATATGCCTGGTGATCCTTGCAAATGAGCAAGGCTCCATGCTGCAAAGGAAGAGAAAGAACCACATTCATTCCTGCCAGCATGACTCAGAGAAAAATTCCTTCCTATCCTAAAAATGAAAACATGAGTGTAGGCTGAAGGTGCATGCACAACGTGCCACTTGGCCAGGGCTCTTCAGAAGCTGCTTTCCTCCCCTTCTCTGCTTCACCAAAGCACTTCAGCCTGTGTGCTCCACTGGGCCTCTAGCTGCCCCAATTCTGTATCTCATGTGATTTACACCGTCAGTTCCCACCCAGAGAAACATAGCACAGCACAAAGCCTAGGTATAAACCTCTCTTAAACAGTTCTGACATCATACCAGCTCGACTGGGCTTTCTGACCTAGGCTAAGAAGCAGTGCAACAGCTGAGGGCAGGGAAGCTAGGGACAAGGAAAGCAAGGAGGAAATAGCCCTCAGAGCAAAAATGTGCACAAGACATACAGTTTCACCTACAGAACTTTGTTGCCATGTGGCAACAAATTGGCAGAAAATAAGAAAGTGGTCTTATGTAGCTTTTTGAACCATAGACACTTAGCAATTACCCTTTTTCTCCCTTGCTCTCCTTTGCTTTTAAGTGAAGGAAGTACGTGAAAGCCAGCAAAAAGCCACAGGGGCAAAACCCCAAAATCTTCTGGCCTGAAGAGACTCAAAACATTATTTTTTCCTTTCTTTACACCTCCTACTTGAAAAACTAAGATTCAGTGCAACTCATTTTATTCATTCTGAAGGTGAGAGGGAATGTTCTTGTTCACTGTTCATCCTTCTCTGATGCTACGGATATCAACACAACAGTTTGTAATTGTGTGTGACTGCATCTCATTCAAAAATCCATACTGACCTTACCATCCTACACGAAAGGACATCACAGCTGTCCTTTCAATAGTATAGCTTCCCACATCTTTCTTTCAATGAAATATCTTCCATGAAAGGAAAAAGCAATATTGTGAAAGCAACTGTCATTTACTGCCACAGCAGTGGCAGTTTGCAGGAGCAAATGGGAAAGTTACCTTCTGTGCTCTGTGTGATTTCCAGCAGTGCTGTCCTTCAACAACTAAGAGAAGCTAACAAATTTCAGAACAGGAAAAGCCCAATATCCTATAAAAAGGCAAATTTCTTGTCTTGGAGACAAGACAGCTCCAACCAAAGAGAGATGTCAGAAAATGCAGTATTAGATTGTTACTCTTTTGCTTTTTCATTTCATTCCTACTAACAGCCTTTACAAACTATTTATAGTTATAACTAAGTATGCTTCGTGTGTCGGTGTGCTCCACAGTAATTCTACTAACAATTTAATTACTAAAAACTCTTTTTGCCATTAGGCTCTTAAACATCTTAGATTGATAATGAAAGCACAGGATAATTAGATGGGGATATTTAAAACAAACAGAATTCGTGCATTTATTACACACACTGTTGCTCATCTAAAATTAGGTAACTAATATGAATATGAATGATGAAAAATAACAACCATGGGGAAAAAAACAATTAAAAAACAATACAGGGACAAATGCAATGAGTTTTTCTTTTTTTAGGCATAACTGCCATTTCTACTCCTGATTATAAAAGCAGCCTAATGTGATTTCCTATTTGGTTTATGGTTGCAGGCTAGCAGCAAAGCACATTAATTGATCAGCTGAAAATACTTCATTCCTTTCAGTACATTTAAGCTTTGATCTTAATTTCTCTTGTGATTTCTGCCAGGATTGTTTATCATATTTTAACAAAATCCATGAATCACATAGGAGATGTTAAGCTTATATCCAGGCATTTGCTTATGAATAATCTTCCCATAGTCTAATTTACATAATTTTATTGTTTAGTGGATTCTTCCCATGCAGATATATTACTGCCAGTGCAAGTGTACTTAAAGTAGTGCCAATGGAAGTGTGCTTCTGAGCATAATAGCATGCATATAAAAACCTACTCTGAGCTAAAATACAGCACGAAACAATGCCTCAGAGGAAATTCAGTTCACAGAATGTCAGGAGGAAGACCAGTTTGGCTGTACCAACCTATAGGAATGCAAAACACAATAGAAGATATTTTTTAAAGCATTTCTTAGAGCTGAAGAATATTTTGTTTATTTTTAGGGCAATACTGCATGTGGAATTCTGCCTTTGGGTTTGGCACGCTTAAGAATTAAAAGCTGGATGTCTTAAATAATATTGTGTTTAGAAAGGTTAGTTTTTCCAGGTCCAACTGAAGATACTGAGAAGAGACTTAATCAGGATTCTTTTTTAAATAATTGAGCTACTTTGCAAGGTTTTGTCCATTCGAAAACCTCCCTAGCAAAAGGATCATCTGTTAATGAGATTGTAAAATATTATCAGTGTCACAACAGCACAGAGCAAAGACTGTTTATAAGTTACTATATATTCTACTCCTCTCTGAATTACCTTCATGACTCACCACCTTTAAAAGCATTTCTTCAATGTCAGGGAAATTGAAATTCAGTAGACACAACGACTGACCCCCACTAATAAAAAACAACCAAAAAGCTTCTTGTTGCTCTAGTTTAAATGAAGTGGAGCCCTGGATTCTTGATCATCCCCTCAACATCCTCTGCACTCTGAGAAGCTAGTCCGTGCTGACTCCAGGCCAGTGCTGCTACTGGAAGGAGCAGGTGCTAATGAAAGGTAAAGATGCCCAGACAGACTCCTGGAGAAACAACCAACCTCACCTTCCTTCTACATCTTAATGAGGCCTCCAGATTCACTACCTCTTCTCAAGACTCAACAATTGAGTTATCGAAACTGGCACTGAGCCCAGGCAGCCAGAGCACAGGAGAGAGCAATGAGCTCAGGGCCCTGATACTTTCTGTCACTGAGAACGACTAAATAAAATGCTTACTCTCCCTCAACCTTGAGAATGCAAACTTAAGTTTTGCTTATGGTTTTCATAAGCTTTGATCTAGCTCTGTATCTAAGGCAAAGCAGGAAATAAGTGTGCTTTAATTACTAAATTTGTTTCACATACACGGAAAAAGTTGGAAAGCTGAAAGAAATGTGATGTAAATAATTCACATATGATTGCAATTTGCACATTTAGCATGCATAATTTAAGTATTACAAAGATACAACTGTCTCCACTGCAATTCTAGGCCACATTCATTGATATAACATGAACGAGCCTCCCCCTTGCCTTGCTTCTAAATTGTTGGTGCGATGCCAAGCCTGAATTAATAGCTCTGACCTTTTGAGACTTCAAATTTGGTAAGCAAGTTCGCCAAATTTGAGATTTTAAGTACAATTCCTATATCCTATGCTTTCTCACTAGCAATGCCTTTGTAGAGATGTTTTAAAATGCAAGCTAATGTTGAAGGCCTGACAAAGAGCATTGCCTATGAGTGAACCCAATTGAAGTTCTAGCAACTGATCCGAAAACCATTTAAAACTAAAATACAAGTATGGCATAACCTCTGCAAGCATGGCATCTGGGCACAATTTTAATAAAAGAAGAAAGAACCTTGTACATATCTACTTCTGCTCCTGCTCCTACTACCACACCAGCTCAGCTCATGAATGGCCTTTGCCATTCTCAGCAACCAAGGCTTAATGTAGCTGCACAAATCCTAGTTGAGTTCATTCTGCCTGATAGCTCTTTCCCACCAGTCAGATAAAATGACAAAATCAGGCAGTTGTGACTTTCCAGCACTCATTTATAGAATCATAGAATGGTAAGGTTGGAAGGGACCTCAAGGATCATCTAGTCCCACCCCCCCGCCATAGGCCGGCACACCTCCCCCTAGTACAGGTCACTCAAGGCCTCGTCCAACCTGGCCTTGAACCCCTCCAGGGAGGGAGCAGCCACAACCTCCCTGGACAACCTGTGGCAGTGCCTCACCACCCTCAATGTAAAGAACTTTGTCCTAACATCCAGTCTAAATCTCTCTCTGTCAGGGTTACACTGATAGTAGGGGAGTCCAAGCAAATACAAGAAATCAAATAGATGCTAAGGCTACATTCATATTTAGGTCCTGTTTCCCAGTATGGTCTCAGGAAGGGTGTTTTCAAAACTTCTTCCAGAACTGAAACTATCAAATACATTCCAATTTTAAAATGCTCTGGGATTTCTGTTGGGTTTTGTGATTTCTCAGAGCTTTCCAGAGCAAGCATCACATACAGAGCAAGACTTCCATCTCATGTTCTCTGTCAAAGGAAAATGCCAGCACAGCTGAGCTCTGCTGCACCTAGCACAGTTCCAGTCTGCACCTGAACAATTCTTTCCTCTCAAAGGGACATGTATGGAGTGACAACAGAAAACTTTTGTTCCTTCGAGCTATTTTTTTGAAAAATGAGTGACAAGTATATAGAGATAGATAGATAGATACACACATATATATGTTTATATATATGCACTTCAGCATTTGACCAGATATCTAGCATGAATGAGAAAGCAGTAGATATACTACCTCTCCCTACTGCAGAGAAGGTTGGACTGAGTGACTTTCAGAGGTCCCTTCCAACCCAACCTATTCTATGATTCTATTTGTATAGCACATACCTGCAAGGAATACATAAAATAGTAGTACATTTAAATCACTTTCATATTCCTTGTCCTACACTATAGCAAACCTCAGTAAATAGGAACACAGACAACACAGCAAATCCAGCCATCCCTTACAGACCTGTGTAGCCCAGAGGTGCTTATAAAGCTCACTTTGGAAATCATTCATTTCTATGCTCACCTAACACCACACTTGCTGCTGAAGGCTTTAGGTGCAACTGAAATACAGCTAACCACCACCACCATCCCTCCCAATACTTATTTTAACTCTATTAGGCAGAAAAGTGGCTTGTGAGAGTTACTGTAAGACAGTAGTAACTACTGTGAGAGAGTTGCTACTGCACTAAAATGCCTAGTCTGTTGGCTTTCTGTTTTAATCTTCTTCCTGCCAGGAAAGCATCTCTTTGTTTCATGAAAGTTTATCATTTTTGGTAATTAAAACTAAGTAGGTGCCTTGCAATTCTTAAAGACGCTGAACAAAGCCAAAAGTTAAATTCTGCTTTCAAACAAAAACTTGAAGAGAAATTGTAGCCTCCGAGGTGTAAAGACACACACATATGCTAATCTCACCTAACACCTTCTAATTAATTAAACCATGGCACTAAGTGCCTCATCCAGTCTCCTTTTAAACACCTCCAGGGATGATGACTCCACCACTTCCCTGGGCAGCCCATTCCAATGCCAATCACTCTTTCCATGTAGAACTTCTTCCTAACATCCAGCCTGAACCTGCCCTGGTGCAGTTTGAGGCTGTGTCCTCTTGTTCTATCACTGGATGCCTGGGAGAAGAGCCCAACCCCACCTGGCTACAACCTCCTTTCAATGAGGTCTGCCCTGAGCCTCCTCTTCTGCAGGCTGCACGCCCCCAGCTTCCTCAGCCTCTCCTCACAGGGCTGTGCTCCAGGCCCCTCACCAGCCTTGGTGCCCCTCTCTGGACACGTCCAAGCACCTCAACATCTCTCTTGAATTGAGGGGTCCAGAACTGGACACAGTACTCAAGGTGTGGCATAACCAGCGCTGAGTATGGGGCCAAAACTTCCCTGCTGGCCTCACTATTTCTGATACAGGCCAGGATGCTGTTGGTCGCCTTGGCCACCTGGGCACACTGCTAGCTCATGTTCAGTCACCTGTCAAACAGTACCCCCAGGTCCTTATTTCGATTTAAATTTCCAATCCAGTGTGGAGCATTTNTGTATAGCACATACCTGCAAGGAATACATAAAATAGTAGTACATTTAAATCACTTTCATATTCCTTGTCCTACACTATAGCAAACCTCAGTAAATAGGAACACAGACAACACAGCAAATCCAGCCATCCCTTACAGACCTGTGTAGCCCAGAGGTGCTTATAAAGCTCACTTTGGAAATCATTCATTTCTATGCTCACCTAACACCACACTTGCTGCTGAAGGCTTTAGGTGCAACTGAAATACAGCTAACCACCACCACCATCCCTCCCAATACTTATTTTAACTCTATTAGGCAGAAAAGTGGCTTGTGAGAGTTACTGTAAGACAGTAGTAACTACTGTGAGAGAGTTGCTACTGCACTAAAATGCCTAGTCTGTTGGCTTTCTGTTTTAATCTTCTTCCTGCCAGGAAAGCATCTCTTTGTTTCATGAAAGTTTATCATTTTTGGTAATTAAAACTAAGTAGGTGCCTTGCAATTCTTAAAGACGCTGAACAAAGCCAAAAGTTAAATTCTGCTTTCAAACAAAAACTTGAAGAGAAATTGTAGCCTCCGAGGTGTAAAGACACACACATATGCTAATCTCACCTAACACCTTCTAATTAATTAAACCATGGCACTAAGTGCCTCATCCAGTCTCCTTTTAAACACCTCCAGGGATGATGACTCCACCACTTCCCTGGGCAGCCCATTCCAATGCCAATCACTCTTTCCATGTAGAACTTCTTCCTAACATCCAGCCTGAACCTGCCCTGGTGCAGTTTGAGGCTGTGTCCTCTTGTTCTATCACTGGATGCCTGGGAGAAGAGCCCAACCCCACCTGGCTACAACCTCCTTTCAATGAGGTCTGCCCTGAGCCTCCTCTTCTGCAGGCTGCACGCCCCCAGCTTCCTCAGCCTCTCCTCACAGGGCTGTGCTCCAGGCCCCTCACCAGCCTTGGTGCCCCTCTCTGGACACGTCCAAGCACCTCAACATCTCTCTTGAATTGAGGGGTCCAGAACTGGACACAGTACTCAAGGTGTGGCATAACCAGCGCTGAGTATGGGGCCAAAACTTCCCTGCTGGCCTCACTATTTCTGATACAGGCCAGGATGCTGTTGGTCGCCTTGGCCACCTGGGCACACTGCTAGCTCATGTTCAGTCACCTGTCAAACAGTACCCCCAGGTCCTTATTTCGATTTAAATTTCCAATCCAGTGTGGAGCATTTTTATTTTACTCCTTTGGGAAGAGGTAAAATAACCTCTTCTGTCCTTTTGCCCTGGGTAGCTTGTGGCTCAAAACTTGGACACAATCTCTACGTAATAACTCTGAAAGCAAATTCTACATTGTCACTCTGAAAACACCAACCAACCAAACCAGTTTGCAGAAGGTGCCTTCAACATCTTTACAGGCACAAATTCAGCACAGCTTTCAATAATGATATATTAGAATAACAGGATTCTTTAATTAAAAAAAAGTAATTGTGTGATCTATAATTAACACTTGCACAAGAATCGAATTTCTACGGTAATATGTCACTATCTAGCTCAAGTAACATAAAAACAAAGACATAAAACAACAAGCATAGTGGATTTTGTAAATCCTGAAGTTGTTTACACACATTTAAGTTCTTCTAATACATTTTTTTTCATTCTCTCCTTTTAAATTACCCTAAATAAATGAAATATGCCTACAACACAGCAGGCACACTGGAGTCCTAGCTCCGGTTCGTTCTAGTATTAAGAAAGTCTGAACATTGTATGTTCAAAGATGTTACCTCCCAGTCCTTAATTTTTTTTATTACCTTAAAATACTTTGCTGAGATGGAAACATTTTCTCCCATCTGTCAAAATATTGCCAGTAGAATAAAAGTGGTAGTAATTTGTCAAAATATTTAATTGCAAAAACGACCTTAAAATCAAGCCCAACTTCTTGAGCTACTTTAGAATAAGCTGTCAAAGAGATAAAATGTTTTCAGAAGAGTTTGAAGGATTTTGCTATATTCATGATACAAGTGTTAAAGCAAAAGACTAATGCAAGTAGTAAAATATACAGGCAGTGAAAACAGTTTCTATTTTTTGCCTAAAGCTAAAATTTACTATATATAACTTCCATAATGAAAATCACAATAGGTGCTCAGGAAAACTACATATACACCACTAGGTAGGCTTCCTCTTTTCATTTACATATCCTTAGGAAAAAAAAAAAACAACAAACATACAACCACCACCGTGAACAATAAAAAGGGGAAAAGGAAAACAACAAACAAGCAAAAACAAACCCAAAAAACCCACACAGTATCTCTGACAAACCAAACAAAAAGCCCCTGGAAACAAAATGAATAAAAATATTGAGAGTATCAACAACTATCCACCAGGAAACAGCAAAAATCACAAACACACCATTTCATTTTTATTTTCATGCTTTTGATTTACACACCTGACAAACACAAGACCCTTAGAGAATATTATGACTACAAAGTTAAGCACTCTGAAACTGCAACACTTGGAAATATTAAAGACAATCCCAATCCAACTTGGCTGTTGTTTTCACATGCAGCATGGGAAAATTTTTAATTAAATGTTCATATATTACTTAGCACCACAAAAAGTTTGTGTGGTTTTTTGCTTTTCCCACCCTATTCAGTGACTAAGGTTCCAAAATCAGGTAAGGGAACATTATCCAGAGCCTCCTTTGAAAACAGATTTACGCATTTCTTCAGTGGGCTCCCTAAAACGTTCAATGAAATCACTTTGAAATACATTTTAACTTTTCAACATCCCTCTAGTACAAAAGAATCCTCTACCCTACAGGTGCTGAGTAGAGACAGCAGCTTGCTTTGCAGACCAGTTTGCTTGCAGTCTGGCCTTATGCACATACACTCCCTTCACCCCACCCCAGCCCCAATTTTACCATATGGCTCTTACACACCAAACTCCTTGCCTAACCACCACCTCTAGCAGTCCAAATCCCAAATCTATCACCCTTAGTAATCTGTCTGGTATTTCTTCAGTTCCCTGTGGATGCTCTTTTAGTGTGACATTAATTAATATACAATGTCTTCACCTGTCAGTCTTTCAACTAAAATGGTATTCAGCCTGTGCTACTGATTCTCCAAGCAGTGAATTATTTCTGAGCTGGGACATGCTGTCCTTTGAAAGAGACAAAAACAAAAACCCTAAAACTAGGACATGTCACCATATTGCCTCATGGTCTCTTTGTTGACATGGCCTCTGCCTCAGGGTCTGTCCAGCTTGCCTATGATGAGTACTGTGAGAACCCTGGAGTCCTGTAGAAACTGTTCCACACGACACTACAGGGCTGAGAGCTGTACTATGAAATAGAAGTCTCAAGAACATTTCCAAGCTATATAAACCTCCTCAGTTTGTTTCCTTTATCTCAAAATTGTATAAAAGTCCTTGATCAGATCTCCTCTTGAAACACTTCTCCATTTGCATGCCTCAAGTTCACCTCAAAACTAAACCAAGATATTGAAAAATGCCTTGAAGAACTGCTTTTTTGCTTTGTAAAAGACAAATCTTCAGCCATGCCTTTAAGTCTGGGCTTCAGAAAAACTTCTACCATGTGTCAAGAAGGGCAGGGCAGGGCAGATGCAAATGTCATTCCCTGAGCTCCCAGCTATTTCAGACAGTATGAGATTTCCCTTTTAATGATTTTCTTCTAAAAAGAAAAAATACACAGTTTTTTTTTTACTATTTTCCCACTACAGATAGGTCCTCAGATTCTCTAGCAACGTCCTTTGAAAGCACCTGAAAGGTAAAGAAATACCTGCCAATAAAAAAGTCTGGACTCTCAAGTTTGGCTTGAAGGAACACTAGAGAAGAAATTTTCTCTCTAATAGCACTATCAAGAAAAGCTCCTGGGATGATATAATTTATGCACTCTCCTCTTCAGAAGCAGCTCTAATGGTGTGTGACTCCAAATGCATTGTTCCATAAAATCTCTGTATCAGGGATGCACTGCATTTTTTAAATTGTTTGTTTGTTTGTTTTGGGGTTTTTTTTTAATGTTGGGGATTTGGGGAAGGACATTAAGACAGTAAAAAAAAAAAAAAAAGGCTTGGGCTATTCACCTGTAGTAAGTAGTCTAAGAACTCCCAAGCAAAAGCAGCACATGGAATCATAGAATTGTTTTGGTTGGAAAAGAGCTCTAAGACCATAGAGCTCAACTGTCAGCCCAACAGTGTTTTCAATCCCAGGAGCTGTAGAAAAACAAGATCTGTACTACACACTGCAAGGTCCATAGAAGCAGGATTTGACCTTCAGGCTGTGGAAGCATTATTTCAGATGAGCCTTATCCCAGTATATCACTATAATAGAGAGTATAAGAAATTACACAGGTTTTCCTACTGAACTGCAACTTGTTTAGCACAGCAGATTTTGAAAGATACACTTAATAAAGCTAATCTGGTTTTTGCTACTTCCAACAAATAGTGTCTTTCTGTTAAACTTATTTATTCTTGCACATTACTTTCTGAGAATCATATCTGAAGGAGAAAGAGAAATGGGAAATACAAGCTAAATTAAAAAGATTAATGTCTCTGAAAGCAGTCAGATTTCTTTCAGCTCTGGTAAAAACTGCTTATAGCTGTATTTCATTTAAATAAAATATTCTTTCAAAAGCAGCTAAGGGGACTGAAACAACATACAGGTCAGCATACTTATATCTCAACTATATTTTAAAAAATAGCTGCTTTAAATATTTAAATGTTTTTCAGGACACTATATATTGTCCTTCCCTCAAAGCAGAGCCAACAGCAAATTGCCTAATTCAGACTAAGATGCCTTTGGCTTTCCTTGCTGCAAACAGATATTGCTGGCTGCTGTTCACGTTCCCCACCAGACCCCTCAGGTTCTCTTCTGCAAAGCTGCTTTCCATCCAGTCAACCTGTAACCACCATTGCTTCATGTGGCTATTCCTCCCCAGGCTGAATTTCAGCACACACAAAAAAAAAAAAAAAAAAAGATGGATGGAAAGACCTGCATGAGATTACTGTTAATCTGTTTCTTCCACCTGTCAGTATAATTTTAAGCAGTACTAGCAGCAATTATCAACCCCTGGGGCACTCTACTAGTTACAGGTCTCCAGATACATCTTGGGCTGCAGGTTGCAACCCTTTGAGCTTTGAGCCTGGTAGCTCAGTCCATTTTCCAGTTCACCTGCCTGTTCACTTTTCTATCCACACTTCCATCAGTTCCTCTGTGAGAATATTACAGCAGACAGTGCTGAAAGTCCTACTGAAGCAGCAACAGAAGATATCCACTGCTCTCTGCTCATCTTTTTTGCTGGTCATTTCATTGCAGAAGGCTGGTCAAAAAGTCGAGCGTGACTCTCCTTCATAAATCTATGCTAATAATAACCACCTTCCTATATTTAGAACTGATATCCAAGAATACTTGCTTCATCACCTTCACAAAGCTCACGTTGAAGATGACTAGCCTGTAGTTCACTGTATTCTCCTCTTCACCCTTCATGGAGACCGGAATGAGGCTTGCTTCCTCCCAGTCCTCAAGAACCTCTCCCAAATTCCTCAATCTTTCAAGATATTATGTCAGACCCTTTAACACCCACAGATGCATCCCTTCAGCTCCCATGGACTTGTATGTACTCAGTTTGTCCAAACTCTCCAGTCCTCCTCTTCTGAGGGTCTGCCTTCAGTGCTCCAGACCTTCCTACTAGTCCCATGGGCCTAGAATTCCCAAAAGTCAGTCTTACCAATATAGACAGCAGTGAAAAAGACATTGAGCACCTCAGCCTTTTTCATGTTCCCTGTCACCAGATGCCCTGCACCACTCAATAGTGGACTCACATCTTCCCTGGTCTCCCTCCTGTGGTTGACACCTGCAGAGCCCTTCTCATTGCTCTAGTTCTTAACATCTCTTGCCAGATTCAACATCAAGCAGCCTTTAGCTTTGCTAACCCGGTATCTCCCTATTCTTCTTCAGTCATCTGCCCTTGCAGCAACCTCACATTTGCTTCTTTTTTATCTTTGATTCTTGTTAGAAGCTCCTTGTTTATCCATGTGGGCCTCTGAGCACATTTTTTTAACTGTCTAGACACCACGATGGACTGTTGCTGAGGTTGCAGGAAGAGATAATTAAAAATTAATTTTAAAAAAAAGAAAAAAAAAAAAAAAAAAAAAAGCCAAGCAGCTTTTCTTGACCCCTCTTCTCTCCAGGACCGTATTTTAATTGTAGCATAGCTTGGTAAAAGAGCTGTGCCTCTGTGCACACCCAGTGCACAAAACTCACAGAACTCCCTAGGCAGATCTCTACACAGATAAGATAAAAGGACATATTTGCAACTGGAGTTGCAACTACTTAAGTATTTGGCTAATTACTAAAAGAGCTTGCCATAAGAGAATTTTGGATGAGTCTAATAATTCCCCCAGGCAGATGCTGCTGTGTCTTGACAAACTCAGCTTCGACAAGCTGATTAATATAGTGAATGGGGTCTCTGGCCATTCCAGAGAGACCATCAGACAGCTTCTGAAGCAAAATTAACCAAGTTGTACAGAGATTTGACACTTGCAAATGGTAAACTGTTCCTCTGCATGAAGAAATGGTCACGTACAGCAGTTTTTGTAATAGAGAGGGTATAGAAACAATTTGTCTGCAGCTGAAGACACCTTACAGCAATTGATCATGCACATGCTATACAGGTCACAGGAGGCCTTGATTGTAAGAATTCTGTGGAATCATGTTTTAGGGAGATTCATGAAATCCAATGACAGACACTGTGGCACAGACCCACCATCCAGACCAGAAACCTACTGCTTTGTTTCAGAGCACTGCTTTGAGAGTCTGCACTACATACTTCCACTCTGGGACACTCCAATACTGTATTTATTTCTTATCACAGACTTGAAAAGCCACTGTCAGTCATAGACCCTTCATCATTTACGAATTTTGTTAATATGCCACTATCAGTACTTTGTTGGCACCTGAAATGTCAATGTGGAAACAGAAATGCAGCCACTTCATATAGGAAGTGTGATTGGTGGCGCAGGCTACAGGTGCAGTCAGTAAGGCAGACCAAAGAATCAACACCATCAAAATTTGCCTAATGAATGAATTGCACCTCTGCTTTACACAGTTACAGAACTACACTGCTATGATGATCTGAAAAACGAGTAAGACAACATATGCATACAAAGTACTTTAAGCATAGACTTAAAATGCATGTACCTACAATCAAATACTCAAATCTCATTTTGTATTGAAGCAACATAAGCAAATTATTGCCTTTACAAAAAAAGAATTCACAGCCACCATTTCAGCATCCACTTTGAGACAGCTGACAGGTGACAACATGAAGAAAATAACTAATTAAAAACTCTATGTACATAAACTTGTGTAATTATTACAAAGTGTAGACAGTTTTGTACCTTTATCTCTTTTTTTTTTCTTTGCCTTTTCTTTGTATCTGTTTTTGCCTCCTCTTTCATGAATGCATATTTTCAGCCTTTGCCTTTCTCTGCTTTTGATGCTGCCTACACAAAAACTGCCACTTCCTTTTGAAAAACACTGAAATACTTTATTTCTACATGAAGTGTCTGGGGTATCTATTACAGTGAGGGGAGTGAGACACTGGAGATGTTCAACACCAGGTTGGATGAAGGCTTGAGCAATCTGGTCTGGTGGAAGATGTCCCTGCCCATGACAAAAGGCCTGGACCTAGATGATCTTTAATGTCTCTTCCAACCCAAACCATTCTATGAATGAATCTATGAAAAAGAATGTTTAATAAATAATTATATAAACATTCATGTTGAAATCTAATTCTTAGAAGACAGCAGACTACATAGACTTTAGCACATGCTGCCATAAGTGGTCCTTTCCACTTTTAATAAGTTTTGCATTCTTGAAAAGCCTCCCATAAAAAGTTCAAGTCTCCATTTCTGACAGACACCCAAGTAATAATTTACAACGCAACTGACAGGAGTGTTACTGCAGTAATCTATTTTGGACAATGTTAGCGTACTCATTGAAGTGTTTTATTATGAATTTAACATTTATTTCACAAATCTGAACTAAAATATAGGAAAAAAGATGTACAAAGATTAGCTGCATTGCAAAATATTGCAGGGAATAACAATTACTGTTCACATACACTGAATGAAGAGACAAATTTGATACAGTCAGTTTAAATAAAATCTTGAACTAAATTCCAACTCCTTTACCTGCTTCCACCATAATTTTTATCTGGGGTGTTTATAAAACCCTGATAAATCAAAACTAAAGGGTTTGGCAGCATTGAGATGAGTCTTACAATATTTCGCCTCCTCTTCAGTTGTGAAAATTACTTTATGAAATTCCAATTCAGTGCTGAAATGGCATTAGAATGATGGCATTTGGGTGCTAGCTATTTGTAAACAAATCACTGCTAAAGCTGCATAGATCCACATTTAGAAAAATCTCTACCTAACTCTGATAAAGTCTGACAGATTTATTACTCAAGATGATTTTACATGAGTCACAATTTCATTAGTTAGTCCATCAGATGTACTGTGAGGCCTGGACATCAATTTATCTATTTCACTGCTGTTGGCTTGGACTGGATTAATCTGTTATGGAAAATGCACATTTTCACTCACTGACAAATTATTTAGCCAAAACAACCACCTTGGCAAATCTAGGAAATAGTTTCATTGTTCAGAATATTTATGTAATGTAAATGAGACAGATTTCATTTTAAATGCTTTTGCATTGTGCTCATTGACATCTCCAAATCAGAAAAGATGTTTTGCTGCTCACTGTCAAGTTTATGAACAAATGAGAGATTTATGATACCAATTCCCAATTAGACTGGGCATAACTAATGTTTTCTTCCCCAAAGTGATGTTTTTAAGTACAGGGAAAAAATGATTTAAGATAAAGTGAAATAATAAAATGGCTCTGTGTAGGAGAGAGCATTCCATTTTATTATTGCAAAGCACAGAATGGGTCTGCGATGTGAATGACTGAATTTGGAACACTGTTCTGGGATTTCAGAGCAGACAAAACAGTGTAGACAAGTATTAGTCAAATGCAGATGTCACATATTAAGATGTATGAGTAACTGTAATCCAGTATTGCATTCCTTATCTAGAATACATGAAGAGGAATGAAGGAGAAAGAGGGCAAACAAAAAAAAAAAACCAAAAAATAAAACCTTCTCTGCAGGCTTCTAGTCTTTGGATGTGATTAAGACAGTTCTCATAAAGATTGATGTTACACATCCCAAACATCTGCCATCTAACTCTGCTCACAGCAGTGCAAGTAGTAACTTGGAGGGGAAAATGCGAAATATATCTAGGTTGATAGCGATCATAAAACCTTGCAAAAAGCTAAGAGATGGCACTTGCAGAAACATCATGTAGGGAGCATGACCTAGAAACCTATGAAAGTATTCACCACACACAAATACACAGCTATACTAAAAGTATAAATAAATCAATTTTGAACTTTCTGACAATAAAAAAAAAAAAATTATCTACTGTATGCAGCACCGGAAAACAGGTTCTTTTAAACTGTTGCCATGTAGGGTTAAGGTCTCATTGAAAGATATTTTATATAGAATCACAGAATGCTTTGGGTTGGAAAGGACCTTGAAAGCTCATCTATTCCACGTGCCCTCTAGTAAGCAGGGACATCTTCAACTTGATCAGGTTGCTCAGAGCTCCATCCAACCTGACCTTGAATGCTTCCAGGAATGGAGCTTCTACCTCCTCTTCTGGCAACTTGTGTCAGTGCTTCAACACCCTTATTGTAAAAAATATCCTTTTTTGTGTCTAGTTTAAATCTCCCCTCCTTTAGTTTAAAACCATTACCTGTTATCCTGTTCCAAGACACTCTGCTAAACACCTTGTCCTTAAAACTTTGTAGGCACTGCACTGAGTATTTAAGAAAATATATTTAAACTGATGCTGCAAAGAAAAGAAATTGATCCCTCTCAGCAGGACAGAAAGCTGTCCTGGGGACGTAGTAAAGTTACAGACCAGTTTAACACAGACAAAGCATAGGGCAGCCCACAGTGCTTTATTAATTCAGAACTGTTACTCATGATTCAGGGAAAGTTTGGAACCATTACCATAAACAGAACAAACAAACAAACTGTGCCTAAATAGATGCAAGTGATAATACTGTTCTATGCAGACAATATTTTATTTTACTTCATTAATTTTGCCTTATTTATTTTTTTCAAGCCTTCAGATTAGCTTTGGTATTAAAGATGTTCATTATTTACTACACTTGCATCACGTTGCTATAAGTCTGGCACCTGAATTCAGAAGGAAAATCCCAAGCCATTAACAATTAGTTTGTACTTTTGCAGCTTCCTAAGTCTCTACAGCCAGAAAGCTGTGAAGGTTACTTTTAACTACAAAAGGCACCATCAAGCTAAGAGAGTTGGGCCTCTTCAGCCTGGAGAAGAGAAGGCTTCCAGGAGACCTTAGAGTAGCCTTCCAGGATCTGAAGGGGGCTACAGGAAGGCTGGGGAGGGACTATTAACAAGGTCTTGCAATGACAGGACAAGGGGCAATGGGGTTAAACTGAGAGAGGGGAGATTGAAAGTGGATGTTAGGAGGAAGTTCTTCACAGTGAGGGTGGTGAGACACTGGCACAGGTTGCCCAGGGAGGCTGTGGCTGCTCCCTCCCTGGAGGTGTTCAAGGCCAGGTTGGATGAGACCTTGAGTGACCTGTACTAGTGGGAGGTGTCCCTGCCTATGGCAGGGGTTTGGAACTAGATGATCTTTGAGGCCACTTCCAACCTTACCATTCTATGATTCTATAAGAATTTAGTACATAAATCTTTGTGATTCTTTACATGATCTACCCACCCACTGGGATTTACTCATCCTCATCTCAGGCGAGTTCTCAAGGTAACAGACCAGTTTCACACACCAATGCCAGTCTAAAAGCCCCAGCTGAAGCAGTGCAGAAGATTGAGACAGCTATTCCTCTTGCCAGCCTTGAAATTCAAAGCAAGAAATGGAAGAGCTACCAACTTTTGCTGCCAGGAAGCACTGCCCTTCCTACAGCTATTGGCTTGGATTAAGAATTATTTAGGAACTCCATCAGCTCCCTGTTGAATGCATATTATGTCATTAACAAAAGTTCCACCTCATGGGAAGGCAGATAAAGAAAGAAATGGCAAGTGTGGAGTCCTTTCCAAATCATCTTGCTTCCATTGCAGTCTGAATGGAAAGCCACTGCCAATTTGTGTTCTTGCTCACCCATAGTAATCATTCACATTTGCCTTTTGGGTACACAAATGTTCAGGCTGTGCCAACTATGAAGTTCTACAGAACTCTGAGGATGATTAATAATCAAAAGCATAATTTCATAACAAACAACTTGTTAGGCTCTGTTTGTGCCACCTGACTTTAAAGGGAGGCATTCTTTTTAATTACCCAAGGAAGAAAAGAATTTGTATGCAAACAGAATTAAGCTATCTGTAAAGCACAACACTTGAATGTGGATTCATTAAACAGGGCTGCATCTGAGGACTAAACTAGGCACAGGAAATAGAAAGGGAAAAAAAATAAATCTGTATCTTAGAATGCGATAGGGTCCATTTACACTCCTAGATGAGATTACTTTTCTCTACAATACATTACCCAAAGGCACTTCCAAAACTGAGGGAGTATATTAAATAGTGCTAATCAGAACTCTTTGTCTAAGTAGGTCAAATGTTGAAACAAATCTTGAAATCCTATGCAGTGTTAAAAAAAAATAATCCTGAAAGCAGTACAGCAAAGGTGCTAATCACTGTCTAAAATATAAACCCTTCTGCATAAACATTAAATGTAGCACTTTAAAATGCACAGTCACACACCTGAGGCTGTTCTTTCACTGTCATTTTAATTCAGTTTTTAATAACCAACTGAATTTTAATTAGATGAATTACTTCATTAGCATATAGAGTTGTTTAACTTCAAAAGATTGACTTGTTTAACATTTAGCTTTTTCTAAAATCAAAACATCCCCAGTTCTAAACACTCGGGCATATCTTTTAGACTTTAGGAATATATTCTTTGTTTAGAATGAATAAGGCAAGTTAGGGGATTTTCCTAGTTCTATTTACAATAGGTCTGTTATGTCTTTGAATAGCTTTGACTGAGAATGAAGTATTGTGGGGAAAGACATTGAAGGTAATAGCAAAATTGAGCAGAAATGGTTTTATTGCCAAACTTCACAAAAGAGCTCTGACTTCAGGTTCCTGGCAAATTCATTGGCCTATATGTACCATGCTGTACTGCACATTAACTTTATAAATTCACTAAAAAAAGACTTTAATAGAGTTTCTAGTCAGTATTCTAAGGTCTGACTGATAATTATCCATTATTATCTTCAGGTCTTCTTTCAAAATTGAGAAGTGCACACAAATTCATGGATGGGTATAGAAGAAGTTGCCATGGATTTGAATGGCAATACTATTAACCTCTCTGAAAGTAAATGCAGTAAAGATCTGCCTGCAAGCTATTTAACTGCAATTAGGACAGCACAGAACTCTTGCTGCTAAGAAATGGGCAAAATCAGCTTGGGCATGGTACCAACACAGCTTTCTGTGGCCTCCAGATGCAGACAGAACCAGCACCCAGCTGTCTGCAGCATGGAAAGTGAAAACTTCACACCTGTTTAAAAATGACTCATTGACTTACTGATGTTACAGCTATAAAGAAAGAATTAGGATTATGAACTTTGCTGAATGATGACTGGAAGCAGCTGACTCAAATCTGAATGCAGATAAAATGTGAAACAACTTAAATTCATTAAAATGGGAAGGAAAGAAGCAGGTAACTCACTGTAAAGTACAGCACTGCACTGTGGTCTAGAAAGAGATTCAGAGTAGCTTCCTAAATCAACTGAGATTTAGAAAGGCCTAAAGGGAAGTTGCAGCCTTGCACTCAAAAAAAAAAGGGTAGCTTAGCGATGCACTATATCCAAACTGCTACCAACTGTACTTCAACAAGAGCTTTGTATAAAAAAAAGTATGTTCATGGCTTTGGAGGGGGACTTTTTGGTATAACTTGGAGGTTTTTGTTTTGTTTTGTTTTTTCATACAGGAATAAAGAAAAATTCTCAAAAAGGACAGGAATTGTCAAATAAGCTACTGCTTCCTGTAGAAAATGTAATATATTATATTCACAGTCATATAGCCTACACCCCTGTCAATGTAATCCCCTGCAAATAAGACAGCAGATAACCTAGATCCTCAAATAATCACATAAACCCAAACCCAGAGTTCAGGATTCTATCTTGCAGAAGGATCAGAATATCACAGTGAAGAATACCTGCAGGAAGAGGATTCTTTGAAAATCAGAGGATTCTACCTACACAGACAACACAACATTACTGTCCAAATGAAGGTTTGGTTTGTTCATTTCCTTCACATATATAAACCTGTCAGACTACACATGACTGTTGCCTATGTGTGCAAGAGTAATAGCATGGTAATAACACCAAATGTCATTTTTAAGCCCAGTCAGATTTTGGAAATATTCCATATTTCCCTGTTGAGTTAACTCAGTAATAGCATAAAAAAACTATGAAAAAAAGCATGAAAAATAACCCAGAGTTAATTAGCAAGTAACTAACTTAAGGAAAAACAGTCTTCAGCTGACACTCCAAGTTTTATCCCATGATAATGAAAATAAAATTCAGTCTCCTCACCAAGTATTCTTAGTAGACAAGCACAACATGAGAGGTGGTTTTGATTGATTATAAACCATAAATATTCATTAAGGGAGTACTGCATGGCCTTTTCAGACTAATACATATCTGAGAAAAGATCATATTCTTCAGAAATTTTGCCAATTTGTTACTAAACAGCATTCAAGAGTATGCAACATTTCTAAATGCAGCAATTCAGAGTGAGTGAGTGAGTACATAAAAGGATAAATCTGGTTCATAGCCTACAATCTTCTTAAGGCTGGGAAAACACTGTGAAGGGTAAAAAAATCCCTAAGCAAAATTAATCTTTGTCTGTCAGTCAAAGATTCTCCTGGCATAACTTCAAAACTTTACTCCCACTTTAAGTCTGGACATAAAAGTTCATCCTTTCAAGCCATCATGTCAGACAACTAGCAGTCTAACTAAAGTATCTGCAAAAAGAAATCCATGAGAGTAAAAAAAAAAAAAATTGCTTTCAATCCCCAAAACCTACTTATGACCTCACACCTTTAAAGTTTCTATTCTTAAATACCATCTTCATCTGTCTAAAAGAGTTGTCTCATGGAGCTTTTTCTTTACTCCCTATGAAGACAGATATGAAAGGAGTCAAATCATAACACCAAGCATGAAGTGAGTAACGCTGTTCAGTTATTCAACTAATTGTACTATTTACTCCCAAATTATTTATTCAGTCAATATTTTCTGCTGTATGAAAACAATTAATTAAACCCTGCAGGTTTTGTGTCTTATTTGTTAAAAAATACATATGATTTGCAAATAGATCCCATATGAAAGAAAGGCATTCTCCTGAGTGGTACGATCATTTGTTAAATAGAACAGCAGCAGAAACAATCTTTTGCACAACAAAGACCTGACAAATAAGTTAAGGAAAATCTACAATTACCAGGATTATAAATTACAGAATCATCAGCAGCATTGTTTTCATTTACAAAGCCAGAAGTAATTATAAATCACCAAGTAAGAGAGCCCTAGAAATAGCCTTGGTTGAGAGTATCAAATCAGCAAGCTGAACATAATTCGAACAATGTACCAAGGCTAAGGAATGGTTGGAGTGATGACAATTGGCAGCAAGAGTCCGTCAAACCCAGCTGTAAATACAGGGCTTTTTAACCTCTCAAGCTGTACACTCCTGCTTCTACTTTTAAACACAGATGTGCAATGATCATGCCTCATACAAGAATATTTGATTAAAAAATTATGGTTGAGTATAAAACCACTTAGCAATTTATGACACGAGATGACAGAAACTAGAACAAATGTTTTTCACCCTCTGTCATATCATTCTCAGGTTGTTATTTGACAATTTCAACTGCTCTACAGAATTCCTCCAGACTATTCAAACATACTTTTCCATTTCATCTTTCCCACAAAACAGGGTAGAAAACAGAATTAATAAACAAATATTTAGTATCTTACTACTTAGTGAATTGCATTAGTCAAAAATTTTTATTACCTTTTGAAATTTACACTGACAGAATGATCTGCTGAGGGTATCTGAGATACAGAGAATCTTAGAAGGTTCAGAGAAGCTTTAAAATATTACCAATTCCTACAACTTACAAAACCTCCAGGCTAATTAATTCAGGCTCCATAACCACAATCTTCCTTTTGGATTAAAGTAGTAAGAACATCAAACCTCACCTTTATTCAAAATATGATTGAAGTTACATTTCCTACAAGCACTCAGGCATGAAGGCAGGAGCACACCATGGAAACAAAATTCTAATCATGGCCTAAATGTTATTTGCTCTCCACAGTAACTACAGAAGGTGACAAACAAGGCTGGATCTTCCAAATACCTTGAATATGGAGGGAGATTATAGACAGATGAATCAGAGGACTGTGCAATCGTGACAGAGATCTTCTGATTGAGATCCTAAGTATCTTCTCCTATTTATAGCAAACTCCTGGACAGCTTTATTTCCTCCCCCATGCCTCCAGAAACAACCATGTAGTGCAATACTACAGAACTTCCCCTCATCATGCATCCTTTTGAACCTCTTCCCACCTACACAAGTATTATGCCATTGGATTTAAGAACCACTATTTGAAACATCTTATGTAGCTGCCCACTGAGAGCAGTGGTCAGATGCAGAGTGGTGAATTGCATTACATTTGATGTATAAAAAAACCCACTAACTGAAAACTGCTTTAAGTGCTACATATTTACTATATAGAAGTTTGATTTGAAGACTTGACCTGATTTTTTTGTAACCTTATTTCTTTTGCCCATGTTATGCTGGTGAGAAGTAGAGACTAACATCTCTCTCTTTGCTTTTGCTTTCTGCACTGTCTATTGCTCTGCCTTTTACTATTCAATTGCTTCCATCTTATCACTGGCTATTGTTATATTTTCCCCTCTCCCTGTCCATTTATGAAGGGGAGTGACAGAACTGCTTTGGTGGGCATTTGGCCCCAGGCAGAGCCAGACCACCATATGTACACAAAATGCACAAAAATTGGAATTTTACTTTTTTTTTTTTTTTTTTTTTGCACATGCTTGCAACTAACTACAAGAAAAAAAAATTAACTAGAGGAGGAAAATTGTCTAGCAGTAAGCTGTACTGGGAGGCAGATCTCCAAAAACCAGGTTTCTTGGCATAGAAGAATTCTAATCCCTCCAATATTCAGTATCCAATGCAATTACATTAATTTCAATGACAGTCAAATGATCAGTTATTAGGAGCACCAAGTCTACACTTGTTGGGGCTATTAAGACTACACATTTTGGAATGGGTAATGCAACAATTGCTTTGAGATGAAATACATCACTCTGGAACACTGGACTGCTTTAGGGTTCCAGAAGTAATTAGGCTCTGCTGACACAGATGATCAATGACATTTTAAGAGTTCTAAGCCACAATGGCTGTTTCTAAGACCAAGAAGTGCTGTTAGTGAGGCCATCTCTAGGCATATTTGAGTGACAGGGAAAAGAGGGAAAAGACTGGCCAACCTAATACCTTAAATAATTAAACAACCAGTCCCCCATATTATTAAGGGAAAATGTCATGGTTTTAAAAGCAATCACTTTTTGCCACACGTTTTGCAACAAAGTTGGTACTAACATTTACAAATATTTCCTCTGCACACAGAACTAAAAACATATTTTTAGCCTGGTTTCCTAAGGAAATGAAACTTATCCGTTAGGTCCTCATCACAGTAACTTCTGAATTCACAGAATGATTTCTGCCAGGTCTAGGAGAGTGTAAAACATTCTCAAAAATGGTAGCTGGGAGAGGAAAGAGAATTTAACTAGTGCTCCCACTGTGGAGCTGCCTTTATGAAACATCAGGGAGAACACCCAGGAGCTTCTCATGACCACCTCTGAGACCAGGATGCTGTAGTTGTGTTGCTCAAGCGTCTAGGTGGAGGGCTGAAGAATAAGGCCATTTTTGTTTCACTGGCTTGTTTGCTGTAATGAAGACTGAGATGATCATGTATTTGCAGAACACCAGTTTAGCTGCAAATGAAAGTAGCATTGCCCAAATTCCTCACTCATGGATCTTGTCGCAGGTCCACCGAAGCTTTCGCAAACTACAGATTTGCTAAGGAGCCACAGAATTGCCGAGTCCAATCATTAGCCTAACACTGACAAGTCCTCTGCTAAACCATATCCCTATCCCAAATCCATATCCAGCATCAGTGAAGACTGACATGAATAAAGGAAAAAAAAAAAAGAATTCCAACAGAATCTCCTGTAGATGGAGAACTGAGTAAAACAATACCAAACTTTGATGTAAAGAAACCGAGCAGTATCAAGGGTTAAGACGTCTGCAAAACAAGTTTATTTTGTCACTTCAGTAAGAAATTACTTGCTAATTACCTTTGTGTTGCTCAGAGAGGGATACTTATGGCCTCAAGAAGTAACACATTCTGCAGCTATTAGTGCTCTGTAACTTATTCACTACTGTTGAGATTTTTTTTTTTCCCTTATGGGACTTACTGGATATTTTCCTTGATGGCTGCTCAAAAACATTAGATTTAAAGGTAAGTTACATGAAAGCCTTTTCATTATATCTGTATTTTATGTCAAGAGTATCTGGCAAGCACCAGATTGCCTCCTAGATAAACCTTCCACAGTCCACCATATTTTCTTATACAAGATTTGACTGGAATTGCTATTTTTCGGTAAGAGAATATCATAGATTCATAGAATGGCTTAGATTGGAAGGGACCTTAGAGAACATCTCCATGGGCAGGGACATCTCTCACCTAGACTCAGATGCCCAAGGCCACATCCAATCCAGCCTTGAACACTCCAAGGGAGGAGCCATCCACAACCTCCCTGGGTAACCTATTCCAAAGTCCCACCACCCTTGCACTGAAGAACTTCTTCCTAAGATCTACTCTAAACCTACTCCCTATGATAATTTCAAAACTCTTCTTTAATAAACCTCATGAAACTCCAGAAACATTTGGCTTAATGTCTTTGTCTTTCATAAGTAAATATCCAAATATAGGTAGAAATCATAAAAATCACTTTGCAAATAAATGTTGTAGAAACCATAAAGTATCAATGTGAATGGACATCTTGCAGTAAAATAAAAACAATTAAAGATGCTGAACTGTCTTGACTGAAGAACCTAAAATATATTGTCTTTATCTTCTTTTTAATGATGCCTTCCCTATGTCAAGCTCCTATTTACAGGGTGGTGTCATTTGGTTTGTCCTTGGGATTTGGTTTATGTTTTTTGTTAGGAAAAAAAAAAAACAACACATTAAAAATCTGCTAATACATTTTAAGTTCATCCCACTATTTACCTACCTACCTCACAAACATAAGACAAAAAGAAAACAGCTGTAAAAGCTAAAATCCCTGTTGCAACTTGTGACTGCATATTAAGAATCCAACCCAATGCTTATTCAGGGCAGCCAAAACAGGCTAGTCTTCAAATGTACTGCTGCTGAGACACCAAGCTTCAACTTCACATCTGCTTCATAGCTGATTGACAGGGTTTTAGAGCACAGCAAGCAAAGCCAGCTTATTTTAGCCTTAACTATGTGTCTCCACTCTAAGACTACGTTGCTTCAGGTTATCTAGTGTATTTTTAAGTCAAAGTACTGAAGAATATTTGCTTATTTAACCTACTACTTAGGATTTTTACCTATAATAATTACTTTTAACAAGATCTAGAACAGAAACCATGAAACAAGAATTTTTCCATCACCAACCAGTAACAGCAACCTCCATAGATGACTTCAGCTAGAAGGGACAACACAGCATAAGACACAGTACTTGAGAGAAATGAAGTTCATTGTTCAACTCATTGAAAAAACATCAATTAAACCACCTTTCAGATCTTATGGGCTTGCATTGTGTTTTTATTATTTAAATAGTTGCCTGTAATTTGTCAAGGCAATATACCCTTCTAAACCAGCATGAAGTTTTTTGCTGAGGTAGAATGTGTCTAGATCTTTTTTTTCCATTAATGAAATATGAAAAAAAAAAGAACAAAAAGCAATATATCTTACTCAAATATTAATCACTGAGGATCACTTCCAATTCAATTTTCAATTTAGATCTTAAATGAAAGGCACTTACCAGTTAAAGCGTACACGATCTCGTTTATGTAACTCATGGTGGTTTAGAAAGCTAGCAAGGCTGTTCTGATATTAAAAGCAACAATGAAGGGAAGTGGTTAGTCAACTAGCTAGTTCTGTTATTCCCTCCCACTTCTTACAGCAATACCTAACTCTATGGGCTCAATTCAGCTTACCATCCCAGTTCTTCCTTTTGTTCCTTAAAAAAAACACTAACAGAATCACCTCATCAGTTTTGAAGGATTATTACAGTGTTTCGGACCAGATCTTCAATACCTGTAGCCAAAGAAAGATACTAGAGGCAACAGCCAAGCAGCAATAATCTCCACTTCACTGGGAAGGGGGAAAAAAGAAAACAAACAAACAAGGAAAATCCACCTAGGAGCAGTTTTTCCTCGTTGCTGCTTTGAACTGAAAGTAATCAAATCTAAACAATTCTGCATTAGTGGGAAGAATAAATTAATAAACTAGCTGTATGTATTACATTAGGCAAGTTATATAACAGACTTGACCTAGATGACTTTGGAGTCAACAGACAAGAGGTTTTCCACTGGCCTTTATTCATCTGTACATAAATAGGGGGTGCTAATAAAATATTAGTATTTTATAGTCACATCACACAGCAAAAGCAACCAAGGGTAACGAGAGACAGGAAAGAACTTCAATCAAAAAAAAAAAGTAGTTTTGTTTAATTTTTGCCTCAACACCACACCAATAAATACATTTTATACATGCACTGCATACTTTATCTCAGGTAAATTGCAGAGAAACAGATTGTTATTTCAAATTACAACTTCATCAGTGAGCCGTGATTAATACACAATGTGTATCACCACGTGTGAAAGAAATTCTGGAAGAATTAACACAATTTTCTGATTTAGTAAGCTCCTTTAAACAAAGAATTTCTGTTTAAAAGCAACAGTATTTGGGAAAAAAACTATGACATCTCCCTTTGGTTTTGTGCACTGAAATAATGTAAACTAGATTAAGGCAAGCTAGTTAAAGCTAAGCCACAAAAATAGCCCAAGTTTATCTTAACATTTATTGTTCCTTGGTTTACTCAATGCTTTTCTCTGCCATTTGTGAAGTACAGCAAAGATTTAGTGCTTAAGCAACACAGAGGTCTGGGTGTCAATTTGTGTACTTGAGGTAAATTATAAGCTAGGTAAATGTTCATCTTTTCTCCCTACCAAAAGAAGTCTACCACACCAAACAACCAACACTTGAGTGAGGGCGCAAGGAATCACACTCTGTGTCCCTCCCTCCACAACAAGACCTGTGCCCAAGCCACCAGCCTACAGAAGCTCTCTTGCTTCCTTGAAAGACAGAGTCCTCCACCTGGGGAGGAATAACAACAGGCACCGGTACAGGTTGGGGGCTCTCCTGTTGGAAAGCATCTCCGTGGAAAAAGACCTTGGAGTGCTGGTGGACAGCAAGTTCTGCAGGGGCCAACAACGTGCCCCAGTGGCCAAGAGAGCCAAGGGCAGTCTGGGGTGCATCAGGAGAAGTGTGGCCAGCAGGTCTAGGCAGGTTCTTCTCTACTCTGCCCTGGTGAGACCACACCTGGAATGCTGTGTCCAGTTTTGGGCCCTCCAGTTCAAGAGACACAGGGACCTGCTGGAAAGAGTCCAGCAGAGAGCCACAAGGATGACTGAGGGACTTGAGCATCTCCCCTACAAAGAGAGACAGAGCCCTGGGGCTGTTTAGTCTGGAGAAGAGAAGACTGAGAGGAGATCATAACAGCGTGTACGAATACCTACGTCTAGTGGATGGGGCAAATCTCTTTTTGTTGGTCAGCAGCAATAAAACAAGGAGCAATGGCTACAAACTGGAACACAGAAGGTTTCACCTCAACATGAGGAGAAACTTCTTTACAGGGAGGGTGATGGAGCACTGGAACAGGCTGCCCAGAGGGGTTGTGGAGTCTCCTACTCTGGATACTTTCAAAACCCACCCGGATGCATTCCTGTGCAAACTATCCTAGGGGATCCTGCCTTGGCAGGGAGGTTGGACTCAATGATCTCTGGAGGTCCCTTCCAACCTCTGAAGTTCTGTGCAAGAATGATCTTGCCACCACCCAGCAGAGACACTGTTGTACTTCATTTCTCCCACATTTTTTCTTCCATCCACAGGGATTGATCATCTAGCTCAACAGGGAACCTACACTTTGTAACCATTTTCCATGTACTCAATGAAAGTCTATCACTCATCAGCATCCTTTTGCCACACAACAGCTCTAATAACATGGCATCTTCCCAGCAACACAGCATTCAGCTGAGTATTGCCAAATTCCATTTCCTGTAGCTTGACTGTGCAAAAGACCTTAAAATAGCACTATCAATGTCTTAAGCATTTACTTATTAAACAGCTTCTGTGGAATCATTTCCCTTTTCCTGGAAAGAAAAGCCAGCAGGATCTGGAAAGAAAGAGACCCTCCTGAACCTGGTGAAAACACATATCCTTTTTTCATAACCTCCACAAGCTTGCTCACTAAAAGCAGAAATTTGGACAAGGTGATGTTACATTTCATATTCATAAATACATTGCATCAAAACTGCTGTGCACTCCTCCTATATACCTTTCTGAGATCTCCAAAACATATGTACTCATAGCTGGTCTGTAACCATTGCTGCTCAAGGACAGTTTGTCCCTCTCCTGCAACAGCTGCAGTAGTGCAAAGAGACTTGAGCTTGGTACTTTGGAGCAGTTCTGATGGCTTTCCACTATACACTCAGGGAAACTGGGCACAGGTAAGGTAGGTGTGTCCAGCCAAGAAAATGTGTTTTTAAGGCTTCTTCACTATTTCTTTTCACTTCTGAAGGAATTCCTGACACTAGCTCAGCAAAGCCAATGTTCTTCTTGTACTTCTAGCACGTACTGCAGTATCTATGTGCCATACACACTGTGAAATAATTGTTATACATGTAAACATTTTCTCCTTTATGCCCTAAAGGTACTTATATTTTTTTGCCTGTCCACCGAAGAGGAGAATTTTCCCTTCTCCACACTTTCAGTCAACTCAGTTCTTCAAAATATATATTTGAATTAGTGGAGTTACTGAATGCAACTAAATACTAATGCAAGAGATTTTTCATCATTCCAACGCCACTTTAACGGTTTTTAAATACACTCCATTTTTAATTCCTTGCTATGCCCAACAGGATATTCTGCTTATTATTTGTGAAATGAATGGCATATTTACATTATTCCAATTGGGAATTATATAGTTTCCCTTTTTTATCTCTTCTATCCAGGATGAATTACCTTGCCATGTTCCTAGCGTTTGTTATGCTTACTGCGTTGACACTTGTCTTCAAGTCAAATATTCTAACAGTGGTGCTTCATTTACCACACAGGCTTCAAAAGCAAAATTATTTTGCAATCTGACAGCTGGACAAGGAAGTGTTGAAAATAGTAAAAAGCAGCAGAAGGTAATCAAATGCTGGATATGATAGCACAGCCCCAGGAATTCTACACTTGGATTTTCCTACTGCTGGCTAAATCACAGTGCAGTGCTGCTACAAATATCAGATGTAAAAGTATCAAGCAAATCAGCTGTCTGCTTCACAAGATCGTCTAGGCACCTTCCCTGGATTTCCATCAGTAAATGATCCAGGAATTTCAGCTGTAATGTACCTCAGAAAGCCTTCTCCAGTAAAACCTGGGACACAACCAAGTTTGACCAAAGGATAAGGCTACTGACTCCAGTAGAGCTGTGTTGATTTAGCCTTGTCCATGAAGGACAGGGAAGATGACCTCTTTCTTACTTACTTACTTTCACCAACTCCCTAGTTGGTGTTATACTCTGTAGCTTTTAGAACCAGGCATAATCCACCAAATTAAGTCAAAGTAGGTGTTAGGTGGAGAACAGTGAGGAACCATCATGGAAGTCAGTGTGATTCCTTACTACATTAACATCATCACTGCCTGTACACTTGAAAGAGTTTTATTCAAACAAATCAAAGAGTTAACTGAAACATTCCTATAAATACCAAAAGGGAGCAGTGCCTTATGCATGCTAACTATATTCCAAAAGCAAAAATACACTAGAACTGCATCCCCCCCCCCCCAAAAAAAAGTAGCACTGAGATTATTTCTTATTACTACACAAGCAAAGTATTACTCATTCATAAAAAGCTTTCACATTTTTTCCTGAAGGTCCACAAGTGTAGGGTCTCTGGAACTCACAAAAAAAATGGAGATTCTTACTAGCATGCTCTGCATCTGGCTATCTGCTTGCACTTTTCTACAGATGAGACAGCACAAGACAGAACTTCAACAGAGCTAAATAACCAGTGCTAGGGATTGCATCATATGAAGAGGATGTTTTCTTCTGCTCCAGAGGAAAGAACTAAAAAACACTTTCAGTGTCTGCTTGATAAGCCACTGCTATTTGTGTCATGGCTTATCAAGAAGTAATAAACTTTAAAAATTGATAGAAGGTATAAATCACTGCACTGGAGATAGTGCAGGACCATAAAGCTTCCTTCAGCATTCACAATACAGGGCATCACATCCATTTTGGTTTAATTAACTATAACATCATCTACTCTACTCATTCTACATGTGCAAACATTGCTGTGTTTGCTTAGATCTTCTACTAGGTTAATGTCAGCACAGCAGGGAAAAAAATAGCAAATTTTGAAAGCCAGAACATGATGAAGTAGAAAAAAAATTTGCTTTGTGTATTAAATCTATATTTTTCTTCCAGTGTAACTACTAACTACATGAGTATCGAGCCAATTTCTCAAGATCGTTCTTGCTGTAACGAGCCTCGAGAATCATTAGAGGCCTTCTCATTTAAAGTAAAAAGAAAAAAAAAAATCTAAACTCTTCCAACCCCCATTTACCATTTAGACCAGTTATGTGTTACTGAAATTCCCTGAGGAAGTGTAACTTTTACAAATTTGGACAGTTTGTTTCATTTCCCTAAGTCATTTCTTTATAATATGTTTGCATAAAGGGTGGGGAGAGGAAGAAAATAAATAAAACAAACAACACCAGCAAAGTGTAAAAAAAAAAAAAAGAGTTCACAGGGACAAAAGAGAAATGGAGGTTTTTTTTAAAAAACTGGCTTTTTCTTACTAAAAGTTTTGGTCTAATCAGCTGTAGAAACTCCAAATTAATTTCACACAGCACTAGTCAGAGCACTTTGGTTTTCTGAGTTAAAAAACATGAATAGCAAAGCTCTCCAAGTCTCCCTGTTCCCACAGCCCAGGCAGCACTGCCTGCAGTAGCCCTTCCCAAGGCAAAGCTCTGTAAAAGGAACATATGACAATCATTCACATTGCAGCACTATCAACCCCAGCTGCCCTTTTTTGACCACTTTGAGGCTTCTCTAGCAGGGAGAGACTCTGAAAGTAAACAAGCACTCAATGAGATTATAACTCTTGTTATGCTGCTTTGGGTTACTTAAGGAGGAAATTGACTTTTTATAAAGATGGAGTATTTCCAGAGTCTAGAAGACAAATGTGACTTGTGTCTAGATCACTGTTGGTGCAGATCTCTCAAGCTGTTCCTGGATGGAGTCACTCCAAGAAGGTTCAGTACTACCTCCTCCATGGGTGATAGTCACAAACTAGCATCTCTCTCTATTATGTCACTCATGTAGCACAGCCAGAAACTAAACTGTATTTCATAGACAGTTTTCTTATCACAGATCCTCAGTGTGTGAAAAGACTCTAAGCCATGCTGGAACTCCCAAAACTATTTTAGGTCATTTTCCTAGATTTTTTTTTTTTTTTTTTTTTTTTTTTTATTTTAATAGTCCCCCAGGGCCACCTTCTGTC